>MU391951.1:294047-645796 GCA_022578705.1 Xylariaceae sp. FL1019 | reverse complement strand
ACTTTTAACAGTTAGTTACATATAAAAAAATCGTAGTTTTTTAAGGATTTTAAGCCTAAAATAAAGCAATTTTTACGATAAATAAATAATTTAAATTATTAAATAGTTTATTTTAATAAGTAATATTTAATAACGTTATTGCTTTTTTTAAGTTAGCCGTTTTTTTTTAAAATAGCGTATATTAATATAAGCTTTTTTTTTTTAGTAATTCCGCTACGTTTTTAAGCTTTTGCTTTATTAAAGCATTATTACTATTGTTTTAACGGCTTTTAATAAGCTTATTATCGTTATTTTCGGTATTTTGCGCTTTTTGCTTTTTAAAGCTTTTAAAACGTTTAAAATAAGCTTTTTTCGCCGTAAATAAATTATTTTTAAAGCCGTTAATACTATATGCTTTAACGTCGTTAATATTAGGTATTATTTTAATATTAAGTTAAATAAATATTGTTTTAATAATAAAAGCTTTGCTATTAATCGCTTTAATATTTAACGAAGTAAAAAACAGCTTTTTTTAAAAGTTGTAATATAATAGCGGCGTAGTACGAAAAAAAGCCTATTATAGATATTTTTAAAAATATTTAGTTCGGTTATTTCTTTGTATAAAATAGCTATTAATTTACCGTTAAATATAATTGCTAAATTATGTTTTTATATTTAATTACTTTTTTTTATAATTAAACTTTATTTTATTTGTTTTTTTATATTAATTAAAAATATAGGCTTTATTTTAAATAGATTTTTATTTATTATTTATTTATTTTAACGTTAATAAAGTATTATATTATTAGTTAATTACGTGCTTTATTATAGCGTATAAATATTATTTTAATAAGTTTACGGTAATACGGTAACTTTTTTCGGCTTAAATAAAGCTTTATTAAAATAAGTAATATATTATATCGTTATTTTAATTAATACGATTATTATTGTATTTTTTAATATTAGTTTAAGTACTAATTTTAATAAAGTTAAAAATATTTTAAAAGCTATTTTAAGTATTATTTTAATAATTAAATTAAATATTAACGGGTTTTAAAAATAACGATATAAAAGGAAAAATAAAATATAAAGTATAGTTTATAAAGCGATAACCGGTATTAAATCGTCGTAACGGGGTAGTTTAACGTAATAAATAAAAGTATATTATTTTAAAAGCAAAGTAAATAATTTTTAATGTATTAATGTTTTTTTTTCGAATTTTTTTAATATAAGTAATAAGTATATTAATAGTTAATAATTAATATAACTTTACGCCTTTTATAACTTTAAATATATTATTTTTTAAAGCTATTTTAAAGTTATTAATTTGATTAAAGTTATTAATTTAAATATTTTACGTATTAAAATACTATTAAAATTAATATCTAAGCTTAAATATAGTTAAAAAAGGCTATAATTAATGCTTTAAAGGCTTTAGTGACTTTATTTACTACGGAATTAATAAATTTAGTATTAAATATAGATTTTAATAACGTTATTACTTAAATCAATCGATTAATTAAAAAAAATAAAAATATGCTTATTTAGGTGGAGATCTTTATTAGAATTACTTATCGCTAGTTTTACTTTATTGCAGGGACCACACAGGCTATAAGCAATTAAGTGCTTCGTGCAAAGAAACTGGCCCTTACGGGCATTGTGTAATGTGTAATTCTACAGACCTTGCCTTATTAGGGTCAAGCTTTCCGACCAAATACAGATTCTAGATTCTGTAGCATCCACCTTGCAAGTCAAAGAGGTCCAAAGAACACATGCCGTCCCATAAAGTGTGCACGAGGCTGGAGCCTGGATGCAGATCACCGTGCAGTACTACTTGGCGCACTACCGAGACTACAGAGTACCTACATCGGTATGAAACGACGGTGTCCTACCCAGAACGAAGCTTTTATGGAGGATCTGGCAGGTATGGGGCTTGGGGAGATCGGACACGTCAGGACCTCCTGCGAACAGACCGCCGAGGATTTCGGAGCCGCCAGCGGGGCGCACGATGGTGCCGTACGGGAAATGAGGATTCAGGGTAGGGAGATCCTCATTTGCTCGTGGCGCAGGGGTCGACCACGTGGTGTGGACCGGCATCGATCTCAATTGATGATGATCGCTTTGTCCAGGCCCGCAAACCGCACTCATCTTCGTACTAGCCGCTGAAGCTACTACATAGTAGCAGTCCCGTAGTGTAGGGTGCCTCGCGTGCTAATGAGAGTGCGGCACACGCAGTTAGTTGGACGGGCGGCTGCCGAGGCTGCATCACCGGCACAGCTCTAGCTGACTTGAACAAAAGCCCGGCTATTCTTGGAAGTTGGAACAACAAGGCCCTTGATATTGAATGCCCCTCGTCAAAGTCGCAACCATGAGGTTCAAGACTTTGAGGTTGCCGCTACGGCGATAGTGGCCGTCACGATCGGCTCTGGTAGCTCTAGTCACTCACACCGCTTGTTGTACCGGATGAATGCACCCATGAGTCCTGGTGCAGGATCCATGCGCCCGGAGGTGGCGTATGAAACTATGCTTTACTTCACAACACCCTCGACCCTATCTTCTCGCGTTGGTGATCCCAAGGTCGTCGAAGAGAAGCGAGGCTTCACCTAAGGTAGGCTTCAGGATGGTCAGTGGAGCAAGGATTAACAAGTTGCGCGTTTGTAATTTGTAAGGGCATGCCTCCAGCTATGCCGTCACTCATCGTCGTATTGACGTCCGAGTATCAGGGATATTGACCACGGCGCATTTCGCAACCCCCCCCCCCCCAACATAACTTTGATTCACCATAGTGTGGTTC
This sequence comes from Xylariaceae sp. FL1019, assembly GCA_022578705.1. NCBI lineage: Eukaryota > Fungi > Ascomycota > Sordariomycetes > Xylariales > Xylariaceae > Xylariaceae sp. FL1019. Next base: position 643,023 of record MU391951.1, on the reverse strand, counting down.
GAGGTTGCTGGCAAAGAGAAAAACCATTCAGTAAACGTCTCAGAGAAGGGAACCGCCTGAGATAGTCGTTTCGGGTCGCTGCATCACTGTCCTCGCAGTGGTCTCCGACGTTACTGGGTCCTGAGACGATTATCTAATGCCAGTCGCCGATTAGCAAACCGGGGGGGGGAGGGCGGGCGGGAACTGTCTGAGAAGCCTTGGCCTGCTCTGAGACTCATCTGCATAGCTTGCATGCTCGCCGCTGTAAAAGATCATCGCAAGTATTGTTAGTTTCAGTCTGACCTCACCGTGCAGATGCTGGCTCATGTTCGTGGGTTTATAAGTTGCGGATTTAGGTAGTGCGATATTGTGCCGGCAGGTGGTAAGAATCCATCTGACCACCAACGCTCGACGTAATTAGAAATCATGCGGAACAGCTGACCATTTGGCGAGGCGACGATAGCTCGCGAAGCGGCGGGTTGAATTCCTGACACAAAGCAACTGGGACGACATTGCATGGTATGGTATGCGAAGAAGCCAGTTGTCGACAGGAATATCATGTGATAAATGCCTTGATCTGCACAAGTATTGATTGGCATGGTCCAGACACGTCTCGTAAGCTTATGATACCCCTCGCTTATGGCTGTAAGCGCGTTAACCTTCAAGAGAAAATCCTCAATAGAGAGGTCTAAGGGGATGGTAACGCCCATTTCGAACCGTAGTGAACTTTGATCTGCCCTCATCTTGATCCTGGAGAACCCCAGACTCAGCGGAGATAGTCGTGCCTCGGCTGCGGAACGACACGCCAATCCCATGCATGTTCTACATATTCTGCACCAACGTTAACTTCTCGATTCCAAAGCTACCCCAGATCCGGGCAACGTCCAGCTCACAGCAGAGGTGCATACTTCAAGTCACAGGAACCAAACCCCTACAAAGGCTACAGTTTTCAATATTCCTTGTCTCGTCTTTCGACGGTAGAGGCACGAATCAGGTCCCGTAAAGCGGTTTACACACGAAGTCACCTCTCTCGATACGCATAGCATAGCCCAGATTCCTGGCGTCGACGTTGGCTCGGTTGGGTCAGCTTACCAACATGCTACGAAGCCAAGAACCATACAAGAAGCCGAATACACCACCACGCCGGGGAAATGCCCCAAAGCGGATATCAGTCAACCGAGCTTGGAGAGACGGCGTTTCACTATGCGGACAGCACCACTTCGACTGCACAAGTGCCACAGACTTGGTGGCCGCCTCAGGCGTGCGTGGCTCATTTCGCTTCCAGTCCACAGTGCACATGCATAGGCGCTGGCACGAACGCTGTTCAACCACTGGTCTTTACCATATCAACCGGGGCAACCGAATTACACATACTCCCTTCTTAAGTTGTCTGGTTGGATTGGCGAATGATTGCTAAGTAAGTATCACGATCACTCTCTCCCGAGCGATATCACCTCGAGCTGTACGATTGCGGCGTGAGTACGGCGTGTATAGCACCACCGCGACATGTCATAATGATTTGAGATACAGAGATATAGATGGACACGCGACATACGAAAATTCGCCCATTATGTGGGCAAAGATCCTTACGTTCCAGAGAGCCAACGTTCGAGTTGGGGATCAACAGCCGGAGCTGTCAGCACGATGGCTGCAAGGAAATCAAATCGAAACGTCAATACAATGTGTTGTTGAGCGCCGGGGAATACCATACAGCAAGAATAAACGCTCCTCGACTTCCCTCGTGGGGTTGTCGGACTGACAGCGCAGGTGAGCATTTTACCTTTATTCCGTGAGCCGTCACGGGCTTTCGAGCCCATAACAACCTTGCGGTGCCTCAGGCTATGATGGTAGCCAAGACTCAGCCGATATATAAGCTTAAGTTTTGAATCGAGGTGCATCAAGTACGGACGAATCAAGGACGGCAGCCCAGAGCAATACACGGTACGAGCAGGCTTACCTTGTGGGACGATGCTGATGGTCGGACGTGTGTGGATACCGTAGACGAAGTGGAAAGTTGGAGACGAGCAACTTTGACTGCCGAGAGCAGCGTCTTACTTCCCACAACCAACAGACCTTGGCTGTTTCGATGCTGACCGGAACTCCGAACGCCACCACCCCGCAAGCTGTGATCCCCAACGTGACGCCGGAAACAGGAGATACTGGGCACGGCGGGGATTTGGTTGCACTTAGACAACCCAGAGGGCAAGTAGGAAGCGGTACCGCCAGAGTGGCACGCCTCGTGCTGGCCCCCAACCGCCATATAATCCTTGCTCAAAGCAGCTGCAAGTATTTGTGATGCCGGTTTTCGTCCTCAAGCTGACCCGAAACACACACATGCGTAACTGACCATATCTACATACCATCCAGGTTCGCACGATACTTGACGCGTTGGATAGGTAAGCTAGTCGTTAAAATGCAACCGATAGATAGAGTCAACGTCAAACTTGTCTGTCGATACCAAGTTGCCTCGGGGGCCGCGTCATGGTTGCATCAAGCTGCGTAGATAGGAGACGACTGTGCCGTCTATGCCCCCTATCAGACCCAACATACGATGTGATGGCCCTTCGCTTCGAGCCTGAGTGGTCTAAAAGAAGGGATAACTATAAATTTGATCTCGCTATCGCTCACCAACAGCCTGGCGCCATTCGCGTCTCCACACATTTCGATCCGCGAATGGCCTGCAAAGAATTTCCGGGGTGATATCTTGTACATATTTAGAAGAAGGTCTACTTCAATCTGACTGCATCGATGAGGATGACATCGCAACATGACACCTCGATTAGTTCTGGGTGTGTCAAGACGTTGCGCTCCGAGACTAGGGCCCTCCCTGTCCATGCATGATATGTATCCTGCATAGCAGGGCCTTGACAAATTACTTAGTAATTTCGTACTATATTAAGTAATACTTAGTATAGTATAGTATAGTACCGATTTTGTTTTTACTTAGTAATTACTAAGTAAAATCGTACTATGTACTAGCTGAATTTGGAAATAAAGTGGGACCGGAAATTTTTAAAAATAAAAATAAAATTTTTAAAAAAATATATAAAAAATTTAATAAAAAAATCGAGTTTAAGCTATAATAATTCGGAAAAATTATTTTATATATTATAACTTAATAATGAACTTACTTTATATTTTTCTTATTTACTTCAAAATTAAACAGCTATATAAAGCTTTATTTAAATATTTAATACTATTAATATCATTAATATTTAACTATAATAAATTAAATAAAATCTTAATTAATAGCCGGATAATTTTATTATATTTAATATAAAATTACGATATAAAAACTTATTATTCGGCGCTAAGCGGACTTAAAACTAGCTTAATGTTATTTAAACCGCTTTTTTTTCTTTTTTATATTATTAATATTATTGTTATCTTAACTATAATAATAAATAAAATAAAGACCGGATTAATAATTAGTTATTTTTATTAAAATCAGCGTAAAATTACGATATTAAAACATATAATTCGGCGTTAATCGGACTTAAGACTAATTTAATATTATTTAAAACTTTTTTTTCTTTTTTTAAAAGCGTTTTATTTTTTACCTTATCGCTTATCTTATCACTTATCGGGCCCACTTATTTCCATTTTCGGTTAGAACATAGTATTTACTAAGTACTACTTAATAAAGTACTAGATTCTCAGTACTTAGTATAGTATTGGGCCAATACTATACTTAGTATAGTATTTCAAGGCCCTGCTGCATAGAATGCTTCGATTATGGTAAGGCATCTACCGGTGTCGCCATGTATGCTTCGCATCGTCTTTCGAAAGTGCTAGACGCATGTGGACTACCCACGTCGGTGTAGAACTTACGGGTCGCCAGGGGGCCGTGAAAATCTCTCCCAGCAACATCGCAATTGCATGAGAACCCTGAATGTTGGAGACACCATTCTCGGATCAGTGCGCACATAACTGCTACAATGGCGACAACAGACTACACAAATACTCTGTCATCGTGCCAATAAGGTAGCTATTGCTAATCCCTCCGCATTGTTGCCGTCATACCTCGTACGCATATTCTCTCGTCAACTTGATGTCAAAACAACGATGCAACTGGTGCTTGGCAGCAAGGGTCAGGCGATTAAGGTTAATTGCCCTACATGGCATGTGCAGGTTCACACGTTCACACGCGTCCAGAGTCCAGACCCTTAGAGTGTGGCCCGATGCCCAAACTTTCCTAATCGCAACAGTATCACCACTGCCAAGTGTGATATATGTCCCAACAGCACGCACTAGGTATCTACGATGTCATCCCGACTTACTCTGCATACTGCGTATTCTTGATAAGAAGCGGCCGCTGGTGTCTTCTCATCCTTGCCCTGGGTACTTCAGTACCCTACGGCCAAAAAAAACTGGAAGCTTCGGAAACGTCTGAAGCGGTGTTGGGAACCGTATAACTTACCTAAACATAGTGCCCGAAATGGCAATTCGATATATGAACCAATCTCCCACTCGTCACACCTAATGCGTTGGAAGTCGGACATCCGTCAATAACGGGTAGGTGGGCGAGTATCGGATTCCTTCACTCCACGGGCGGAGGCTTTGATGCGTTGAAATGTAATCCCCATATGCTGTCAGATTCTGGCCACACGTCCAAATCGGTAATGCCCGCTACGAGAAATCGAGGTCGTTGTGCGGAGTTGCATGCTTCACTTCATGTAGGAGCCGTGTCTGTTGCCACGCCCTAAACAGTGATGAAGCCGGCCGACCGGCTTCATCACTATCACATCTTGCCCCGCCCTGTTCCCCGTGATGGGGGATCACCGAGGGCGTAAGATCCTATACGATCCGTGGTATCAATCAACCTCATCTATACCCTCCAGAGAGAGACAAGTAGTACACGACGCTTACAAACGAGTACATCTAAGATACATACAAATACAAATCAGGAAAAATTCTACAATGAGGCCACCCTGGTCTAATTAGAGCACGCAAACCTTCGGCTTCGTGAGTCGTCATATTGCTGGCATTCGTAGGGGGTTTACGATGCATTTGGTACAGAGAAGGTTGGGACGGGGGTGTCTTCAATTGGCTGTGCGCATGCAACAGACAAAAACCATGGTTGTGGCCACCGGAGGTTAATATGTCTGTCTCCGAAACGTTGCACAAAGTCATCGACTGATGTCCCAGAGCAGCAATTCTTGGCGATTGCGTTAATACGGCATTGTTGCGCGTTCAGCAATCGCAACGACCATACCAGCGTGGAAAGGCGGTCGTGTCGTGTATTGTCTGTATACCCGTAAGATAGCACATCAAACGGTCAAAACCTAGGCCGAAGCCACCATGAGGCGGACAGCCCCATCGTCGAAGATCAAGATACCAATCAAGATTGTTTTCGGCATTTGCCTCAGATGAGCTTCGCGTGGCCGAGCCGATTCCATTTCTCCGCATCGACTTTTCCAGATGTTCAAGTCTATGCTCACGCATGGAGCCTCCAGCAATTTCGCAGAAATCTGGCACTAGGAGATCGAAACACTCGACTGTATCCGATGTCGATGACGACTCAACATCAGCGCCGCTTGCCTTCATATAAAACGCTTTTATGGCGCGCGGATAATGCGTGACAAAAACGGGGCTGCTCCCTCTGCCGACCCTCGCGGCGATGTATTTCTCATGCTCCGTATGGAGATCGTCACCCCATGACAGTCTGTGTACAAAGGGAACATCTGCTGCTTCTAGCATTCGAATAGCTTCAGTATATGTTATGCGTGGCCATGACTCTTGAGTTAAACCGCTCCAGCGCTGCTGAACCTGTTCCACAGGGGTCAGGTCAACGGACCGGTCGCTTGTTGAGCGGAGAATCTCCGCCACGACGTTCGAATCAGCAAGATCTGCGGCAACGCCTTTCAGCATTTGTTCCAGGAGGTCCATCACAGAGCCGAGGCTGTTCGTGAAGCTCATTTCTGCTTCCAACATGTAGAACTCGCTCAGGTGCCGCGTCGTATCACTCTGTTCTGCGCGAAAGGTGGGTGACAATGTCCACACGTTTCCAAGCCCTTGAGCTAGTGCTTCCAGATGAAGCTGAGCTGAGACTGTGGTATACACCTGTCGACGGAAGAATGGCTTAGTTCTGTCCGCGGTAGCAGCGCGCAGCTCGTTGCTCGTCAAAACATGGAAGACTTCACCAGCGCCCTCACAATCTGAAGAAGTTAATATCGGTGTATGAGTCTGGATGTACTGACGGGCATTGAAGAAAGTTGTCAAGGATGCGATGAATGCCGAGCGGAACCGCAAGACGGCCGAGTTGAATGGGATTCGGAGACGGAGGTGGGGCAGGGTCCTCAGATATTCCGGTGTTTGGTATTTCTTTTGTAGTGGGAATGTCTGGGAAGAGGGATGAGCAAACGGTGATTGGGACTGAAGTCATTTATCATGAAGCGGGCGCACCTTTGCATCCGAGGGCCCCAACACGGTGGCTTGTGTCACCTGCAGCTCATGACTCTGTCGATGTCCCTGAGACGGAACCCATGAGCCGTCAAGTCGAACAGCTGCTCCAATAGTCAGGCTGCATGGTGCCGGATCAGCGACGATGCTCCGTACGACGACGGAAGGGTGTGCATTGCTTACCCTTCAGCCTGATCGGCGGGGACTACAGCCTGCAAAGACTCGAGAGAAGACCCATCGCCAAGCGAGACGAAGTGATGGCGCTTCTGCGCGCGGACCGATCTCACATATCCCTCTATCCGGACATTGCCGACAGACGCATCGGGCTTCGAATCCAACAGATTGGACACCGTGGAGGCCGATGTGGTCATCCTGGCTCTCGAGAGAGACGGGCGCGAAGCACATGGCTTGGTCGAAGATGGTCGGGCTGCTTGCCGCGCAGCCACCCTTACGCGCGGTAGTAGGGTAGACATCTCAATGTAATCAAAACGAGGGCTTAAGCGGAAGTCTCATGCTTCACTGGCGGGCATAGACAGAGCGCCAGCCGGGCATGGATGGTTCTAGCCTGAGAAAAGTAAATGTTTCCACAACCTGACTCTCGGGATGAGATATATCTATGAGACTAGGGTCACGAGAACCACCCGCTCGGATCCATCTGGTTCTGATTGCTCGTCGCGATGCACGGAAGTGGCCTGAGCTGGTGGGAGGTGATCCGAGATTGAAATCTCATCCCATGCTGGCCCTGACGTGATCCGTGCCACAACGAGAGCCCGCCAGAGTCCCACTCGAGTAAGGTACTATAGGTGAGGTACCTGTAGCTTCAACAGTGTTCTGCCTGCTGCTCGCTGGCTTCTGGCTGGGAGGACGCTGCTGCACGTCGCACTGAGCAATGGAGCCCTGTGGATAAGGCACCAGGCTTTTTTGAGGTGAATTTATAGGTGGGCACCAACACTTTACTTCGTGGGCACCATACAGGTGGCTATCAACTAAGATCAACCGTCGGCTTTGCCAAGCAGCCCCCCTGCGAAGTTATGCCCGTACCAAGCTCGCTAGTTCCAGACTTTAAACACGCGATCTTACCTCCGAAAATATACCAAACTTTAAAGTTAAAGCGTGCCTTATATACAAACTTGGTAATAGGAATGCTTATTAACAAATGCCGCAACTTAGAACGCGACTAAATAGTGTAGTAATGACTGCAGTTATTAAAGTAGTAATAGCTTTATCTATTAAATGTAGTAATAAGTGTAGTCATTAAATAATAGCTTCTATCGTTAAGTCTAAAAGCACTGACTAGGGTTAAAGCACCGGCGAGCTTTTTATAAGTACATTTCCACCTAGGAAAAGCTCGTAAGTGCTCTAAATAATCTTAACTGATTTCAGCTGGAGTAGTGCCTACGAAGTAAAGCATTGGTGCCCACCTATAAATTCACTTTTTGAGGCACCGCCGAGCGCTGGGACCGATAGCTGGGACTCCGCAATCGCACCACTTTGCTGAGTCATCGGGGTTTCTGTCCAACATGGCATGGCCTGCGTCACTTACAGATTACAGGCGGCCATAAGACAATCGCGAGGTACTCAATTCATACTTTGCGTTCCTTGCATCATCACCGCCAATATAGGTAGGATCCTTCGTCCGTATAGGCTTGTCACTTGTGAGTCGTCACTACCTACTATGTAGGTACTTGACTCTTGGGTAGAACAGAGTCTACCCAGACACCTAGCCAGAAACACTGCAGGGCGAAAGGAGAGAGAAGGAATACAGTTCGACTCGGCCATCGATTCCTTTTACTCAAAATATTGATCATAGCGAGAGTTCTCCCCCTGAGTGAACCCGTTTTCTTTGAGTGTGGTTTTTGTTTTCTAGTTACAGCTACCCGCCCGGCTTGTCCAGAGTCAGACATCAACCCTTGCAACATATGCAGTTTATTCGCCCAAACCAGGCCCTCCCGAATCCATGGAAAATGACCACGTATGGAGAGACTCGGAGAGCGTCGAGAGGAAGGCATTTTTTGGTCATCTAACGCTTACATCCCCAGCGGGCGTTGCACCAGGACTTCTCATCATATATAACTCAGGTCTCAGGCCAAACATCGCTTGCCGTCTCTTCCTCGCCACCTGATTTTCGTCGTCACCTCACACTACCAAGTATGAGACGCTCTTCTTTATGGGCCGATCGAGCTTCTCGAACACGACTGGCATCTGCTTATAGTTGCAGTGTGTGTACAAGGTGTGCGTTGAATTCGACTCTTACTCTTACCAGACGAGCCAGATTGGCTGTACACAACGACTGACTTCGATAACGGAAGGTCCAATCATATCGAGCCTCACGGCAGCATGTCTTACGATGCTGCGCAATGAGAGGTACAACCCAGATCTGTGAAACTGTCGGCTATCTGCAGTGCTTCCTGATCTCATTGTGCAACGAAATCTCCATCTTCCATCTACCTGGAAGGTGGATCGTGTCACAAATGCCCGAGTCGCTTTCTGTGCATTTTCTCGAAGACCATCCGCCAGCCGAGAGCTACCAGGCTCAGAGGCAGGCCGTGAAGAACCCTGACACTTGGCTTTGCATTCGCTCATTTCCAATGTCTAGGACATATGCGGCTTAATCATGCAATCATTTGGATCTGGTAGCACAATGTACAGTCCATCTTCCACCGTTTTTGCCCTTCCTCTCCGACGGAAAAACAGTCTTTCGATGCTGCCGACACACCTTGTCGGCTGTATACTGCGCAAGCACAACATATTGTGTACCTTCATGTCCCTATAAGTAGAAGGATTGTCCCGACCACTCTTCACACTCATGTAGATATCGGTCGTGAATCCGGTGGGGGATCAAGTCTAACAGACAAGGCTTTCTTAAGGATTGTTCATGTCACTGTGTTGAGAGCCTTCGAGATGCCTTCATCAAAGCCGAAACCCTCCGAAGTCGCTTCTGAAGCAAAGAAACACTACATTCCACTCATCCGGCGCGAGTACGCGCATGAGTGGCCGACTTGTTCATATCTCTACCAAAAACCGCTGGAACAAATCCCCTTGCGGCCTCAAGGGCCGTCACTTGTTTCCCAGCCGGAATTCTGTGAGTTATACCTACACGATACGGCACAGCTGAGCCTAACTTGGTTCTTGAAGATGTCTGTGCTGGAGATCCGGTTGACTTCACCATCGACTGGGAAGCTCGGGCTACTGATCGTATCCCTTTTATTTGCGCGGCCAACGACAAACGGGCTGGGGGTGATTGGGAGACGGGCGTTGTTGGCTACGAGGAACGATTATGTAGACGCAGTACTCTCTCCGCGACCTTGAGTATTCCAGCACCTGATTCGCCAGTCGACTGCAATTATCCAATCCCGTCCGAAGGAGGCATTTATTCACAAGCCGTTGTAGTGTTCCGTGGGCCCCATGATCAGTACAAAAAACTGGATCGATGGTATGACCTGCCCGTCCTTTCTATGCCTGCGACGCGATGGCCTAAGCTGAGTCAGATGGGGACCAAGTACGCTTTCCCCATCGAGCGGGATCTGGTCAAAAACAAGATTCGATCCTCGCTTCGAATCTGCTCGTATTGGGATCACCGATCTGTCGTGATAGGTGACTTCGGTCTCGGGAATGGGCACCGCAATCCGCCCCAGGAACTGGCCGAAATCTGGAGGGAAGTGTTTCTTTACGACCCCGATATTAGAGGTCGATTCGACCACGTTGCTTTTGTTTTCGAGGACGTCTATCAGAGCACGGCAAAGCTTATCATGGACGACATCACCAAGAAGAGCAAGCATGGTCACGCGAGCGGCTCTAAAGGAAAATCCAAATCGTCAAGCAGTTCAAGCGCACAGTCCGCGGGCGACTCTTCAGTACCAAGTGATTTCGAGATATTTCAACACGTCTTCAGCGCCTCGGAGATCCACAATCTGATGAGCCGTCCAGATCCGCGCTACGATATCTCCATGCTCACGATCTGATGGGAGGATGGTGGCGACAGGCAATAGTGGCAATGTCAACGGTATCTTCGTGCGCCATCACACGACATGAAAGCAGTGGATGATACTACGTCAGCCGGATCTATCCGAACACCGCCCGTCCGGTGCTTGGATATCCATGTGTGATGATCTATCAGCACCACCCAGGTCCTTTTTCTTGCTTTGGATTGCTTGGGCGTTCGTGATTTCGTTCTGAGCCGTCGCCGCTTCTCGGAGTTTGGGTGGCTTTACACCTGTTTTGCCTTGGTCCCTATTTCAACTTGTTCTGAAACCATAGAGAAGAACTATCGAGCCACGAAATTTTCCACGTCTGACGAGTATAAAGGAGAGGAGATTTGACACTTTTCAAGCATAGAGGGGGAATCCTCGGTCGGTTGGCCAATCTGCTTCGCTAAAATAATCCGTCTATTGTTAGTCACCATCTAATGTGCATCAGTTATCTCTAGTAGTTATTCAGACACCAATCATGTACCTAGAAAATCCTGTCTTTGACAAGTGTCATGGTACAGCGGCTGGTGTTGTACCTGACTGCAGTAATATGCTGTGATACTGCACAGGAGGCTCTTCTGCGTAGATACCAGGGTAGTCATGGCAATAAATGTTTTGTGATCTCTTTATGTCGATGTCGACGCACCACGTAAGTGCTGGGAGACCGGTCCGCTCGGCTAGGCGGTGAGATGGTGACATGTTCTGTAGCCTCACCTACCCTATTAAGCGAACAACGGAGACACCACAGCGGTCTTTTTTGCCATTCGCGTCCAGATCAAGCTCAGCCCTCGCACTTGAACACTTCGAATTGTGCGACACACTCGCCTAAGACTAGTTGTGAAACGACCATGCGCTATACTGTGCTAGGAGGCACAATGGATGTCATGTTGTTGCGTGAGACATGATGCAGCCTGTAAGTAAGATCCAACTACGGATGTGTGTGACACACGAGATCTAAGTCAGTGAAACATGCGTGCAAAATAATGGGCTCACTGCTATTGGCTGCAAACCCCCGAATTGTGTCAGTCAGACATGGAGAGCTTGATCACTCCCAACGGGCGTAAAGACGCGAAGAAGCGGTGTTGTCTCCTGGCACGGGATGTTTCGTCTTCATTCCAACAATAGCCCGGAGCCCCTGTGAACATGACCATAGTTTCGACAAGCACGACTCGCAGTACCAGGCTGATCTAGTAATGAAGTTTCCCGCTGCCGTCGGCGTTGAGTGTCAGTCTGGTAGGTAATGTCACATGATGACACTACCTACCTATGCAGGAGTGACGGCGACTGGCGTCGACGACGGCGGCGAAGGGCAATGTGCGAGCGTCAGACTGGACTCAAGCTACTACGGGCGGCCGGTCTCAGACTTACTACTGCCACCATCACACGTATAGATAGAGGCGGTATCACATGAGAACGAAGTAGCTAGCTGACCGGTGTATATGGTCATACCCATGTCGACAACCAGGTCGCAAACTGCTGCAACAAGTCCATGTACAACTCTGGCCCGGCCCAGGTGGGTGGAGATCGCCTCTTTCCCTCCCGTCTGGTCCGCAGATGAGACCCGAGGGCGGCGAGCGGACATGATGCAAGGCTCAAGAGAAAGCCACGGCTCATGCGCAGTTGAGCTGCTCCTTTTTCTTCTTTCACACCGTCGATGCAGGCGACACGCAGCCCTCACGCACGTAAGGCACTCATGGAGACGATGTGCGCGGCCGAGAAACGGGACCAGCACCGCTTGTTTCCATACACCAGTCCAGTGATGCTGGCCATCTCAACAGCCGATCGTTCGTCCGATCATGTTATGATACGTGCGCGATCTATCATAACCCCTATCACATAGTCGCGGCCCGGTTTGTCGCATCGGCCCGCTGCCGCGAGATGCGTGCTTCCAGGGCTTCCTACATCGGACACCGCTGAACTTGAATGGTTGTAGGTTTGAGGCAAAGTGGGCACATCGAGGCCATCAGGATGCCTGCTTGATCGCGGTGCTAGTCGTCATGTTGTCCCATCTCCCACTAGTGCACGAGAATATTTGTTTGGATTGGGTTTAGATACGTGTGTCTCTATTTGCTCCCTGGCCGTCCATGCTGCTGCTGCCCTTCAAGTATCAATGCAGTAACTGCAAGTTAACGCAAATCACGCATGCAGGTCTTAGTGCCAAGCGTACAGGGACGAGGGACGATCTCTTCGAGTGCGCAGATTCGCACGAGAATGTCTTGGGTCTGCATTTTTAATTCGAGAGTAGAAGAGTTTCGACCATTTTGCCTTTTCAGATACGCTCAACCAAGATTCTAATGCGCCCCGTTGCTATGCGTGCAGGTTTCGTTATGGCCCGAGTCATTCATGCTAACTACCAGTAGTTTGGACGTAACCCAGTGAACGTAGATGCCAAGGAAGAACTTGTTTCATCACTTTCTTTCCGCCTCTGCCCCGCCAGCTGGAAATATGAGTTGTTAGCCTTAAATCAAGTGCTGTAGATGTGCAGCAAACAGTCGAGCTGACAGTGACCTACCTCAAGTTGGACACCCTTATGGATGTGAACTAGCCAGTCCACATAGCTTTGGGCCTCATTGTTGCGGTCTTCAAATAATAGCCTAGCGAATTCGTATTCAGCGCCGTCCATGCCTTGCCTAGCCAGCTGGATTGTTAAAGCTTTTGAGCCGCGAAGCGATCTAAAAAATTCGATGATATTTCGGACCTGGGCATTAAGATGGGTCTCGAGGACCGGTAGAGACGAGCTATAGGGATCCAGCGCGCCGAGCTTGTCTTTTCCTTCGCCGAAAAGGTCTACGAGTAAGTTCGGCGAAGTCTGCGAATGAAGCCATAACAAACATTGCTGCCCGTTGTCTACCAAATAGACACCGCCTGGCTCCACCCGGCTGAATGAGGTCCGAATCGCTGGCGGCAGCTTCAAGTGACCAGTGGCTTCGTCGGTAAAGCCATCCTCGGGATTGAGGTTGTGAATGGGGATCATCCTTGGATAAAGATAGAGACTGAGCTCTGAGGCACCCATCGATCGGATCATGCGCATTTCATGTACCCTCCGATCTGAGGTTTCGTTGCCCCCTTTGAATGCTCGGGATTTCGTGAGCCCAAGGATGTACATGGACAACTCCTTGAGCTTCTCGGGCATGACCAACTGTCCAGGTGGATGTGTCTGAGAGGAGAAGTTCTTGCGATAACCTGCAAGAATATCGATTGTCTTCTCGGTGAGATTCAATCTTATATCTTTGAGTGTACTGGAAGTCGTGGAGAGCTTTGTGGCGGCCTCTTTCGCAATGATTGTGTATACCGCATCCTGGTCAATAAACTTCATGCTCTCCCGAGCATGGTCACTAATGCTAGCAACTACATTGCAGCACCGTACCCGGCGCTGACCTGCGGCTGTCGTGTACAGCAGAGCAGACTGGAAGTGGGCATCCAGTTTCGCGTCAAGCTTACCGTCGTAACCAAAGGTGACACCTATGGCTTTGTCGGCATCAATAACACCGATCTCCAAATCAGCTCCGAACGTGTGTTGAATGAAGTTGCCGTGATATGCCGATATTTGAAGCCCATTGGAGCACCGAACTTTCATGAGGGCTTGGAAACCAGTTTCTCTGGTGACTGTGTGCTTGATCTCTTGCGATAGTTTCGCATTGTCTCGCCCTGCCACGAAATTAGGATAGTAAAACGTCTCTCCGCCTGTGGTAGAGGACACATGACCTTTCAGTAGGTTAGCGCACGTTCCACGGCCGGGCACTCATACAGAACTCACCGATAGTCGCTATGTCCAAATAGCCACCGGATGGAGCCGCCAGGAAGAAATCAGCACCAACACCGGCCGCCACCATTTTTTCGGCCGCCTTTTTCCATCCTGGGTGCTCGGTGGTGAACAGCTTCTTGTCTATCTCGCCTCCTGGATACTTGCCATCGTCTCGCATGAAAAGCCGCCCGGGGCCCCAGGTGGGGAGCGCCGATAGGGAACAAATCATCTTTCCTCCCGTCTTCTCCAGAGCAGCTAAACACGAGTTCAGTGTTGGCAATAACGCCGGCTCGGCATTTTTGACATCAGCGAAAAGAGTTGGCAGCCTAGTCAGAAGCGAAGTGATAATAGCTTGAGATTCATAAGGATCGACGAATAGTCCATCGCTCAGAGGGACAAAGGGATCCTCAATGTCAGGCATGATCATCATCTGTGCTTGCTCTAAAGCAGGCTGGCTTCATGTCAGACGCGTTCTCTAGCTGAGAAAGTAACAGCTGGTACTTACATTGCAGTTGTAGAAATGGACATCCTTATCGTAGGTAACAAAGCCAACCTTGGCGCCAGGGGGTATCTGACGTTTAATTTCGCCATTCTCGTCTGTGTCGTCGCTGCGGCTGGAGGTGTAGAGTGCAGCCAGAACACCCTCACAAAAAGCCTCCAGAAATCCCTTGTTGTATGCCTCCTGTGTGACATCGATTACAAACAGCCAATTCAGCCCCACAGGTTCCTTGGTCCAGTACTCCTTAGGCACAGTGAACTCGACGGTGCCTCTGGTGAGCTCTGGCCTCTGATCCCGGTCTACGCGAAGGCCTTGAGGGTTGGTAGCACAGAAGTATTCAGAAGGTGTTTCATTGGGGTAGGTGCAAAGGTTGCAGACAAACTTGCTACCGCCGGAGCGGAACATCATAAAGGGATTGATGTAGGCTCGACACCTGCGACACCTCGGAGGACCTTGTTCACCAAAGTCTAGAACTGGAATCTCCATCTCCCCAGGCTGGAGAGGTGCCAGTGGCTGCAAAATCAGACCAAGCGGTAGTCCAGTGCTGTTCAGACTCTCGGCGCTCGCAGGGATGTTGTTCATAGTGAGTCTCGTGAACTTGGGAGACGAGTTACCCTGGTCGTAAGCCACGAATGATATGGTGGCAGGAGGCGGCACATGGCGCTCGAATGTAGGATACACATTGTTCAGATAGTACTGCTGGGGAACATCTCGGGAGATGGGCACACTGGGAATCTCGTCGGGCGACACACCTCCACCACCGGCCGCTGGCACCATGGCAGGCTGTTGTCCCTGGCCATCTCGGGCAGCGAACTCGGCGGGGGAGACCGGCGCGACAGGGTTATAGGGAGAATTGACAGGCGCTGGGAACTGGTTAGGAGAAGTAGGCTGGCCAATGAACTGGCCGCCGGCCGAGACGGAGGGGTCGGCGTTCAGGAAAGCGGTAGTGGAGGTGCCGGCTGGGGGGATGCCATTGTAGGGCTGGGAGGAGCCGGCGGGGGCCTCGACAGTGTGGAAAGCATGGCGGTCCTTCTTCTTCCTCCTGGCGGTATGCTGTCCGTCCAAGGACATGCTGCCCATCTGTGACGCCAGCCCGAAGCCATCGCCGCCGGGCGGAGGGGCACCGGCGCCAGGCCCAGGAGGCGGGCTACCGTAATGCTGCTGGCCCGGGGGCGTAGGTGAGCCGTACTGCTGCTGGTAGGGGTTCTGAGCGACAGGCGGCTGGAATTGGGGAGGTGCTGGCTGGGAGGTACGGTTCGGATCGTTGGGTTCAAGCTGCTCGCCCTGGCCGAGGGCGTGGTACATGGAGTATTCCGACATGGCTCGCCTCGTTCTGACAGCAGCTGCCTACGGACGCGAGCTCGGTGCAGGCCGCAACAGACCTGAAAGGCGGCAAGGACGTCGAGAGCGTCGACGCAGCAGGATCAGGACGGATGGTAGGTGATGGGAGGCAGCGCGGGGTGGCTTGACAGCGTCTACTGCGATGTCGAGGGTGCCATCGCAATTGTGGATCGACGAGTATACGCGTAGAGTGGCTTGTGTTGCCGGGGTGGTGTAAGGTAGCTGTGTAGCTGCGTAGCTGTGAAGCCGTGAAAGTGGTTGAAGCCACAGTCACCTATCTATACCTACGTGTGTTAGGCACAATTGGTTGGGAAACGCGACAGGATGCTATTCCTGAAGTGACCACCTTGCGTTATTGGGAATGGACTGAACATGGAGTTGACACGATGCACTTCTGGCAATGAACCCCCACAGATGTTGGATGTGACCCAGAGTCAAAAGAAAGCCAAACCAACAGACCATATGAATTGGCCAGTCTCCATCTGAGACCAGATGTCCCCCAGTCACGGTGCAATTACTATTACAAGCTACAGCAGTCCGAAGAGAACCTAGAAATCACACAGACTTAAATATCACCCCGGGGCAAACCCAGTATAGTAAGGTACCTAAGCGAGGGGTCCCCCTTTTTGGACAGGCTGTTACTAGACTTGCAGCACTCTTTTTGCCAACCAACAGAATAATTTTTGAAAAGGTTGATTCCTGAATTTCAAACATGACATCATGTATACCCAATTGAGTGACCGAAATTGTACAGACTTTCGATGTACCCATCGGGTCACTTTGAAAACTCTGTCAGGCTCAAAACTCTGACCAGCGGAGGTAACTCTGTCAGGCCTGGAAACTCTGTTCCGTTGAAAATACTGCTATATTCAAAATTAAGGAGCCCGTCTATTCAATAGAAACACCAGGGATATTGAATGAAAAAAAGTGGTACGTGCACCATCACCCACGGTATATATATCACCTTCGGAGACTATTCACCACATCTCACCTTCATTCATCATCGGAATCAATCACTCAATTGAAAACACATGTCAAGTCACGGAATCGAACGGGTCACTTCTACGGTGCAAGTTCACGATATACCACTACGCTACAAGGTCACACATAAGCTAATTCATACGGTGCGATCATTTTGGGGGGGCATATACTGTACGTCTCACGGTCTGGGTTGCGTACGGTCGAACAGCGAAAAGGCCTGGTCACGATATTCCAGGCCTGACAGAGTGGTTCAGGCCTGACAGAGGTACGGCCCGAATATGATGTCAGAAATGGACGAGAGTATTGGGAAGAGCGCTGTTTTATATGGTGGCAGGTATGATGTGTGATATCCAATGACGGAAGCCACATCGTGGTATGGAATTGACACTATATTCACTGAATATCAGGACACAATAGGGCTGGCAGAGTGTCCCAGGTGGGCCACCCAGTCACCTAATAGCAGTCATGTAACACCATGTCGAAAAAGGGGGACCCCCCGTATAGGTAGGTGCCTACATGTAGGTACGCGCAGCCTTGAAGCCAGGTTTCGCTTTCGTTGCAAACTTCATGTTGAAGAGTCAAATCCCCTTAAAAAGCACAAATCTCATACAACATGCGTGACTGGGTGAAGAAAAGAACAAAAGAACCAACCCCTTCCTCACCCCTTTGAAGTCATCAGCATCATCACCTGCCTCTCAGGTTAGCACTGAGCAGCATGGAAACCAAGGTACAGTTTACCTACGGTACCAGGGCATGCGGCAAGGTAGAAACAGCGGCACACTGCAATGGTTGTGCTCCCGGTTGCCTTCATCGTGGTGGGATCCATGTTTTGGTACAAATCCTGCCCAGAGTATGGATCAAGTGTCGCCCTATTTTGACTCAATCGGAAACCTGGTTTGTTAGTACTTGGAGCATGCGAGCGTCTTATCTCATGACTGTAACTCCCAAAGGCATCTTCACAGTTCACTTCAAGTTACAAATTGCTAAACCTTACCTACAGCATACAATGTAGAGGCAGGGATAGCACAGCGATGCCTAGACCTGATGCGGAATAAAGCCGAATAAGGTTCACTGTAGGTACCCAACCGACGACCAAACTGGAAGTGAGCAACTTGCAGGGCTGGAATTCTTCATTCTTCCAAACGCCTGGCGCGCCATCATTCTGCGCCAATCCCGCCCAGTCTTTCACATGTTTAGATAGGCACATTCACGCAAAGACATCACATTGCAGTCGTTAAGCTCCATTGGCAGCAGCGCCATCACCTGCCGTCGCGTCCTCCATCGCAATCTGAAATAATACATGGTCTCGATGCCTTAAGCACCTCGCTTTGCGCCAGTCCCGCCAGCGTCGCTCAGCCAGAGCCAGCCGCCCATAGCCCGCCACTGCGCGCTGTCCTCCTCGTCGCCCTCCCTGTGCCCCCGAGCCCTTTAGACTTGGGAGTATCATGACGTGCAGCAGTAGCCATGTTCACCTTTAGCCCGCTGCAGGGGGCCCTCTCCGAATCTACCGCCTCCCAGTCCATCCTCGAGCTCGACGGCGGCGTCAAGATCCTCGTCGATGTCGGCTGGAATGAAGGCTTTGACCTTGCAAGCCTCAAAGAGCTCGAGAAACAGGTGCCGACCCTGTCCCTCGTTCTGCTCACCCACGCAACCACCGACCACCTCGCCGCCTTTGCCCACTGCTGCAAGCACTTCCCTCTCTTCACCCGCGTCCCCATCTACGCCACCACCCCCATTGTCGCCCTCGGCCGCACCCTCCTCCAGGACCTCTATGCCTCTAGTCCGGCCGCCGCCACTACCATATCCTCCGATGCTCTCGGCGACCTCTCCTACTCCGCCCAATACCCCGCCTCCGAGTTCCTACTCCAGGCCCCGACCCCTGACGAGATCGCCACCTACTTCTCCCTCATCCACCCCCTCAAATACTCCCAGCCCCATCAGCCGCTGGGCTCTCCCTTCTCGCCGCCCTTGAATGGCTTGACCATCACGGCCTACAACTCCGGCCGCACCCTCGGCGGCACCATTTGGCACATCCAACATGGGCTCGAGTCCATCGTCTACGCCGTCGACTGGAACCAGGGCCGCGAGAATGTCTTCGCCGGTGCCGCTTGGCTGGGGAGCGCCGGAGGTGGCAGCGCCGAGGTCATCGAGCAGCTACGGAAACCCACGGCTCTGGTCTGCAGCAGCCGCGGTGGCGAGAAGCCCTCTCTTTCCGGCGGACGGTCTAAGCGCGACGAGCAGCTCCTCGGCAAGATCAGGGCCTGTATTTCCCAGGGCGGCACTGTACTGATACCGACTGACTCCAGCGCCCGTGTTCTCGAGCTGGCCTATCTCCTAGAGCATGCCTGGAGGGCCGATGGCCAGCTCAATTGCGCCAAACTGTACCTCGCCGGGCGCAACGTGCATAGCGTCATGAAATACGCCCGGAGTATGCTGGAATGGATGGACGACAGCATCGTGCGCGAGTTTGAAACGATTGCGGATGGCTCCAAGAAAGCCAACGGTGCGCTAGGGAATGACAAGCAGACCAAAGAGGCGGGACCCTTCGACTTTAGATTCCTCCGCCTGTTGGATAGACAAGGCCAGGTGGATAAGGTTGTCGAGCGCGAACAACTTGGCGAAACGACCACTGGTAAGGTCATCATCGCCAGCGATGCCAGCTTGGAATGGGGATTCTCGAAGACTGTGCTCAAACAGATGGCCCATGATCCAAAGAACATGGTCATTCTTACCGAGTCGCCTGCCTTGACCTCTTCTACTCGGCCATCACTCGCTCGAACTCTGTGGACCTGGTGGATAGAAAGACATGAGGTCGCGGGCGACGGAGGAAACAATGAGGACTTTTCTCAAGATATCGAAATTACAGTAGCGCGAAGGCAAGCGCTAGAAGGTAATGATCTTTCGCGATACCAGCAGTGGCTCGCACAGCAACGTCAACTCCAGACCACGCTGCAGGGAACAGGTGCGACCACGCTCGAGGCAGCCGGTGACGTAGCCGACGACGTCTCTGAGTCGTCGTCCGAGTCGGAAGACTCTGAAGATGAGCAGCAGGGCAGGGCCCTGAATGCTGCTACGACACTGGGTCAGGTTGGCAGAAAGAAAGCTGCCCTCACCGACGAAGACCTGGGTGTTAATGTAATTCTAAAAAAGAAAGGCGTTCATGACTTCGATATCCGAAACAAGAAAGGCCGAGACCGCATGTTCCCACACCCCGTTCGGCGGAAACGAAACGATGAATACGGGGAAGTCATCCGCCCGGAAGACTTTCTGAGAGCCGAAGAAAGGGATGATGAAGGGGGCGACGTCGATCAGCGTGGTAAAAGTGATGGGCGCGACAGCCTGGGAAAGAAGCGCAAATGGGAAGAAACAGCCGCGGCCAAACAAGGCCCTGCATCTCAAACTCCCAAGCGGCCAGCTCTTACGAGGAATATCACTGATGACCTGGAGTTGGTCATGGCCAAGGATGGCGTTGACGATGAGCTGGATGCGATCCCCGATGATGTGGACCAAGAGGTCCTGGGACCAGCCAAGCTAGTCGTTTCAACGGAAAGATTGACGGTGAAGTTGAAAATTGACTTCATTGATCTCACCGGCATCCATGACAAACGTAGTCTTCACATGTTGATACCCTTGATCCAACCTCGGAAACTCATCCTAATCGGTGGCAACGACAAAGACACCATGACTCTGGCCTCTGATTGCAAGAAGCTCATGGCAGAGGGTTCTTTCGACATATATACCCCCAGTATCGGTACCATGATTGATGCCAGTGTGGACACCAACGCCTGGGTGGTCAAGCTTGCCCCACCACTGGTGAAGCAACTCAAGTGGCAGAGTGTACGCGGGCTGGGCATCGCGACCATCACAGGCCAGCTCCTCGCTATCCAGAAACAGTTGGGCTTAGTTCCTGACGAAGAGGCGGCAAATAAGCGCGTAAAAACTGAAACTCCACAGCCCGAGGACGAGGCAGAGGTGTCAGTGGAACCGACATTGGACATCCTGCCTTCGAACATGATATCGGCTATTCGCGCAGTCGCACAGCCATTACATGTGGGTGATCTACGCTTAGCAGATCTGAGGAAGGCAATGCAGCAGTCTGGCCACACTGCCGAGTTCCGAGGCGAGGGCACACTGCTGATCGACGGCTCGGTGGTGGTGAAGAAGACGACGATGGGTCGTATCGACGTGGAGAGTGTCGGCTTGCCTACAGATGTTGGGCCCATGACACAATTTGGCGGGACGTTTTATGCTGTGAAGCGTACGATTTATGAGAATTTGGCTGTGGTTGCCGGTGCATAGAGGGACGATGGGAATATAATCATGTACCACTATGTAGACCAAGGATGTTTCACAATCAACAGGAGATGGTTTCTGGAACTGAAAACTTTGATGTTCCTTTTGCTTGTAGGGTGAAGATTGGGCACGAATGAGACTCGGCGAGAGTTGCCCTGCCGAGTGCCAGTTGCTTTTCGGCTCATTGAATTGCACCTCAGATGTATGTGTCGTAATAGAAGGGCCAGTCTCTCTTGTCGTCTGAGTCCGGTTGTCCATATCTACTTGATCTTATTATCAAACTCACCGTGTCATTTCTAATTGGCATGCAGAGTGATGCTCTCAACGGCTGTAAAATAACAGTCCAGTAGCCAACCTACGTGCGTCAGCAGTGCAGTTTGCTAGCTTAGTCACGTCTACGTGAACGAATCGATCACTGAGCTGTTGGTGTCTCATTTTAACAGGATCGCTTCCATCTAAAATCCTGCTTCATTCATCAGTTGCATGACAACATTACTTCGGGAACTCTCTTGCTTCTCCTCGATGAAATCGTGTGAAAGAACACAGAAGTCTGTTCTTCACCAAGGGTGCATTTCTTGTGCGGCAGCTGATTCTTCACACTCCTTCTTGTGTACTGATTTAGTGAAAACTATGTTGCCTTTCCACTAAGAGCAATAAGAGAAAGGCCTTGCATCTCCTTCGATTCATCACCGTCTTGATAAACCTTCATGCCTGAACAACTCATCAGCTCGCGTGAAAATGACCACCAGACAATCTTGTATTTACAGAAAACCATCCTCACAAAACCATCCTCACATGTGGAGAGAACATCGTAATCCTGTTTGCTAAACTCTCAAATGAATCCTAAGCACGGAATGATTGTGCAGCGGCGTGCTTGCCTCAGCCCTGCATAGTTCAGATGGGGGCGGCACTAGAATATGATCGTCCATATTCACTTGATCAGAAAATACTTGTCTTTCTCGACGAGTTGATCTATTACTTGTCTATTCTGCTATTTGCTATGACTCTGTTGCCCTTTATGTCCAGAGGCAAATAGTTTCGAAACACAATTCAACATTTCTTCACCACATGGGCACAAATTGTCACCCTCTGGTTCAAACCTTCTTTATTCGTCTTATCTTTCGCTAATGACCAAGTCACCAATTGGCCCAGAGATCCGTGTAGCCCTCCGTCTTCAATGTCCAATTTATCTGATTGTATGAACTCAGCAAGAGAAAGGGCCGTCACTACCTTCTTATGGTTATAAATCGTCTCGCATATCTTATCCTAGAGAGTAGACTTGGTCGATGGTGCCTCTTCTCTTTAACTATCTCGCCCTGAGCCATATATTGAGAACTCTACCGATGGGCCAACCAGCCTATGGGCCATACGAGCAAACTACTTGAGCCGAAGAGGGAAGGCACTTATCAGTCCCGAAGACCACGCCCGTCTTCCATGACCCAATACCTGCTACTGCACACACAACCAGACCAATGTTCATGCAGCAGGTGCAACGAGGCTGCCACTTCATCTTTCCATGATTTCACTTGATGGCATCGGTCAAATAAGTGAGAAAGGGGCGTCCCTTCCTCCCCTTCTGTTCACATTGAATGTTCCGTCTCATATCGAGGAACCTTACTCAGGGTTGGCAGCAATACAAGGCAATGGCAATTGTGAAAATATCCCGTCCCTTCTTTTCTTCAGGTCTCGCTGTTGTTTGATTAAACTCTGAACATCAACCTACATCTCGTTCTCGCCACCGCCGACCTGCCTCCTGACTCCTCTTCACAGCACATCTTGCCAAAGAACTTCTTATTTGACTTCCTGCCTTACGCAAGTCACCGCTCACCCAAGTCCGTACTCCGACAGACACTTTCCTACTTCGACTGTGAACATTTTCGGTTCATTTGTGACTGCGCAGGTCACCTCAAATAGAGCCCGTACTACTCGTCGCCGCCACCCATCACGTTAACCATCGTTCACAGACGATACCCAGGCATCATGGAGTCTTTCAATCACCCTGCAGCCACCGTCAAGAGCCCTGACGAAGCGACTGCCACTCAAACGTCTGCCGGTCGCAAACATCTTGATACCAGCATGGGGCCCCGAGTCTTTCACCTATACCCCAATCTGCCCACAGAGTTGAAGGCTATGGTTTGGGACTTCGCTTTTCTGGGGCTTTTCCCCGGCGCGCACTGCTTCAAGCTATCGACGGGGCGAGGGAACGGAGGCATGATTGTGGTCAAGCCCGACAACGACCGAAAGGGCGATCCCTCTGCCTGGCGACAGATCAACTACTTGTTCCGAGCCTGCGACATCCGCGATTTCTTCCAAAAGCGATTGGTCGAGCGTGGTCTGACCCTGTACCAGGACTCCTTCTCCAGACATCGAGTAAAGACTGAGGAGAATGGCATCCGAGCCAACGTCAGTGGCCAGGACGATCTCATTCGATTCAAATTCAACTACGGCGACTCTCATGCCTCCATTTCAATGGTTGAGTCGATCCATCACCAACCTGCATTCTCCGGCATCACACGCGTCGGTGTCGAGCTCGAACAAGTTCTCTGCTTCCTGAGCTCGAACAGGCAGCCCAAATATCGCCCCTTCCGTTGCCTGTGTGTAGCCCTCGGACAAGCTCGCAACCATATCCAGCTTGGACCTTCGGTGTATGTAGCGCCAAACTTCATTTGCTGCGGGGCCATCATCAGATTCGCTTGCCTCTTCAAAGACCTCAAATCGTTCTACATCATCGTCAATCTCAAGGACTATCGTCTCAGGTACACCACACTGAACATCCCGCGCAGCAAGATGCTGCACAAGGTGAACTCCAACGGATTAAGCACTCAGCTTGCGCTGGACGTCTTTGTGCACCACAATGGTATGTGCCCCGTCACTTGCATCTGGTGTCCTTACTCACATGTGGTTAT
Organism: Xylariaceae sp. FL1019; assembly: GCA_022578705.1. Lineage (NCBI taxonomy): Eukaryota > Fungi > Ascomycota > Sordariomycetes > Xylariales > Xylariaceae > Xylariaceae sp. FL1019. Next base: position 618,909 of record MU391951.1, on the reverse strand, counting down.
GCAGAGATCGCGAAGGCTACGGGCCGAGATGTCTTTCACGACAGACGCGGGACTTACTGCCAGATTGAAACCACTCCGCCAGAAGACGAGATTGAGCCCTGTTTGGGTCTTGGTCTCTATGAGAACGATCAGGTCTATCTCACTCTCGAGACGCTACGTGAGATGTGGTTTGAAGAGCGACTGCGAAGACATCATCTACCCTCCGTCCAGTTCAAGGCCCTGGCCTTCTGCGATCTTCGCAATGCTGAAAGATCTGACGGCGAGCGATCTCATTTCTCAGAATGGTATTAGAGCCTAGTAGTGACGGGGCAAGACAAAAGTCGTCCGCGTAGAGGATTTCGACCGAGAGACGGGGTGTGACGCAGCTGGCGACACCACAGTCTCATAAATAGAGTGAGGGCAGACGCCGACAACTGCTACCATGCAGGCGATACCAAATGCATCGGCGGGCGGCGGCGGGCAGCGGCAAGAGAAAGTGACGGGGCCTCTGGGGAAATGGAGAGTTTGTTGATGACAACTTGATGTGAAGCAGGTGACGGACGAAGAGATTTGGTGGATGCACATGGTCCGCACCTACAGAAATATCCTGAAACCCAAACAGAAATAGTACTAAGTCATTCTCTCAACTCATGCACCTCATCTGCACAGTGAAGCTTGATGTAAACGTCCCGGATCACTGGATCGTCTGTATTGCGAGATCATTAAACGTAGGCGATGTGAAGAGGAGTGCCATAGTTAAGAGACTTCGTCTTGTGGAAGTTCGCAGCACTGATATGGGCGTAAAATGAGTGAAAAAGGTATGTATGTAGTGAGATGAAATACTGGTACTGGTAGGTAGGCAGGCGACTTGTGTGTTGATGGGACAATTAGACTCTTGTCCCTCGGATTGACAATAGGGCCGACGACGGAAAGCAGCCACAAGCCGGAACAAATATGAGCCCACTAGTGTTATCTACAGTCATATGGGCATACGCATTGAATGGAAACCGTACTTGTATTGGGAGGGTATGAGCCTTCATTCGAAGCCCTAGATATATAGGCCTTGTCCGCTCGTATGATCGATATACGGCTGGCGTATACGTATCTAAAGGGCTTCGAACGACTGCCTATAGCTATAAAAATCAAATAAAATCAAAAAAATCAAAAACAACCCATATGTAACCTTCCCTTCCTTTTTTCCAGCCTTTTAAACGAGGCGTAACCTCATTTAATAGCACTACTATCTAAAGGACGGCGGGCGGGAATAAAAAACCTCCCGATTTTACCAAAACCACCCCCTTCGTAGGAAATAAAAAAGTGAAATACGGAGGAAAATCCCTTCATACGTAGTCGGAGTGCGACGCGGCCTTTTTAAAGCCTACGGGCGTAGCCCGTACGTATAGCTAGCCCATAGCTAGTAAATATCTTTATTTACAGTCATATAGGCATACGCATTGAATAAAAACCGTACTTGTATTAGGAAGGTATAAGCCTTTATTCGAAGCCTTAGATATATAGGCCTTGTCCGCTCGTATGATCGATATACGGCTAGCGTATACGTATTTAAAAGGCTTTAAACGACTGCTTAACTCATGCTTAATAGTTATTAGTTCTTTTATTCGTTTAAGAGGCTTGGTTAAGGGGGGTATATCCTATATACGGAGCGTATTAGGAATAAAAAACCTCCCGATTTTACCAAAACCACCCCCTTCGTGGGAAGTAGAAAAGTAAAATACGGAAGAAAATCCCTTCATACGCAGTCGGAGTGCGACGCGGCCTTTTCAAGGCCTACGGGCGTGGCCCGTGCGTGTGGCTAGCCCATGGCTAGTAGATATCTTTATTCACAAATCGATCTCGAGTTCTCACTACGACTTGGATCCTATTTCTCTTCTGATCGTTTCTTGACGGACGACAATAAGCGTATCTTTAGTTCTCGTGGTGTTGGGCATGACCACCTAGTAGCTATCAGGATGACTGGCAGGTTCAAGAATGCGCAGATGACTTGCTGAGTGCAGCCAAGCTGGTATGTTGCGCTTCTTGCTCTCGTTCCAACGACAACGACTCTATATTGACCGGTGTGTAGCATTGAGTGAACATTTCTTGTACCTAAGGCGGGTCGGAATCCCGAAAGAGACTGGTCACTTCATGGCTTCACGTTCCCACGGACATTCTGAGGGGCTGTTCTTTTGCTCGAAGCAGGCCCACTGATTATTAAAAAAGCGCTTATCGACCGTAACCGTTCGTGGCTTGTAGCATAGGAAAAGCACGCTAATTTTTGCTTGTAGAACCTATCCCTTAAACATTAGCCGAAATTAATAAATGCCGTTCGTTTTGCTGCAAATAGAGCCAGTTTCCTAACCTGAAAAATAAAAAAGTTAACTCACTTCTTCCGTCCTAATTAAATATGGCTCAAAAATTTACAGCGCACTTTCTAGCATACTTTCAACGCTTTGAGCTTTAAAAGCCCTATAAGTACAGCGTATAGCCCTATAAGTACAGCGCATAGTCCTTATAAATATGTGAATTTATAGGTGGGCACCAATACTTTACTTCGTGGGCACTAAACAAATGGCTGTCATTTAAAATTGACCGTCGGCTTTATTAAGCAGCCCCTTTATTAAACTATATTCGTACTAAGTTTATTAGTTTTAAACTTTAAACATTAGAGTGACGTACCGGTAGTCGGGTACGTCTCCTGGGTAGCCACCCTGGTCTCCCAGGTAACTGTACGGATTAGATAAGGGACAGCCCACCTTAAGTGCTGCAGCCCTGGTAGCCCACCAGGCCTGCTTCCCTTCCCTTCTTCACCTTACTATTAATATACACTAGGTGACCACCTATTGGAGCCTTGCCTCCATAGTGTAGCCCTGACGTGACAATAGTAAGGTCCCTTGACACGAGCGACAGCGAGGTCACTGTATTACGGCACGATTGCCAGTTCCCTCGCTGCGCCCGGCAGAGCCAATAATCCGTCGTCAATCGCGGTACAAGAGCCTGCTCCAGCACCCTCACGGCGGGGTCAATAGCCAGTCACCTGACGGCGAGGTCTATCGCCAGCCACCCTTACGGCAGGGTCAAATAGCCAGTCAGTCCACGGCACTTGACGCCAGTCACCTTCGAGACAGGTCAAAGTCAGCAGCCAGCAGCAGCAAGTCGAAGACATCAAAGCACCGTATCCAGTAGCGAACGCGTCGACGAAAGCTCTCCTTCGCTACCACGGCACCCCACGGCGAGGTCATCGCCAGCACGTTGCAATAGGCACCTCGCGGAGCCCATGTGACGTCACCTCACGGCAGGTCAACGCCAGTCACCTTCACGGCAGGTCATCGCCAGTCACCACGGCACCTGGTGCCAGTCAACACCTTCGCGGCAGGTCATAGCCAGTCACCCCCACGGCACCTGATGCCAGTCGGAAGTCCTCTTCGCTGAGGCACCTTCGGAAGCCCTGACGGTCCGTCAGGCACCCCAGAAAGCCCTCATCGCGAGGCACCTGAAAGCCCTCATCACGAGGCACCCACGGAAGCCCTCACGACGAGGCCACTCCAGAAGCCTTGGGTTGTGGCTTGAACACCCATCAGAAGACCTGACGCTGTGGCTCAGGCACCCCCATCGCCTTCGCAATAGGCACCTCACGGAGCCCATGCCATAAGGCACCTGACAAGAAGCCTGGATGTGGCTCAAAAGACATCCATCGAGTGGCTTAGGCCCTCACCAGAAGCCCTGACGCGGTGGCTCAGGCACCTGAAAAGATATCAACGCACCTATCGACGTCGATGTCACCACCACCATCGGAAGCGTTGACTCCAGTCACCACCCTGGAGCCGTCACCACCTGACAAGACGCTGGAATCCATCCCATCTGGACCCTCCAGCGACCTCATGACAGCTGGCAGTCACATATATACACAGTGGCTGGGCTAGTCATCAACACCTGGCAACATCTGCCCCGACGAGATCGCTGATGCCTTGCCATCACCTTCGGAAGCCCACCTGACGTGGCACGCACACACATACAGACAAGATGACACCTGGAAGGCATGGAATAGCTGGAACATGAGAAAATGGTCAAAAATGGAGCCCTGGACATGGTTCGAACATGAGACCTCCGCTGTCTCAGGCCTGAATGGTGGAAAGTGTGGGAATCGCGTTTTTCAGCCCGCGAGGGGTCTTCGCGAGGGGTAGTGACGTACCGGTAGTCGGGTACGTCTCCTGGGTAGCCACCCTGGTCTCCCAGGTAACTGTACGGATTAGATAAGGGACAGCCCACCTTAAGTGCTGCAGCCCTGGTAGCCTACCAGGCCTGCTTCCCTTCCCTTCTTCACCTTACTATTAATATACACTAGGTGACCACCTATTAGAGCCTTGCCTCTATAGTGTAGCCCTGACGTGATAATTAGTAATTTTTTAATATTTAATATTTTTGTTATTTTATATATAAAATTATTACTATATATAAAATTATTACTAAATATTAAAAATAAGCGATTTTATTAATATTATATAATTATATATAATAAATTATTAATTAACGTTATTTAATAACTAATTAAGCCTTTTAGTTTAATAATAATATGTTTTATTAATAACGGCTAAATAAAAAGTTCGATTTTTACTTAAAGCATTTATCGGTTTTTATTTTAATAAATAAGCGTTAATACGGCTTTTTACTTAAAAATACGTTTTTTATTATATTTACGTAATTTTATTTAATAGTAAAAACTTTTTATTCGATTTGTTATAAAAATAATTTAATAAAATATTTCGTTATTTTTTAATACCGTTTCGAAATTTTATTATAATTTGTTTTTACGGTTATTATTATATTTAATTTATTTTTATAACTATAAATTAAAATAATAATTAAAGTTAAAAAAATCGAAATATAAAAAGTTAATTTCGTTATTATTATTATTATTTAAAGCTTAATATAAAAAGTTTTTAAAGCTTTTAATAAGCTCGTTAAAAAAATTAACTTTATTATCGTTATTATTAAAATTACCGTAACGGTTTATTAAGTTTTTAATAATAAAAAAACTATCGTTATTATTATTGTTTTTAAATAATACAATAAACGCTATTGTCGTATTTTATAACGCTTTTTACTATATTTTAAACTATATAACCGCTTTTAAAATAAAGTTTATAATAATAGTTTTAACCGGGTTATTTTTTACAGTTTTTAGAATTTAACGGGTATTATCGCTAACGCCTTTTTTTTATAATACTTTTAAAAAGTTTTTAATAAATTTTTACTATAACGCTTTATACCGTATATTTTTTAAAAAGCCGTAATAATTTTTTATTACTTTACGCCGGCGATAAATTTTAAATTTTTAAAGCTTTAAAATGCCTTTTAATATTATGGCCGTATTATAAAGCCTTTTATAGGTCCTATAAATATATAGCTTTTATATATACGAAATAAAATCGTCGTTAAAAAACTAGTACTAATATAATTAAACGTACTAAAAAAAATCAACGTTATTTACTATTAACAAAATAATTAAAAAGTCGTTAAAGTTTTTATATATTTTATAAAAATAAAAAAGCCTATATTATATCCGTATTATATAAATATAAAGCTAAATACTTTTAAAAATAAAATTATTTAACGCTAAAAAGTAATTTTTAACGCGTTTATATTATTTATATATAAAATTTAAAACTATATATATATATTAATATTTTAAATTACTAAACTATTTTATTTTACGATAAATTATATATACCGTGTAATAATTAGTTTTAATAGTTTATTTATATATATAAATCGTCGATTTTACGTATTTATAAATATACCGTTAAATTTAATAAAAATTTCTTTTATTGTTTTAAAAATATAATTTAATTAAATAATAGTTCGCTTTTATTAACGACGTTATTTTTTCGCCGTAATTACGGTAATAAAAAATATAATAATAAGCTTATTAATATTATAACGGCATTTAAATTATTTTAAAATATATAATAACGCGTTTTTAATTAATTAAAAAAAACGCTAATAAACGATGTTAAGCTTTTATTATCGTTTTTTTAATATTAGCGTATATTATAAAAAACTAGCAAATAAAAAAGCCTTTTTATATATAAAGGACATTATTAAAAAGCTTACCGGCGTTAATAGTAATTATTATTGCAGAATTATTTAAACAGCGTTTAAAATTACCGTTAATACTAAAAAACTCGTTATTATTTAAATTCGTTAACTCGGTATTTAAAATAACGTTAACAGTAACAGGTGACTGTTAATATGGCCTGACAGGCTGGTAGGGCTTACCTTATACATTAAGTACGGGACCGCCGATAGCACCTTTATCAGGCTACGGGTATACCCACAACCTTTTACTACCTAATTTATATACTTTTACTTTTCCTTTTTTTACTTTTAGATATTTATTAATATATTAAGTATAGCCCGAAGCCTTATTTCCGGTAAAAGCCTAAATCGTAACTATTTAAAAGTTAATTTTTATTTTTATTTTAATTAAACCGCGACGTTTTTGCCTTTACGTACGACGTTAATAAATACAAATTAATTAAGTTTTATTATATTACCCGTTAAAACTTTGCTTTATCGAAACCGATTTTTTATATAATTTTTATCGAGTATTTATTTAAACCTTGATTTTTAAAAGCGCTACGCGGTTTTAAATTTTAAAACTATAGCCCGAACCCCCGTAAAGAAAAAAGCTGCCGTTAAATAAATACGCTTTTTTTTATAAAATAATTTTAACTCGTAATATAATAAAACAGCGAGCAAGTCTAATACCCGTTAACGGTTTTTTATCCGTTTAAATATTAAAAACGTATTAATTTATATTATTAAATATAACAATAACAAAAGTAATAACGAAAGCTTTATAGCCTTTATTAATTACCGTTTTAAAATATTAAATAACGAGTTTTATAAAAGCTTTTAATACGTAACGATTTAAAAACAATTTAACGGTAAAGTTTAAAATATCGTCGCCGTTATTACTAAAAATACTATTTATAATAATAAACCTGCTTTTTTTTTTCGCCCCGTAACGAAAGCTAAAAAAAAAACTTAACCTTACTTCAATAAGTTAATAAACTATAAAACCTTTTAAACTATATACGTTTTATACTTAAAAGCGGTTTTTTATAAATTTAAAACTATTATTATTTTAGCCCGAGCTTTTTACGTTTAAACAAATAGTTTTTAAAAAAAATTTATTAATAAATAATAAAACGTTAATATTATTACTAAATAATATTAAAACCTTGCCGGCAATATTATATATATTTAAAAAAAACTTAACGTTTACGATTGCTATACCGACGCGTTTAAAACCGTTAGCAATACCGATAAAAAATTAAAAAATATAAAAACTAATACCAAATAACTATTAAAAGCATTTATAAAATAGTTTAATTTCGTAAAAAAATATAAGGCCTAATTAAAATAAACTATTAACGATTTTAATAAATTAACTAGCGCTCGATTTATTTTTTAAAATACGACTAAAAGCTTTTCGTTTAAAAAATCGATTAAAATTACCGTATTTACGTTTTACAATAATAATAAAAACGAAAGCCAGTTTTTTAAAACATAGTATTAAAAACTTAATAACCGGTTAAAAACAAATGCCGATTAGTTTTTAACCGATAAGGCTAAAATAGCTAATATTAAATCTTATTTAAAAAGTACGGCCTTTAAGTTTTTATTTTTTTATTTATAAAAAAAATATTTCGATAAAATCGATATTTTAAAACGACTTTTTAAATATTTTTAAAGTTAATATTACGATATTAATATTAAAAAAAAGGCTAAAATAAAGTATTAAGCTTTTATAATATTTTTAAACCTAAATAAATATAAAATATTTTATAATTTTTTCGCCCGATTAGCGGGGAAGTAAATATTATTTAAGTCTAATTATAAAAAAGAATTTTTCGATAAATTATCGTCGTAACTTCGTAACGCCGTTTTTAGCGAATATTTTAATAACCGAATTACGTATAAAAAGTTTTTCGAAGCTTGCGATAAAACGGTTTATAGTTTTTAATATTAAAACGAGCGTATTAAAATTAAAAAAGCTAAAACTACTTTTAAAAATCTTTTTACCGGATTTAATAATAAAAAAAGTCGCCGATTTAAACGTAATAGCGGTATATGCTTTTAAAAACGCAGTAGTTACGTTATTAGCGGCGGAACTAAAAAAATCCGCATATAAAAAAAAATACGTCGTTTTGTTATAAAAAAACGTTGTTTTATTTACGAAAAAACTAAATACATTTTTTATAAATGTTTTAAAAAAAAAAAAAAAACGGTTTAAAACAAAAAGCTTATATTAACGCTATTATAGCTCGATTAAGTTATAAACTAAAAACTTTTAAAGAGTTAAATAATAAAAATAACGAAAAAATAAAAAATATTTAACCTTAAATAAAATAGCCTTTAACCTAAAAAGTATACCTTTAGTAATAATTAAAGATCGTATAAATAAGTTTTTAAAAAAAAAGCTTTTTATTTTTTTATATATAATAATAAAAAATGGACTTTTATTAATTATTAAAAACGCTTTTAGGGATATTAAAGCAAGCGTTTATATCGCCGTAAGCTATAATTTTGTAAAAAAGATTTTAAAGTATTTAAAACCCGATTTAGTTACGGATTTTTAATATAAGCCGTTAATAAATTACAATAGCCGTCGAAAAAGTTTTATAAATTATGCCTTCGTTTTAACTATTATTATTTAAAAACGTACTTTTATTTTTATACTAGTTTTAATTATTAGAATAATATACGAAATTATTATCGGCCGATTTTAATTCGAAAAATATAAAATATTCCCGGATTATTTAATATAACGGTTAATATTCTTCGATAAAATATTGCTAAACAGATATCGATAATATTATTTTAATATAAACGCCGTAAAAAGCTTTTTAAAAAACCCGTTTTATTAAATAAATATAAATAAAAAAAATACCCGTATACGACGTAAAAACGAAAAAATTCAAATCCTACGTATTTTTAAAAAACCTTTAAAATATTAGGCCATTATAAAAGACTTTTTTAAAAACGACAAAGTTTTTTTTAATATTATTATAAAAAACGTTATTATAAAGGACTTTACCGAAATCCTTTTTAAAATACCGAAAAAACTATAAAAGCAAACTATTATACGGTATTACGACCTTTTATAAATAGATTTTAATAAAATAAACCGTAATTTTAAAAATCGATTATACGATTATATTTATTTGTTAAAACGCGAAAAAAAAGAGAAAAAGAAAAAAAAAACAAATAGTTATATAATAAACATAGTAAATATTAATTACGTAAAGGATTTATATAATATAAATACCGTTTTATTAATTTAAGTATTATTTTAATAATACGCTTTTAATAAATTATAGAAAATAAAAACATTACCGATTAAATAAAGATAATTTCTTTTATAAAATTAGATTTTATAATCGAATAAAAAAAAAAAAAAAAAGCCTTTACAGGCGGCTTTCTTAAAACTAAATAAAACGATTTTATAAAAAAAGCCCGTAAAATAGTCTTACCGGAATATTAGGACTTATTGCGTATTTTTAGCAAAATAAATTCCGATATTTTATTTAAACACCGCTTTAAAGTAAATTATAAAATCGACTTTATAAACGGCTATAATTGCTTAAATTTAACTTTTATTTTTTTATATAAAATATCACTAAAGGAATTAAAGTATATCCGCAAATACCTTATTGAATATTTCCGAAAAAGCTTTATATTACTAAATAACGCATTTTTTATAACACCGATACTATTTGCTTTTAAAGCAAATAACAGATTGCGTTTTTGTATTAATTACCGCAAATTAAATACTATAACGAAAAAAAATAAATATTTTTTATTATTAATCGATAAAACGCTATTTTAAATTTTTAGCGTTAAATTTTTTACAAAATTCGATATACGATAAGCTTTTTATAAAATCCGTATATAAAACGGAAACGAAAACTTTACGACTTTTTGCATTTAATACGGGTTGTTTAAATATAACGTTTTTTTATTTAGATTTATTAACGGTTTAATTATTTTTTAAAAATATATAAACATTTTATTTTAAAATTATTTAAATAATTTCGCCTACGTATATATAAACGATATTTTTATTTATTTCGATAATTTAAAAAATTATTAAAAATACGTTAAATTTATTTTTAAACGTTTACGCGATATAGGTTTATAAATCGATTTAACAAAAAGCGAATTTTACGTTATTACGACTATTTATTTCGGCTTTATTATCGGAATTAACGGTATAAAAACGGATTTTTATAAAACTGTAATCGTTTATAACTAAAAACCCTTTATTACGGTTAAAAGTATATAGTCCTTTTTAAGATTTTATAATTTTTATCGTCGTTTTATATAAAAATATAGCCGTACGGCTTATTTATTTATTAGGTTTACGTTAAAAAACGCGCCGTATTTTTAAAACGCCAAATATTAAAAAGCTTTCAACGGGCTTAAAATAACGTTAATATTAGCCTTAATATTGCGTTATTTTTACTATAACTTTTTTACTAAAATCGAAACTAATGTTTTAAAAAAAATAGCCGCCGGTATTATATTATAACTTTTTAACAATAAATAGTATTTAATTGCGTATTATTTAAAAACTTTATATAATAAACAGTTAAATTACGGTATTTACGATAAAGAATTATTAGCGGTAATACTTGCTTTATAAAAATAAAGGCCTAAGCTTATCGGCTTTTAACAAAACGAGCTTTTTTTGGCTATTATTAACTATTACGTTTTCGAATTTTTTAATACAAAACGATATTTAAATATTTAATAAACGAAATAAATCGAATTAATAACTAAATACAATTTTGTACTAACTTTTTAACTAAAAAAAAAAAATATTATTATAAACGCATTATTACGAAAATAAAAAGATTTAAAAACGGTTAAAAAAAAACAAAAAATATAACGTATATTATAAATATTTTATATTATCAATAATTAAAAAGCGTTATTTTTTTAAATAAAACGATATATTAAAAAAAACGGCACCGAGCTTTTAATACTTAATATATTACCGAAAACTATAATATTAAATATTAAGCTTTTTATAAAACGAACGAAATATTTATTAATAAAAGACGTATTTAAGGCAAACTGTAAAAACTTTAGTATAAAAATCTACCGATAAAAAGCTGCCGTTTTAAAAAGCGATAATTTTTAAAAAACTTAAAACGGTTTTATAACCTATAAAGGACGACTCGTAATACCGGATATTAAACTATTAAAAACTCGAGTTATATAAAAAACTTATTTTACGGCATTAGCTATATATTTAAAAAAGCAAAAAACCCGTTATTTAGTAATATAGCGGTATTAATAAGCCGATATAAAAAAGGATTATAACGATTACGTTTTAAATTATATAAAATGCAAACTAATTAAAATATTATAAAATAAAACGCTAAACTATTTAATTTTATTATTAATATTTAATAAAATTTAGCAATATATAGTTATCGATTTTAAATAAATATTAAAAAATAAAAAAAAATACGATAACGTTTTAATTATAATCGACCGTTTTAGGAAAAAAACGTAGTTTATATTTTATTACCGCACTATTATAGCTTAAAACGCCGCTAAAATATATTTTAAAAAGCCGTATAAAATATTTAAAATATTTAAAACCGTAATATTAAACCGTAAAACACAATTTACGTCCGCTTTTATTAAAAAACTGGCGTTATTATTACGTATTAATTAAACGTTAGCCTTTGCCGGGCATTACGAAATTATAAAATAAGCTAAAATTATAAATAAATACCTAAATTAACGCTTCCGCTTTTTTATAAGCTATTTTTAAAACGACTAATTAAACCTTTTGTTTTTAATAAATTACGTATAAACGTTATTAGTTTATAAATTAACTAGTTTTTTTTTTATAAAATTGAAATAAGATTTTTTATGTTTTATTATTTAGACTAAAACGCTAAAATACCTAATAAAAAATTGTAGCAACTTTTTATTTAAAAACGGCGATTTTATAAAAAAGCCTAAAATTACGTAAAACGCATTATTAATTATTTAAATATAGCCAAAACTAATTTAAATTATATATAAAATCGTATAGTTAAATAAATAAATAAAACCCAACGAGATTTTAATTTCGACGTTAATAACTACGTTTTTATTTTAAAATAACGATAGTTATAAGCTACGGATAAGCTTTTTAATAAATTAAATTATTCTATAACGTTATAAATATTTAAGATTTTAAGCCGGAATAATAATACGTTTCGGTTAAAAATTCCGAACGGTTAGCGGTTTACTAACTTTTATTACGCCGATCGATTACGTAAGTTTTTTAATAATTTATTACCGGGATAAATTGCAGTAAACTTTTAAAATAAAATTATTTACTTTAATAATAAAGAAAAATAAAAAGTTAAGAAAATCTTAATATTACGACTATATTACGGCAAACTTTAATATAAATACGTTTAAAAAAAATAAAACCCCGACGATTTATAATAATTTGCGGAAAATTTTAAGAATATAATACGTTAAATAAAAAAATTCTATACGTAGAACGTAAACGCAATTAAACTATTATTTTGTTTAAAGGTATAAAAATAGGTAGCTAATAACGATATAATTAATAAACTTTATTTCAATAATAATAAGCTAGTAACGAAAAATACGCGTAAATTTAAACGTATAAAACGTAATTAATAAATAAGTAGAAAATTTAGGATTTCCGGAGTTTTTTTAAAATTAAAAGGTAATTAGTTATACGGTTATAACTATATAAGTTTATTTTTAAAAATAACTTATACCGATTATTTATAGAAAAACTAGCGCGGCTATACCTAGGATTAAAAGCTTTAGATTATAATAGCTATAATAAATCCCGAAGGTATTCCTTTTTTATTTAAAACGCAAACTATTAACGTTATTAGAGTTTATTTTAATAAATTAAAATTTTAGGCTATTTAGCCGAATTAATTAGCGTAAACGCTACTTTTTTATTTAATTAATTACGTTATAAGGCATATATTCGATTACAGAGATTAGTAAAAATTTCGGGACGAATTTTTTTTCCAACCGGGGAGGTAGTAATAGGTAACTGCTAATATAGCCTAATAGGCTAGTAGGGCTTATTTTGTATATTAAGTACGGGACCGCCGATAGCACCTTTATTAGGCTACGGGTATACTTACAACCCTCTATTACCTAATTTATATACTTTTACCTTTCCTTTTTTTACCTTTAGATATTTATTAATATATTAGGTATAGCCCGAAGCCTTATCTCCGGCAAAAGCCTAGATCGTGACTTTAACTAATTAATTTAACTGCTTTTAAAAAGCTATTTTCGGCGTTTTTTACTACTTTTTTACTAATTATAAAAACACGTTTTTATTAAAATAAAAAACGTAAATTTATTGCTAGAAATATATAAAAAAAGCATATTTATAGTAACTAATTTTAACTTTTTATAATAATTAATTATCAATATATTAAATAGCTTAAAAAATATAATACCGTCGAATTTATTATATATATCGTTAATTATCGATTTTATAAATCGCAGTATTTATAAAAAAAACTTTTCCGTTTTATTAGCTATAAAACTAAACGTAATATTAAATAACGTATTAAGCTTAACGTTTATATAGCCCGTAAAATTAATAAAAAATATATTATATCGGTTTATTTTATATATATTATTAATAGCTATAATTTTAAAAAAACCTTTTTATATCTTTAATAACTTAAAATAAATTTAAATAACGCTTTTAAATCGGCTCTTTTTTTCGTATTAAATAATATAAAAAATATTTACGTTTATTAAATATTTTATAAAAGCCTAAATTGTTATAAAGTTGCTTAAGTTTTCGTTATAAAGTTTTTATAATTTATTATATATATTTCGCGGTTTAATTAAATCGTTAAAAAACGTTTTTTAAAAAAATCGCAAAATAACGCTAAGCTTAATTTAATAAAAATATAACTTTTTAATATAATTATAATATTTTTTACCGAAATAACGGTATATTATATATATATTATAAAAAAGGATAACGGCGTAATTATATTTTTAACCGTTTTTATTAAATTTAAAAACCTAATATTAAGTTGTTTTTTTATAAACAACTATTATACTATTTTATAAACATTCTTTTTTAATAAAAGTTTTTGTTTAAAAGCCGTAGCCGTAAGTTTTACGATTTTTACCGAACTAGTAATATATAATATACGTAATATACCTAATTTTTTTAAGTTTATTACAGGCGTAGTATCGTAAAATAATAAAGCCGTTAATTCGAACGTAGTTTTATAACGTAATAAAAAGCTGCTTTATCGTTAATAAAAATAAACCGCCGTTAAAGCTTCTTTTTAATAAATTAAAAATCGAAAATAGCATATTAATAAAGAAATATACGCAAAAAGTAGTAATATTAGCAAAAACGCGGCTTTTAGGCTTTAAAAATAAGTAATTATATAATAAAAATAAGTTATAAAATAGTAATTTATTTAATGTTTAAGGTTTAAAACTAACGAATTTAATACGGGTATAGTTTAGTAAAGGGGCTATTTAGTAAAGCCGACGGTTAAATACAGTTAAAAACATTTAAAGTGGTGCCTACGAAGTAAAACATTGGTGCCCACCTATAAATTCACATAAATATAGTGCTTAAGCCCTATAATACAGCGCTCACTTTAATTCTTATCGTATACTATAAATATTAATAATATATAGCCTTAAAAGTATAAAAGCTATACACTTAATTAAATGCTATAATATATACCTTTATTAAACGTTACTAAATGCTATATACGTTATCGTTTATAAACGAAAAAAATAAAGCTATCGCGACCTTTATTCAATAAAGTTTCGAATCGAATATAACGATTAATAGTAAAAAACGGGAAAATCCTAATTTAAGTAGAGATCTCTACTAGCAGGGTTGTGGTTGTAGTCATGTAGTTAATAGTCACTTTTCAGTCACTACAGACTTTGTAGTTAAAGTGAGTGTACTAACTGACTACATATAGTCGTAGTCACTATAGTGACTAACTACAGACTACAAGTAGTCAGTCTATAGTGACTAAAAAATAACTACAAGACTACATCTATTTTTTTAATTAATAAAACTTGATATAAGTTTTATATAAAATAATTCGTATTTAATTAAGGATAAGCCGGAATAGTACCGGATAAGCGATTTTTATATCAGAATTTAAGGCCGGATTTAATGGTTATTTTTGCTATTTTTTCCGAAGTATATCCGAGTTAATCCGGACTAAAATATATATAATAATACTTTTTATTTTCATTATTTACTACAATATTCCGGCTTTATACCGGAAAAGTAATTAAAAATTAATTTTAGTTCGGAATTTATATACTTTTTCGGAAAAATATTTATCCGGATTTTTAAACCTTGTTCTTAAATAATTATATATAACGATAATTATTTAAAGCTTAAAATATTAGTAATTAAGCCGGATTAATTTAGGTATATTTTTAAAAATTCAGGAAAAATAAGTTTTAAATCCGGCTTAAAACTCTAATATTAAAAACGTATATCCGGTTTTAATCCGGCTAAAATACGATTTACTATTAGTTATTATATAATTAGTTTTTAATATTTTAATTTTAATTTTTTCTATTTCATTTAAAAGCTTTTCGATTTTTTTCGATTTAATTTTTTAAAACATAATATACTAAAAATAGATCTATAAGATTTTTAAGTGACTTTTTAATAACTACAGATTTTTGTAGTTAGTTTTAGTCACCTTGGTGACTGACTACAGACTACACGGTGTAGTCGTAGTCACCCTACTGACTGACTTTTGTAATCTGTAGTCACTAAAAAGTCACTACAGTAACAACACTGTCTACCAGAATCACTTTTCGTAGTTTCACTTCATTGTAGGGGCTATACGGTCCACAAGCAAAAAAGTGCTTCGTGCAAAAGAACTGGCCCTGACAACATGATCCGTATGTTTTGGTGCCGCTAAACTCCTTGCGATAGAATCTTATATCCTTCGCAGCACCCGTTGCTTGTCTTGTCATTCTGTTTTTTGGTTTGTTGATGCTTGCGCGATGCATCGAGAGCATTGTGTATTTGGCAGCGTTCTTGACGCCACCATCATGTGCCTGGGGTCGCCCTCCCAGCTCCGACGAGACATGAAACGGCACTCTTTCATTATCATTTTCCCTAATGTGGCGATCTCCACCACTTCTCTTCTTGCTGATCCTCAGACCTGCTTTGCTATCGGCATCACAGCAGCACGTAACCTTAATCGCAATTGTAGTACGTTCGCTCGTCAATCTATAATGTCACTGAGTTTATTCGATAGAACTAGGACACAAGCATACAAGCATATAAACATACAAATATATAAGTATACGAGCATACGAGTATACGAGTATATAAGCATACGAGTATACGAGTATACGAGTATACGAGTATACGAGTATATAAGCATACGAGTATATAAGCATACGAATATACGAATATATAAATATACGAGCATATAAGTATACGAGTATACGAGTATACAAGCATACGAGTATATAAATATACGAGCATATAAATATATAAGCATACGAGCATACGAGTATATAAGTATATAAGCATATAAATATACGAGTATACGAGTATATAAGCATACGAATATACGAGTATATAAATATATAAGCATACGAATATACGAGCACACGAGTATACGAGCATACGAGTATACGAGCATATAAGTATACGAGCATACAAATATATAAGCATACAAGCATATAAGCATACGAGCATACAAGTATATAAGCATACGAGCATATAAATATACGAGCATACGAGTATACGAGCATACGAGCATATAAGCATACGAACATACAAGCATACAAGTATACAAATATACAAATATACGAGTATATAAATATACGAATATACAAGTATATAAATATATAAGTATACGAATATACGAACATACAAACATATAAATATACGAGCATATAAATATACGAGCATACAAGCATACGAATATATAAGTATATAAGCATATAAGCATACAAGTATACGAGCATACGAATATACGAGCATACGAGCATACGAGCATACGAGTATACGAGCACACGAGTATACGAGTATACGAATATACGAGCATACGAGCATACGAGCATACGAGCACACGAGCATACAAATATATAAGCATACGAGTATACGAGCACACGAGCACACAAGCATATAAGCATACGAGCAGGAAAAGATTTAGTAACGATTAAGAGTTATGCTCTAACCTAGCGCCAGATATGGTGGTATTACAAACGGAAATATGAGTAATGAATGGCATGCCCATAAGGAAGCCATGCGTGCCACGGTACGATCACAACGCAAGCTCGAGTTCGTCCTCTTCTTCTCCAAGGAACCCCAGCCCGCTATCATATCGCCTCCTGTTCTTTCCAGCCCCGGATCGTGCTAGGTCACCGGCAAAACAAGATCCTGGCTCGGGTGTTCCCGTTCCCGGCATTGATCTGGCTCCACGAGACGAGGATCTCGTTCTCCGCTTCGGCACCGAGGCTGCGGCCACCGCTTCCAACTCGGCCCTCAATGCATCGATGGTGACTTTTGCATTCGCCTCGGTCTCACTGATCTCTCGTTCTAGACCGCCGTTTGCGACACGCAATTTCTGGATGGTTTCGTGTGCCCGGCGGAGGCTGTCGTTGACCCCGTAGATCTCGCGCCTTAGCTCGGCAACACGCGCATCGCGAAGCGCGAGCGCTGCGGCATTAGATTTGTTGCGGACCTTGGTCTCGGCGTCCTTGCGCCTCTGTAGAGTTTGAAGCTGTGTTCGCAAATCTTCCGCCTCGGCCACCGTGGCTGCGAGCTTGGTTTCGAGATCACCTACCGCGAGTGTGCGCTCGGCTAGCTGTGTCTGCACACTGTCAAGCTCAGCTTGGACTTTGGCACCGTTCGACAGGCCGTTGCCTTCGAGACGTTGCACGAGATTCTCAAGTTCGACTATATCGCGACGATAGCCTTCGGCCGCCCCTTTCAGTCGGTCGAGCCCAACTTCGAGCTCCGAGATCCGGTCATCACGTTCACGCAATGCCGCCTCGTGCTCATTGATGTCCTTTCTCATGCCACTCATAGCGTCGACGCGAGCGCTGAGTTGCTGACGTAGGGACAGCTCTAGAGAATGGTACTCGTCGATAGTATCTTCGTCTTCCTGCGTCTTGCGCGAGAAATCACGCAAACGGGCTAACAGGAGGTCTAGCACCTCTGCGCCGCACGAAAGGAGAGGTAGCGCGATTTCGCCTGGTGTGAGATACTCTAACTCCAGGCGTGCCGAGCGGAAGTGTGCTACGACCGAGGCTATTATCTCACTACCATCGGATCCTGGAAACCCCAGCGAACCAAGAGAGGAGTTAAGCTCGAGGAGCGCGGCTGTACGATGTGTCAAAGTCTTTAGAACTGTGTCGAAATGTTTCTCCAAGCCAAGAGTAGTGGCATTATCCTCGCCCTCGGCTTCAGCGAGGACTGAGCTCGCACTGCCAAGCTTGTCTGAAAGGCGTTTCTGAAATGCCGCGTTGGACTCCAGTGTATCCGTCAATTTGGTAAGCTCGAGTCGCAGCGATCCCAGCTCTGCTTCCATAGCCTCTTTCTCCGTATCAGGCATGCAAGCTTGGACTCCTGCATGCGACTGGGGTGTCGCAGGGCTGAAGGCTCGACGCACTGAACATGGCGTTGCGGGCACGGTAGGACTGGTACATGGCGGTGTTGGGAATGAACCTGACACAGAGGTAGGAAGTGGCTGTGCGCCATTAGTGAATCTGCGCTTTGACGGTGTACTGCAGACAGCTTCTGTCATGGTCACATCGCCAAAACCTTCGTCCTCGTCCATGAACGTGTCAGAGAAGGGATCCCGTGCGGCCAGCGTCCAGTCGTAGAAGCTACGCGATGTGTCCTCATCACGCTCATTCTCCGGCAGGTCCGCAAAGGGGTTATCGGTTCCAGAGTTCTGCCTCTGGGTGAGCTCAGTCCGTAACGTCCGGACTTGCTGCTCAAGTTCTAGGATACGCTCTGTGTCCTGGACTACAGTGGCTTCGTGCAAGCGCTCAATCTCGGCGTCTCGCTCCTCAAGCTCTGCACGGAGTCGCTCGACCTCGGCCTGGGCAGCCGCCATCTCCTCGGCACTCCGAGTTTTGCGTGCATTTGGCCGTTTTGGTGTGCTTTTCTTGGTGATGTCGCCTGCGGATAACTTGTCACTCGAGCCAACGCGGCGGATCCGCCGCTTCACGCGATCGATGAGACTTGTTTGGATATCGGGAGTTTCAGGATCTATCTCTGGTCGGGCGTGTATGGAGCAACGGCGTCGCTTTGGAGAGGGTTCGCCTAGTGACGATCTCTTCACCATTGGGGTGAGGCCCGTGGATGGTGGAGAGCTGGCAACATCGGATGGTGAGAAGTCGGGGCCTGGGTCCGAGAAGCGAACCCGTTTCTTGGAGCGCGGCTTGCTTGGAGTTTTGGTGATGGCTGTTGTTGAAGTTGATGTGGTGTCTCGGGGCGGTGCTATTTGCGACACAATAGCACTGCCAACGCGGCGAGGCGTGCGCCGGAGGGCGATTGGCAGGTCCAAGTTCTCGGTGTCGGCCATGTCGCTAGCATCTACCTAAGTACTGAGTCGGCTACCAAGGCCCGTAGCGAGCAACGGTCTACTTCCACGCGTAAGACTCACGAGAGTCGAAGGCAGTTTGATGAACGACCTGAGATATCTCTTGGTACCTATTTTAGAAAGCCAGCTCGTCACAACACATAGGCAAGACAGTCCGACAGTTCCGACTCCTCGCACTACTGGTCTCCGTGGAAAGTCGCGTCAATCGTGCGGCGACACTTGAAAGTAAACAGTTCACCCAATATATCCATGTCACCACTGGGCAGCATATCCGACTAGGTAGGTATAGGTACCTAGGCAGAGCCCAGGCATACATCCCCCGCGCCTGTTTATTGATCTCCTATCTGGGCTAGCTTCTGTCGGACGGGCCCTTTCGGCATGGCTTCCCGGCCAATCGATTCGTCGCTGCGGGGATGCTTTGGGGAAATGCCAAATGGGCCCGGGCCCGCTGCCCGCTGCCCGTCGCCTGCTGAAGGGAAGAACAGAGGGCAGACGTCGGAGTTCCTCTGAGCTTCGAGCCATGCGTGATGCATCATCGGCCATGGTGCGAGTCCCGGATCGACAGTTGGGAGTGGCAGAGATCCGAGAACGCGTACGGATCACAACTGTACATTCACTCGTAACCCGTACAGTTCCACATATCGGAACCTACTGTAACTCGAGACCGACGGGACAAGCCTGTATACAGATGGTTAGATTCACCCCGGATACGCTCACTGAACGCACAGTTTCAGGAGATTCGCTTTCGTTGTTCACATTATAGTCGTTGACATACAGTAATGCCTCGGCCGATTGCTGCGTGGGCGTGGCGAAAAGTTCCTCCTAGCGTTCAAACCCCCCTTCTTCGCGAGCGGCGTCTGGAACAAATGCTATGCGTCCTCTCGAATCTGCATTTTGAACAGGGACTTCAATGAGGATGAGGACTGATAGAAACGACTGTACACCGGAGCAAGAGAGATGTTCGCGTCTCTGAGTTTTTGAAACTGTCGTTAAGATGCATAAAAATCACAGCCATCTAGGGAACCTAGTAGCGTTCGTGTGATAACTTGGGCCAAGAATGTGGCAAGGACATTGGAAAGAACAAAAATGAGGGGCGACGACATCACTGTTTAGGTATAGAAATGAAAGACAGCCCGAATCACAAGACCGCAAGCCTCATTTTGTTGTCTACAGTTATTCTTGCGCTGGTTCCGATTTCTGAAGGCAGCAGTCGGGAGCTAACACACTCTCCTGTCGAGTCTTCGGACGCAGTTGTCTACGGTGGCATCCAGGACCAAGTAAGCGATTTTGCTGCCTCTTCTTGATACAGATTAGTCGGTTGTGCATCGTCATTTTCGGTGTCTGGATCAAACAACAGAATGCAGTGCTGTCCCTCTGCTGTGTCAGTAACTGTGAGGTGCGCCTTGGCCTCCCAGTTGTGCTGGAGGTTCTCCTGTTGGATGACAAGATCTCCATACTAATAGAAACACATTCCGAGATGTCAGCTCTGACACTTGTACCTCTCTTATATTCTTTCGTGTCGCTCGATGGGTAGATCGTCATTGGGCTCCGCGATTAGTGGTACAAGGGGCGTCTTGGATCTGCATGGCTAATATGAGTACTTGGTGGCATCGTTAATTTCTTTGTTAAACGAAGATAATATTTGGCATTAGTATAGATTTGTCTGTACTCTGGGAAACGAGGACCTGGTTGTCGCGCTCTCGCCGCTGGGTCAAGCTACAAACTACAGAAGATCATCGAAAGCCAGCACGAACTGCACGTACTTCATACCGCCACAAATTTGGATCTTCTTCTTCTTCTTCTTCTTATACAATGCCTAATCCTCCTGCATTGGACTTTGGTTATGACAGTGCCTACAGTGACATCGTAACTTTCGCTGGTACTGCCCTGTGTATATGACTTATGCCCATCTCAATTGACATTCGGAATGACGACGAGCCTAGAGACCCCTATAAAATCGACTCGTTGCCAGTCTGTAGCTACACTGAGATATGATCACCATCAGATACGATTATTGTGAAACCAGGTATCAACAACAATGGCAAAACAACATATCATGTTATCTTCATTGTGATTGTACCGTCAGAAACGTTTCACCTCATTTACACACCAACCCGGATGCGCTACACAAACCGGTACGTCTTTGGGTGGGCGTAATCGACAGGACAATGGGCCAGAGACATGATCACCGCTAAACCTACTGGTCTAAGCATTTGTATCCAATATCATCAACGTGGAACGTCGCCGTCCGTAGGTTTGTGACGCGTACGGCAGCTGGAGTCTAGCGTTTGGAAAGTCTCGGTTCCCGTGCGTGCGACTCACGGGGAGTACAAGATATCGGACTGAACGGGTAATACGTGATCATGCTCGCGACCGATGAGCAGATAGCAAACGGTTACTACCCCAAACGCAGTGTAGAGTCATAATTGTGAAATGTGTTACAGATTCAACTAGAGAAGATATCCATGTACCTCTGTGGACATAGGCGAGCTGGCAAGTACCAATCTTCTCACAATCGTTGTATATAAAGACTGTAGTCTCGCTGGGATCTCGTCGATTTGACTCATCAACAGTAACCCAAAGCAGCCCCTAACTTATAACTTTTCATGTCCTTTACGCGAGTTCAGAATGGGTAACCATACTTCTGTGCCGAGTGTATACTCCTCTCACAGTCGGGAACATACCAGTCAAGTACATAGTGAGACACACCGGTCACTCACAGTGACACCGTTCAGGCATAGCACGTTCGTTTCCGTCACCAAACCATCTTCGGAGACTTCTCAGTCACTGAAATCCACTCGGACAGCCCAGTATTGTAATTGGGACATGGACAGCGACTTTTCAACCTGCCGCAGTTGGGAGTTTACAATGCCTAGTCCCAGTCGTCCCAGCGAACCAACTCCTACCTCGACGTTCACACTAGATATCGATACTTTCACTGATAGCTGGATCACTGTCGAGCCAGTGCCAACGCCGACCGGAGGATACGAGACATCAGACGCAAGCTACACGTTCGGACAAGCTCAATTTACCTGCACAGACTTTATCTGCATTGACTCGGTCGCATCAGACTATGGATACTCGCTTTGCCCGCCAACTGCGACAGACGACTACCCAGCTATGACATGGCCATGGCCAGAAGCATCATCTACACCGCATGGTTGGTCACCAGCCACAGGTACTTCGGATCCATGGGCAACCGAAACATCAGACTGCGACTCAACAACTGCGAGCACGTCATGTGGTGATTGGGATATCGAATGCTGGCCTACGGCCGGCCTCACTACTCTTGGGAAGTCAACATCTCTTCCGCCTGTCACTAAGCATTCCTATTCGTATACCCATTCTGCATCAATCAGGCGATCCAGCCCGCCATCCAGCCAAGATTGCAACATACCTTGTGCGTGCGAAAGTTTTGGGGACGACGACTGCATACCGCCAGCAACAGTCGATCCGATCACTTGGACATCCGAGCCTGTGCCGTGGAGTGAGCCTTCGCCTACGAGTACGACAAAAGTACACCGACATAGTACCTTGGGCACTTAGGCGCCAATGAGGGGCCGGGAATTTGCATCAGCTTCCCACTCTCTTTGACACGCGGGTTTGGTCTTTGCCAGGAGGTCTGAAGGATTTGATTAAGTACACCAAGTGCTGGAAAATACCTAGATTATAGCTTCTTTGTCTTGATCTCAAGGCACGCCATATGTCCGATCTATCCATCACATATGGCTTCTAATAGACGTCGGAATTCATATCACACACAGTATCTTAGTGATGGACTCCAAATCGGTGTGACGCCGCTCTTGACGTGACCCTCCACTCTTATACTCGCATCATATGTTTCACGTGCAACATTCATCGTACATGAGCATGCCAAGCGGCAGCGTATGATGGTCCGAGAGCGATTGCGGCTGAAGGTATGACTAACATGACTCGAGTCATGTGACTCATGGGATGCATAAAAATACAATATACCAACGTTTCTACGTTGCAAGACGGGTAGTTCGATGCCAAAGAATGGTCGAGGGATAATATGATGCTGAAAGACACAGTCGCAAGGCTCTGGCCTGAGATATCTCGCTCGGGCGGTGATCCACGGCCTGTAGTTGTGATGATGTGTGGCATTGCAGGTGCGAGATTTTCGAGACTCGAATGATTGAAGCAAGTCTGCATTGGTTAACATAATTCTAGGTTCGGGAA
Organism: Xylariaceae sp. FL1019; assembly: GCA_022578705.1. Taxonomy (NCBI): domain Eukaryota; kingdom Fungi; phylum Ascomycota; class Sordariomycetes; order Xylariales; family Xylariaceae; species Xylariaceae sp. FL1019. Next base: position 595,060 of record MU391951.1, on the reverse strand, counting down.
AGTCGACACTGGCCAAAACTATCGTGTCCATGCATCCAAATTTCGAGTGCATATCGGGCGATGGCATAGTGGCTGAGAAACACGGCATATATGGAGTGGACTATGCACCGGAAATGTATTCAGACTATCTAGACGAAGCTTGGACCGAAAGCAAATCCCGACTGACGCAAGTTTTATCACGAGAACCTGCGAAAGACGTGGTACTCGATCGGGCCTTCTGGAACAAGCAATACAGAAATGAGGCAAAAGCCATCATCAAGGGCTTGCAGGCTCGATGGGTGCTGGTCTATCTAAAAGCACCATCCAAGGAGATCCTCTGGGAGCGCATACAAGCGAGGAGAAAGGCGGAGATCAATGCAGATTCGGCATATGAGATCACTCAAGACATTCTCGCAACGTACTGGAATGGATTCGAAGAACCAAGCAATGAAGGGGAGATAGTTGTTCATACGGCTCGCGGATATCCCGCCTGATCTGCTCAGATACGCCCATTCGGAAGACCTAGCAGTTTCCCAAAGACATTGTGGTGCATGAGGAAGCACAGCGTAGGTTGTCGGTTGGCTTATGAGCAGATAGTTACGATATTGATGTTCTCTGAGCAAAGCGCATACAACGGCCGCTGACTCGTTCGACAAGAAATATTACTTGACGATGCATGTTCGCTTCACATCGAAAACCTGCTATGCCTTCAATCATAGCAATACCTGTACGCGCGCATATCTGAGATAGAAGAAAGACACGTAGATGGCTTCAATGATGACCGGGGCCTAAAGAAGCTGGACGTCACTGTGTATCTTTTCATATTTCTAACATATTCATCTGGTATGGTAGCTGATGTCATTCGTACCGCGAGACAGATAGATAATGCTGTCGCTGATTGAACGATGGGGAAATTGGTTTCAAGACACCCATTCAACCCTGGTTCCCATGACTGTGCTGGCGATAAATACAGCCTCATCTCTCATCCTGGTTCGTCAATGAGAAGGCCGTCGTAAACCCAGTCCCATACAGGTCACTTTCTTCAAGTTTCTTTCTACTACTGAGCTGTTAGATAGTTAGCATTAAATATATACAAAGTTAATCAAACATTCAGAAGAGTCGTTAAACCTCCAGTAACTTAACTAAGAACTAGGGACTTAGACGAGTACATAGGCAGCTACTTTGGCAAAGAAAATAGCGAAACACCCTAGTCTGGTCTTAGAGGTTCCGCCGTGTTTGGCGGCTGTGGCGAGACCGCCAAAGCAGTTGGTTCCCCGAATACAACTCCAAGTCTTATGACGCATGGCTCATCAACTGCACAGGGTATATGGTTGGCTCGGCTAACAGAGATAGCGGCGATTCAGCCCCTCCATGCGTTCCATCATCGAGTGACGCCAATGGAAGACCGGGTGCCCAGATGAGGGGTGAGAAGACCGAAACATGGGTCACTGTATCGACTGTCTCGACTGTGAAAGTCGCACCCTCGGTGGACAGCAGTACCGTGCTGTGTCATGACATGTCCCGTAATCTTGGGCAAGGGGCCAAGTACTCATAGATAGGTGTTTTCCGCAATGGAAAGTGTAGCAGCGATCCCTCGCTATAGAGGTACATATGGGAAACGCTGTTGCCAAGTGACATTCTCAGTAGACAAGTTCACGCTCACTGCACGACTTCACGAACCTACACCACCCTGACATCATCTTCTTCTCGTCACTTTGTGGTAGTTGGATATCCTATTCTTTCTTGCCATGCTTCAGAAGTTGCACACAGGGACCTGGTGCCCTGCATGGGTTCCCGAGTCAAGTTTGACACTTTCCGCACTTCTTCTCGTCTGCTCGACCGTCCAGTCTTCGGTTTGTCTCTGCTGCCTCTATCAAGCTTTCTACCTCACTGCGGACACGCTGACGGGAAAGTCAGACGGCAGGTTATGACGGATCCATGCTCAATGGGCTCAATGGTGTGTATCCAGCGATCCCGTTCTTTTCGTTGTGCGTTGAGTGGAAAGACAATCCATACTAATACATGTCATAGTGAGTAGTGAGTAGTGGTGTTGGTTTCGATTGAAAATCCCGGCGACGGCCGAGGATAATAAAACACAAGAATTTCGATTCCGGACTTTGATGCATGACAAAACATACTAACGTGTTTCAATACACCAGATCCTCCCGTCATATCTGGATTATTTCCAGCTTACACCGGCAACAACTGGTTCGTATGGCAAAGATTCTTGAAATGCCCACAACCAAGACATAGGGCCTTCGTCACAGACAGACATGCGTACGAAAGACTGAAATATTACAGGTTTGAACACGGCCTCTGTCTTCATTGGAGGTGCAATCGGATCTGTAATTGCAGGCTTTTGCACAGACAGACTGGGCCGCCGCCTCGCCATTTTCTGGTCATCCATTGTCACTTTGATTGGTATCGTTCTCCAGGCGGCAGCTCAAAACATCGCCATGTTTGTCATTGCACGAATAATTCTAGGGTTCGGCACAATCATCTCAGGCATAGCAAGCGGTGTGTATCTATCCGAGACGATTGCCAGCCGATGGCGAGCCTGGGGCGTTGGGCTTCTGAATGATTTCTATTAGTGAGTTCGCGCATACAGTCCGAAGCCGCGGTGAGTTCGACTGTTAACGACTACAGTGTTGGTGCATTAATCGCGGCAGGTATCACCTTGGGGACTGGACGCTGGGAGTCAACGGTATGATTTGTTGGGGAGTCCTTATTCGCAGGCACATCGTCTGATCAGTACCGTCTGGTAAACATTATTAACAAGCTTTTTCCAAGTGGGCGTGGCGAGTCCCCTCTCTTTTCCAGGGCATATTTTCCTTGTTATCCATAGCTATACTGCCTTTTATGTGAGTCTTACTGGCCTATATCTTAGAATGACAAGCAAGGCTCATGCTTCTTTAGCCCCGAAAGTCCCAGATGGCTGGTCCACCAAGGACATCTTCAGTCAGCCATGGAGACCATAGCAGCGACTAACTCTGACGGCAATATCCATGATCCTGTTGCTCTCGCCGTATACAAGGAAATCATAGGCGCTCTTGAGTGGGAGAAGAAAGAAGGCCGAACTTTGAGCCCAACGGAAATCATAAAGACACCCATCGCTCGAAAAAGATTTCTAATCGGCATGTCGGCGTAAGCAACTCTTGGAGTCTTTCGTACCTACATGCAAAGCCTAGTAGTTTCGGAAGTTGATTCCCTTGTGAAACCCCCAAAAGCTTAGTAGACACTCAGTAAATGTGATTACTGATACAAACTGCTGTAGTGGACCTTTTTCTTGCATCGCGGGAAACATCATCGCGTCGTACTATCTAGGTGCCGAACTTGCAACCGCAGGAATAACTGATTCGACGAAACAGCTTGAAGCGGTATTTCCTCCGATCTATATCAAGTACTCGGCTGCTCATCTGCTGACAAAATTAGAACGTCGTCTTGAATGTGTGGTGTCTTCTGGCCTCTCTGATCGGCACACACCTTATTTCCAACTGGGGACGGAAACCAACTGCTCTCACATCTCAGACTTTGCTGATCATCTCGCTCTTCATAATTGGCGGCCTTACCAAAAAATACTCCGACAACCCTGACCGAGCACCTCAAAGTCTGATTTACGGCGATGTGGCGGTGATGTTCCTCTTCCAAGGGTTCTATTCGATTGCGTGGACTCCTCTGTTGTATCTCTATCCTCCCGAAGTCATGAACTACTCTATTCGCGCAAATGGGCTTGCTTTTTCCAACTTGATTCTTAATCTTTTAGCGTAAGTTACTCTAGGCCGAGTCGCTTCACGTCAGAAATTAACAGCGTTAGTCTGGTGTTTGTGTATATTATGCCAATCGGACTAAACAACATCGGCTGGAAACTGTACATCATCAACGGATCGTGGGACGCGATTATTCTAATACTGATAGTGAGTCTTCCCTTCCTCTAGTTGAATATCATTCGCCTCAGCTTAGGCGGTTCACTGATGAGTACAGGCCGTTTACTGGGTTGAGACCAAGGGAAAGACCCTTGAAGAGATTGATGCCATCTTCGAAGGTCGAAAACACTCTTCAGTGCCTGATGTAGAAAATATTCGACAAGGCACTGAGGCATTGGATTCGGATCTGATAGACGAGGAACTTGACAGGCACGCAAAGATTGCCTGATACGTATACTATCATACCTTAGTATTTCTCTGCATTTTGCCACAGTATATGGCTGCAATGGCGAAGTGGAAGCATCCACTTGTTATTGGCTCCATCGGTGATGCGAACCTATAACATAGGTACTTAGCATATCTGGACACTGCCTGTCAATCATGTATGGGATTCGGTAGAAACTCTTCACAGGGTTCCTGCGCAGTTTGATGCCTAGGAGACTTTATTCCTTATTGTTGTCGGGAATGCATTGTAGCGACGGAGAATTATGGCATCGTCATTTGCGGGGTAAACACATCGTAGCATATCCTTGGCTGGAATGATAACCCGTTCATCACCCTGGCGCGTATTGTGACGGAAATACTAACCTGTGAGTTGCCCTTGCTTTGTAGGTCTGCTAGAACAGGATGAAATGGCCAAGATGCGATACATACGGGTCGAACTTGCTTTACTTTACCTGTTCCTGAGCACAGCATACGCAAAATACATTGTTCCGGGCGGTCGGTGGACTGCGACAGATGGCAATATAATCAGCGCACATGCTGGTAATGTGATCCTCGACAATGGTACTTTTTGGTGGTTCGGCGAGTACAAGGTGGAGGGCCAAGTTGAAGGAGGTGGCGTCTCAGTATACTCCTCGCCTGATCTAGCAACGTGGGACTTCCAAGGGATCGCATTGAGTAGGTGATGGCATTCCCAAATATTGCATTACTGCAAGTCAAGACTTATTAAAAAACATCCGCTGATATGGTACATGCAGAGCCCATCGAGGGCCATCCGTATATCTCTCCGGACTCAATCATCCAAAGGCCCAAAGTGGTGTATAGTGAACCAACAAGACAGTATCATGTGAGTAAATTCGAGTGGTTGCTATGGAATACTCTCTTACTTTCAGGATTATAGATGTGGTGGCATGCCGACAATTCAAGCTACGGGCTATTGCTCCAAGGTCTCGCAACCTCGACCACCATCGCTGGACCGTACGCGTTCCAAAATGCAACAGCGCCTCTGGGCAACTGGTCCCAAGACTTCGGCATATTTACTGACTTCAAGGACGAACGGTCCTATGCATTATATTCGAATGGAGACAGCCCACAGGGTAGAGATGTGTACTTGACCGCGTATGACAGCCAGGTCTCCTCTTTAACAGAAGTCGTACACCGATTCGATAAGTATGACCTAGAGGCGCCCTCTGTCGTGCAGACAGGAAAGAGCTATTACGCCCTGATGAGCCACAAGACTGGATATCGGCCGAACAGTGCGATGCCCATCGCGAAACGCTGGGAGAGGGTTGGCTAATCGTATCGGAGCTTAGATGTCGTTGCCTTCCGAGCTGACAAGTTGACCGGCCCGTGGTCACAACCATGGATCGTGGCTCCACTCAATACGAGGACATATAGTTCGCAGTGCGGTTCTACCTTGCGCATACGGGGCAGCAAGAAGACGACATATTTATACCTGGGCGACCAGGTAGGTCTCTGCCCCAGCAGTGAGTTCGATGTGGACTGACAGCACGTATTCAGTGGGACTCGAATTCTTTGTAAGTGCTTTTGTGTTGCTAGACGTTCCTTCATAGCTTGGCATTCGTAATATCTTGCTTTATACTGTCAATAAAGCGTTCATGTTGACTTCGACGCCGACATAACTCACTCTTATCTGTAGGTGGGAAAGCCGGTACATATGGCTTCCTATAGCCATAGATGACGACAAGAAGAGTCTTCAGCTCGAATGGCACGATGTCTATGACTTGGATGTGTAAGGCAATGCTAAAGGCGAATTTCGAATAACTGACTGGCTTATGAGTAGTGAATCTGGAGAGTGGTTACCGATTCGGGGCAGAACTTACACGAGTAGCGACGCAATCACGAGTGGAGATTCGTTCAAGCAAGAAGCTGTGAGTGTCAGAAACGCAGTGCGAATCGTTTCCAAACAACTGATGAAGAGCCAACTAGAACTTTGCCGGCAATGGAGTGATACTGACTGGTATCTATGGGAATGACAGTACCGCCACCTTCCACGGTATAGAGGGAGCCGGAAAGCCTCAATGGATATCGTTCTATCATCAAAGTAGCTACTCGTTTCCCATTTGCGAACAGGGTCACTTACTGATGCACCATAAGATACCGATGACATGGGCTTCGGAGACCAACGTAAGCCGAGGAATCGGTCGCTTTCGTGTGAAGCGAAGCCCTTCTGACAGTGACATTAGCCGGTGGAACACCTGACCGAATCGGCGGATCGTTCCAGTTGCGACGGATTAGCAGCGTGGTGGTCAACGGCAACACGACGAACGTCGAGACGCTCTACCAGAGAGATACTCACAAAGGAATCATCTTGTCGACGCCTCTGCTTCTGACACTTGCCAGAGGATTGAACAACACGATAACTGTCGGCGGGTTGTTCAATGGCTTTGATTACAAGGGAGCGGATCTTGAGAAAATCATCGTCTATCCACCTGAAATGTGAGACAACTGTAAGACGAGGCTCCAGATAGGCTCTGTCCCTTGTCGTTGGGTATGATCGGGATTGCTGGAGGCGGGACGATTGCAGTAGATATATCTGGATATTGAGCCACCGTAGCCATAGCTTCGCGGCGTGCGAGTCGATAGACTGGTGGGTAAACACGATGATTGTTATATCGGATCCAGAACCAAGTCAGGGAATGCTGCATGAAGTGGCGTTGCAGTCACTCGCAATACCTAGTCAATCATAATCCGCTTCACTGGGGCCTCGTCCTATCACCTCCCTTTTTTCGTATTACTACACACTGACCCACCTGGCATGTGCTTACTTACCTAGGTACGCCGGATATTTTCTGACGGCTCGAAATGCCCTTTGATTGCTTCCTTACGTAGAGCCAAGCGTGGTGACGGCAAGCCACCATGATCACGCCAGTGTGGTTCATCACAGGAGCATCCAATGGCCTCGGGCTGGTGCTCGCCTTGCGAGCCCTGCAGGCGGGGCATCGCGTTATCGGATCGATGCGCAACAAAGAGAAGCATGCCCATGCCGTGAAACAAATCGAAGACGCAGGCGGCGAGGTTGTAGAGCTGGACATGACCGAGTCACAAGGAAGTATCCACGAGAAAATCGAGGCTATCGGCCAAATCGACTTTCTGGTGAACAATGCGGGATACTCAATCTGGTGCACTTTGGAACAGATGAGGCAAGTGAAGTAGTTCTGTTGAGAAGCTTTGGGAGGATGAGTCCTGGAGTGTCCGGATTACTAACCTCGTCTTCGTCTAGCGACAAGGAGGTGAATGCTTTATTCTCGGCCAACACCTTCGGTCCTGTCTATGTTATGCAAGCAGCACTGGAGAATATGCGACTTCGTCGATCCGGACTCATCATCAATGTGTCGAGTAACAATGCCAGAGATCCATTCCCAGCTGGGTGTGTATCTGTACCTGATTCATTCCCAAAAACGGTGCTACGATATTGACAGATCGAAGTGCCATGTACGCAGCATCCAAAGCTGCCCTGGAAGCCGCATCCGAAGGCCTGCAGAAAGAGGTTGAGTCATTTGGCATCAAAATCCTGATCGTGCAGCTTGGGTCATTCCGGACCAATTTCATGCGCGGGATTCAGCGCTCAACAAATCCGATTGCAGAAGATTACAAGAACACGTATACTGACATATTGATTAACCGGTTTGAGGATTATCATGGGCGACAACCTGGTGACCCCGAGAAAGCGGCTGAACGGATGTTCGAGATTGCGACTGGTGAGGGCATGGCTGGAGAACTCAAAGACAAGGTCCTACGGCTCGCGTTGGGCGGTGATGGCCACCAGCGCATGAAACAGAACACTGAGAAGTTTGTTCATGATATGACTATAGGCGAGAAAGTCGCATACAGCACAGACTACTCGAGCGCTTCGGATGAAGAGATATCAGAGGTCCACTAGACTGTAGATCTTCGAGTAAGGCAGTCTACATCTCTTTGAGCGATCTGGAGACGGCTGCAAGTATCCAAGAAGAGGGAGAGGGATAGGAGAGCGTCGCTGTAACGTTGTACAGGTCTGGTACGCTAATATTGAGAATCACGAGAAAAGCATGTGGTTCTAAGGACTGTTATTCAACGGCGATTCTGATATACATATGAAATGGGAGGAAACTTCGTGGGTGTCGCCAAACATTATAACAGATTCTGATATTTAGTAATGCCTTCACCAATTTTCTCTTATTGACGGATTAGTGCATTCATGCAGACCTAGCCGTTACACAGGCAAATAGAAAAAAGAAAGACGCCGCATGGTCCAATCCTCCGGTCCTATGCACAAGGGGCTAATATACAAATTCCTCATGACCATGCGATAAACACAATCGGTTCATCATAACTTCATGCCCGACATTTTTGCCACCCTCAAACTCTGTCTCATGCTCAAGTCCAGCATGATTTCCTCGCTGCCGCCGGGAATGGCGTATGCTCGAACGTCGCGGTAGAGGCGCTCAACCTTTGCACCTTGACCACCGCGCGAGTAGCTGAGACCGCCAAAGATTTGGCTAGCCTCACGAGCACAGAATTCGAAAGTTAATGTGCTCTGCGCTTTGAGTCCAGCAATAGCACCACCAAGACGTAGCATGGCCTCGGTCTCATTCATGACCTGGCACTGGTAGATGAGGTTTTCGAGCCAGTTGTAGGAAGCCTCAATCTGGCGAGCCATGTGGGCCAACTTCATGCGAATGACAGGATGTTCGATCAGCTTCTTGCCGAACGTTCGGCGCTTGCTCGCATACTTGACGGACTCCTCGTAGCATACACGAGAAAATCGCAGGGACTGGATGATGATACCCATTCGCTCATGGTTGAAGTTGGTCATGATGACTGTGGTATCGTTGTTAGCACGCAGTATTGGGGAGGGGCCGAACATATCGATCATACCCTTAAATCCCTGGTTTTCCTTTCCTAGCAAGTTCTCAACGGGCACCTTGACATCTTCAAAAGTGATGTATGTCGTGCCGCTGGACCACACGCCTTGGCAGTCCATGCGCCTTGTGCTCACGCCGCCCATGTCGCGCTCAATGAGCAGAAGAGAGACGCCGTTCATTCCATCTCCACCGGTTCGGACAGCAGTGGTGAAATAGTCACACCAGATTCCGTTGGTAATCCACTTCTTCTCGCCGTTTACGATGTAATGCTTGCCATCTTCTGAGAGCTTGGCTTCGCAAGTGAGGTTGGCCACATCGCTGCCGGCATCGGGTTCGGTGATAGCCAGACAAATGCGCTTCTCGCCGGACAGAATGCCGGGCATGAGGCGGTCCTTGAGGGCCTTCTTGCCAAACTTGATCAGTGGTGGTCCGCCGATACCGAAGCCACCAACCATATTCCAGACGAACCCACCTGAGCCAACGCGTGAAAGCTCATCGGTAACAATCATCTCATGGAAGAGATCCCACTTCTCCGGCGGTACAGACTTGACGGGGTTTTTGCAATACTCGACAGGGTAGTGAACACCCAGAAGACCGGCAAGATATCCGCGTCGGCCAGCTTCGAGGAAGATCTCGCGCGGCACCTCCTTCTTCTCGTCCCACTCAGTGACATTAGGCTCGATTGCGCTCTCGACCCACTCTCGAACCTCGGCGCGTAGAGCGGCGTGCGACTCATTGTAGTAGGGCGAGTGGTACTGCAAACGAAAAGGGTCAGTTGCACGAAACGGGAGGGTGTTGTTATGGACCTGTCCCGATATCTTACATTTTGGTACCAGCTGGGATCGGCAAAGGGGATCTGTGCGCCAAATTGGTCGAGGGCCTCGCTCTCTTGGGATGCGGAGGCGGCGATGGGAGCTTTGCTGTCCTTCTTAGGCTCGGGCGCAGCATATACGGGAGATGGCGTGGGCTCGGCCTTTGGCTTCGAGTCCAGCGAGCCGATCCTGAGCGAGGGCTGGAATTTCTTGAGAATACCGTCGTTGTGGTATTTCCAGAATTGCTTGGATGCATCCTTGCCGGCCACGCGCGTCAAGATTTTCTTCCCGCCTGCACGGACAAATGGGCTTCATTAGAATAGAAAGCAGAGGAAGGGTAGAAGCTGGCAGGGGAACAGCAACGTACCTGGGTGCTCATCTTGGAATGTGGTCAGGTCGTAGACGTCGTCGTCGACAATGATCCATAAGTCATCGGCCTTGCTATGCGACGCGACGTCGGCTTTGCTGAACGTCTTGGACATGGCGAATACAGCGGGAACGGGTGCTATGTTAAGAAGAAGATGGGTGGAATGCTACTCGAAGACTGAAATGGAATGCAACGGCAACGCAGCGGCAATGCAACGGCAGTGTGTGGCAGCCAGTAGATAGACGAAGAGTGGCGCAAGAGATTAACCCAACGAGTCATTCCTCACGGTTGGATTTATTGTCATGACGAAGCTCGGCTTCCAGTCTCACATTTTCACATGCTGCCGCAAACAGCCCTCCGCAAAGGGGCCGCAGGGGGGATGCGAACCCCACGAGTCACGAAGCGCCGCCGACGAAGGGAAAGCTAATTCCCGGGGTTTTCGTGGGGTGGGGGGAAGAACCGAGGGGGGGGAAATGTCAATGGAGGGTGTGTTTATCTCCACGGTAGCTGGTCTTATATCCACGGTAGCTAAGCCTCATTAGTATTTTGGCAACCGAAACAGGAAATACACTCCACAATAATACAAACGCACCTTATCTGTCTTATCTCCATGTACCCTCTGATCTCTAAAGCAATATGACCCCAAGAGCTGGCTCGGCTAGTGCTGTTATAACCTGGAGCCATAAGGTCTGAAACGCACGAATCTGCAATGATATCGATTTTGCTGGTAACGCACGAGTTCGCATGTTCGATTCACCTCAAAGTTGTTGTTTTTCGATTTTTCACTTATTCAGCGGTGTTTAGTCACGTGATAGTCCATAGATAGCAGGGGTCGCCAGGGCCTACCTTATCGTAGGTGCCGCCGTCGACGGCGAAGTAGTTATGAGTAAGAGTCACTTCAGTGAGTAGAGGCTAAAAATGCCGGGCCTTAATAGGGTATGCCATAGGCATCTTAAGTAGCGCTGAAATGGTAAAAGGCTAGTGGTAAGGGTGGTAGTGTGGTGGTATGGTGGTGGTGAATAGATGGTGATGGAGGCATCGCCGGCGTGGTAGCGACGGCGAGGTCATAAGCTGGATAGCAGTCAGCGGGCAAGATCTGTACATACACGATGGGTGAGATTGTACCGGTTCAGGGTGTACAGATGTTTCTTTCCCACTTGGGTTTAGCTACCGTGGATATATTACAGCTACCGTGGGGATAACCGTACCCGTCAATGGATACTACAAACTTGAATTACATCCGTACCTTAGTACATGTACTGTATGCAATACCTATAGCAATGGAGCACGAGTAATACCCAATCGATGGCACATCCTACTATACCAACCTACCTCGCCTACCTTTGGTACTAATTGTTCAACTGTTGGTTGGCTGCAAGCCTGAGCATTCGGTAAGACGTAGGTAGGTAGGTAGGTAGATACTACACCTAAGCCATGTCAGCTGTAGTCAGGTAGTAAGTACTACTAGTATGAATCGACATGGAGTCAGGTGCAATGATGTGCATATGTGTGGTCCAGTCTGGTCGACTGCTTCAGATTCACGATTACATCCACCTACCTACCTAGTACTAAGGTACTAACCTTACCGATGCTACCTAAGGTAATCCGTAGCTATCGCGCGTCCTGACATGTGACTGCCGTGGTTTGGCCGCTAGCTGCATTCGTAGCTTCGTAGCTTACACCCAATAAGCAGCACCAGATTTAGCTACCAGACCCAAGGCCCCGAATGCCCTTCTGGGAAATTACCGAGGCACACATCTCATCACCAGCGCCCATCTGTCCCGCCTTTTCCCCAAGTTCGAATGATGCAGCTCGGCAGCTTGGTCGCACGCCAGAAGCACCAGAAACCGTTGCGGAGAAATTCTCGTTCACCAAATCGACTGGAATCCCACGCAGTCCCTACTAGTACTCTGTGCCACCTCTTCGGAACCTCTACATTGACTTCATCTTGCACAACTGTTGGGCAGCGACGATACCTCTTCATCTTGCATGCATCCTCCCCTCGCCCTCACAGCTGGGCGTGTTTCCCAGCAGCTCACACCCCGTCCCGAATGCTTGGCGGCCGAGACACTGCTCTGCTCTCGCTTTGGCTCAGAAATAGTGCCTTTTGCTCCGTCCAATTGAGTTTTCAGCCGTCACGCCGTCATCCGACTTGCTTGGGTCTTCGCCCTATCCACCGGCTGACAGACGGGCTGAATCTTCGTGTGATACCGGTAATGGCGGTCACTGGCTGCTTAGAACTCTGTGGCTTGCGGTGCTGCATGGACTTTAACCTAACCAAATCGCCCGGGCTCAATCTTGCCTCGCAGCTCTCTTCAGCTCCCCAGTTGTCGTCGGCGGCGACCGGCCTGCCGCCTAGCTCATAGAGCATCGGCGGCTCGCTCTGCGGCGGCGATGCAATAGCCGTCTTGGCAGCATGCTGACCGATAACCTTTTGAATCCACCTACTTCGGATTTCTTATTTCCCACAGGGGCACGTTGGTCGCACGCGACCCATCAGCCCTTATACTGCTCTTGCAGTGCCGTGAACTTGGTTTCTAATTCGAGCATCCCCGTTGGTCTACATATCGTAGAAACGAAAACGAGTCGACACACAAGCGGGATGTCGGCCAAGGCTGGAAGGGCTGCTGCCGTGTTTTGTCACATCGTGGAGCTTCATCATCGAAAATCAAACGCATATTGATCGTACATCGTATGCCATCTCGATGGCTTTCGCTGTTCAACTGATGATACATCAAGGCTGACGCGCCTTGAGCAGAAGGCCGTGGAGCTATCTGTCCTTCGTCGTCGAGGTAGTAATCTTCGTTGAAACACATGGGCCTCGAGAAGGCCTGTCGCTTAGAAGAACGATACGGCACCACTCGCCTTGTTGGCACCTGACCTACGCCACTGCACGACGCCAAGTTGATATTGATAATCTCGGTACTCCGTTGGGCAGAGTAGCTTTTTCGTTTGGAAAGAAATGGATGCTAAGCATACGAGTCGCAGTTCTTCCGGCTTCCCGGCACATTTAGCCAGGCCATTTGCTCGCTTACCCAAAATAGTACTACCACAGAGTACGATGTATCGACTGATAGTAGATGGTTAGAAGGAGTCGAGTAGGTTGACTGGGAGTTCAGCTGTTCGCTTCACGCGAACGCCGACGCAATGATTACATGGTTGAACGCCTACCTCACATTCCGACGACAACGGCCGTCGACGCCGTCGTTTCGGCAGAACCATCGCGCCGCATCGCAACGTAAGAAAACAGTTGCCCAGAAAGATGGGTACCTGAAAACGCCACAGGATGGCGGGCTGCATGAGGTAGTTCGAACCCCGAGTGCCACGACATCAGCCTAGATTCTGAACGGAATCTCAAGTCAGAATACACAGCTATCATGTGTCGGGCACGAGGTTGCTGTCCACCTCGAACACATGGCACAGCTCGGACTATAGGTGACTTCGCGGAAAGCCGCCCTATTCGCGTCTCGGCGCTTTAAAAGGCTCAGTCCTAGTATAATCTAATTGTGTATAAACCAAACGAGTTTCCTGTAGTAAAAGCCTTCATTTCGAGGTGCGATCTCACAAACAGTGCAATCTCATTCGCTTCTCGGCCAAGCTCGTGTTCTGACACTGTGATCCCCTCTAACATTCTTATCCCGTGTCTCGCTCTTAGTGGTTGCCCGTTGCTCTTGGCTATCCCGGATGGGACAAGCAACTTGGAGATCTTGTAGCGAGACAAGAAGACGATGGAGGCCAGGAGTTTGACTCTTTTAAGCTACTGGGAGATCTCACGACACTTCCCGACGCCCAGTTGACACCCATCGGCCAGGACATCAAGTCAATGCTGATGGGGGGAGGAAACCCTGAGAGCGACATCACTTGGACTCGGCCAGCGCTAGGAAGCACTCTTTGCAGTCAGGATACATGCTGTGTCTGGGAATCAAAGACGACGTGTACGCTGCCTTCAAATCCAAATCTGGACGGCGCAATGGCTTTGCTCGGGCCGCTGTTCGCTTGGGATTCCACGATGCTGGGGCGTGGTCGAAAGAGGTGGCCTCTCAGGGCGGCGGAGCAGATGGCTCGATCTGCATCAATGATGTCGAAATTAGCCAGCCAGAGAACAACGTGCTACAAACTATTGTCGGACAAATGCAGACGTGGTATCAGAAATGGAACGTCAAGAAGGGATACAAGCAAGTCACATGTCAAGTCATATGTTGGCAGGAATGACAACAGTTTCACGAACCACTTTGAGCTTCTACCGAGCGCTGCTGACAATGCCGATCACCTCATTGAGCTGTTTAAGAACAAGGCCATCCTGCCCCACGGACTGACGGCGTTGGTGGGAGCACACACCAGCAGCCAACAAATTTTCTTCGACACTTCTCGAGCTGGCGATCCTCAAGACAGTACGCCGGGTGTTTGGGATGTGAGGTTCTATAACCAGACTCTTTTCCCACAGTCGGCCCCCAAGCGTGTTTTCATGTTTCCGAGCGATTTCTCTCTTTCTGTGCATCCAAATACGCATACCGAATGGGTAAAGTTCCCAACTGATCAAGAAGATTGGAATGAGGTAAGTCCTACAGTACTGTTTATTGATCATGAACAATACTAAGATAAGGATGACTTGACAGGACTTCGCACGAGAATACATCCGTCTGAGTCTTCTGGGTGTCAACAACATCAATAATCTGACGGAGTGCACGAATGTGCTGCCGCGGGCGACTAGAGACTTGAAATGCAAGGCTTCCGATGAAAGGCTTACAGACAGAGTCATTTCGTTGTCATGACTCGGGACAGATAATAGACGGCAGGTCGCGATGAATGCGCTTGTCAGTATCGTTTAGGTGCCTAGGCAGATACACAGGGAAACGAAAATGGGTAGGACAGATTCGGCTATATAGTATCGTGTTGCTTATGTGTATCTACTTTGTCCCTTCCTCTCTTGTGTGAGAAACTGGTCCCCGTCGTGCTTCTTCAAGGTTACTTGCTTCATCGGCCTGCAAAACACCACCCAATTCCTGCGGTTCCTCGAATTGCCTTTGGTCGCAAACCTCTGCGCTGAGAACAAGGTTCAACTTGAACGTAACTGGTGCACATCTGGTTCCAGGACTGCTCACTCCAGATATTAAAGGTATCGGATTTCCAGCCTGAATGTGATAAATCCGCATCGCGTTACACAAGGAGGAGCTGACAATTAATCAATGAGGTATAATGTGATACCGGTCATTGGGCTGAGTATATTCACAAGAAAAGCCCCGTACAGTACAGGTAGTTATCTGGATCGCCACCACCGATGTCAGCTGGGGCCCTGGCCTAAAGATCGTCGTCCTGCAGCCTAGCCTGCCTGCAGGCCGCCGACGGCAATAACGAATTGAACATTACTCATTATCAACCACACGAGCCACTACTCCATCTGTACTGTAACTGTTCAAACACTGATCCGGAGTTCGCGGGTGTCCCGTCTAATCAAGGTAGCCAGGCGAATCTTTGCTCCGGGAGCTCCTATCTGCCTATACTTGCTTCCGAATATATATTTTCGAGCTGGTGGATCGTCCGAAAATGTCGAATTTGATCGCATAACAACCCATTGCAACTTCCGTGACGACACAGTCTAGGACCCTCGAAGCGAACATGGTCTATATACCACCGCCCGCAGGCGCCCCGAGGCTCAATGCGTACCTCGTAACGGACTTCTCGGACGAAGAACTGCAGAAGTTCAAGCACGCGTTTGAGTTCGGCACTTGCGCGCCGTTCAGCCCGATGCTCGAGCTTGTTATCCAGCGAGCGCCAGCACATTATCTCGGGAAGTCGTTCAAGTACCTACGAACGGAAGAGACGGGAGCAGGACGCAAAGATCCCTTCGTTCTCATCGACGAAGGGGCAAAAGGCGGCAGGGACGGAGCGGTATGGTACGTCGACCGATTCGCAGACCAGCAAGAGGTAGATGATGGCGAAGCGGAGTCTACAAACGTTGTCTGGCGTATCTACGTGAAAACCGATTGTCTGCCTTTGACATATGTCAACTACGATATAGCGAATATGTCCATTGGCGAGGATCTAGATAACGCAGGTGTCGAGATGCCTGTCACCGAGCACTTTGTCCAGGAGGAAGTCTCCGACTGCGGGGGCCTGGATATGGAAGACGAGCGGAACTCACACGATGCTTGGATCGTCGCTGGGCCGGGGGAGTTTGAGGAGAGTACTGATGAAGAGCTGCGAAACAACTTCATGCCGCGTCCGGACAAGGTGGCCAGACTCAAGGAGCACGTGGCGAAAGCTAACGGTCTCGTCAACCGCTGGACGCTCTGCGGCGGAGTGCGGCCGAGGAAGATGCCGGATGGGAGTTTGCAGGAGTTCCCCAAGGGCAGCGTCACTCTGCAGTTACGATATGATCCGCATTTTGAGTGGCCTGCGTACAAGTGGCCGGAGGGATCTCTTTGAATGCTCTATCTCGAAAAGTGTACGCTGAGGATCTACCAGCATCATGTCGATGGCGCACCAATCTCATCTGTCAGCAATTACGCGAAGCAGGTTGCCACCTCGTAACTACATTTCCATAGCCCTCATTATTCTACAGGTAACAACCCGCAGCATAGTGCGAGCATTTTCACCTGTGAAACAACTCTCTATGGGATGTAGCACGTCACGTACAAGATAATTATTCACATAACGCTCCAAGGCCTGGAAGAGTTGCGAAGTTGAAACCCCAATTTCATTGAATTCATGCCTATTATGCTATGGTGGTATCATGTCTCTAGTTGACTAGCATGCGCAGGAAACGCAGCAGGCTGAGCATACGACAAAGGGAATAAGGAGGTAAAAGGATGGAGAAAACAGTGCCCTATGCTCTAAAGTTGGGCCGATGGAATCAACTTCGCACATGCGAAGAAACCCGTCTCTACGTAGATGACAATGGAATCGCTCCTCTATACTCCGTACCGCTCGGGTTCGGCGATGAGTAGGGATCGCCGGGCAATTCCCTTTCGTTGATTCATGCCGCTTCTCAAGATATAACTTCTATGCCTGAAGCTTCGTGCGCCACGGGTATATCCATGACCATGATACTTTCTTGTGTTTCATCACGTCTCGTCTCGCCGTGGCTTCGAGCTCCTGTCCTCCTGCAAGGAGCGCCTGCTTTCCAAAATGGCGACTGTGATTGCGAGAAAAATTGGGCCAGAATCGTTACTGGCCATAGTGACGAGATGACACTCATTTTGGTAGGGGTGGCAATGCTTTATCAAGGCTTTCACGGCTGATCAAGTCTCTCGACACTTTACCCTCAAGGCTCCCGCCGCCGCTCCCGCTTCGCTTTCTCGATCCGCCGTAGTTGCCATCGGGGTCAAAGTAGCTTGTTTTGGGAGGTGTCGGTGGTCCTCGACCACCAATTCCATGTGGGCCGAGATCAGTGAATCCGTCTTGTCTACTTTTGGGCACTGGTGTAAATGGCCGGGATTCACTCTCAACACGACTCCGCCCCCCCAAAGATGCCGCTTCCGCCGATTCTTCCAACACTGGCAAAACAGTGTGTGAGTTTGTTCTTCCATTCATTGCTACTGATATAGATGTCGTTATCTTGCGTTCGGGCACTTGGTCCTCCTTGGCGACCTCGTGCTCTTTCTTCATGGCCTTCCTCATCGCTTTCTCTACCGTCGGGTTTGGTTCTGGTGAGGCAGGACTTCTCATTCCCGGTGGTGCGGGTGGGAGGTAAGTAGGAACAGGTGGAACTGAACTCGACTCGGCCGCCGATGCTGCTGCTGCTACAGCCGCCGCCGCCTCCCTATCACGCTGGTCTCGAGCCGCTTCCTCGGGGGACATGGTCACACCAGACATGAATCTAAGGAATCGGTTACCATATTCCTGCGGCGGTAAAGCCGAGATTTGCGTGCGATCATTTGAAAGACCCTTCCAAAAGTGCTCAATCTTTTTTATCATGCCGTACTAGAACTCAAATCAGCATAGCTCACTGTGCGTAGCATCTCAACCAAGAAGTAATGCTTAGCCAGGCTTACATGTGTCAAGCAGTCAATGACACCGAGGTAGTATACCTCGTCACCTGCAGTTCCATCTTCGTGAGTCGCCCGTAGCCCACCATCGTCGTTGTAGAAGAGCCCACCACGACCATGTCCCTCTGCCAACTCATCCGGCATCTTCTCGCTGGTCTCGCCCATTGGAACCGGGCGTTCGGCTTTGATCATCTGCCGGAGTTCTCTCGCTTTCCGTGCACTCTCTAACTTCGACGGGGTCCGCATCAGAACCACATTCGGGTCGGCACCATCCTCGCCTGGGCCGGTACCTCCTGGATTAAAAACTTGAAGAGTCTTGTCTCGTAGGTTCTCTTCATTTCCTTTCCGCAAGTCGTGCATACCGACTAATAGCGAGTAATCCATGATCTTTAGCTTCTGGAGAAGTTTTACATCACTTTGAAGTTGCTGGAGAAAGAGCTGTTTCTTCTGAAGTCCCATCTCCAAGTGCCTCTGTCGCCGCAGCCAGTTGAGATCTTTCAATGTGGCTCGCGGATTCTTTTCCAGCTCTTCCTCTCTGTAATCCCGCCCAATAGTCGAGCCTTTCAAATCGAATGTCGTATGGATATCCCGATGCGGAGGGAATAGGTTATTCATCACGACAAAGTGGATTTTCTTGCCATACGGCATCTTGACACGGTGCAAACCATAAAACTGTGAAAGTAGAGTATTGGGGTTATCGGCAACGTGGTTGTAGTAGTCCTTCAAGATCTTGCGCAGAAACTTGTGCTCGGCGTGGTGGATGGTCTTGATGATGTACTTGTAATCGCGAGAGAAGTAGAAGAAGCTACCACTCTTCCCTGGTGATCCAAGCTCCGAGAGAATATATTTCCCAGTAAGGGACATGAGATAGTCGGCGGGGTCTAATCTGAAGAGGGCTCGCAGGTGTCGAAAGACCCAGGGCGCATAATCCTTGAACTTGAAGTCGTATTTTGCCGAAGGCACCAACTCATTTCCCGCGCTATGGCTCTGTTAGCTGATGAATTCTGTGATAAGAAGACGGGATTTGGAGGAGCGACAAAGAGAATAGAATAGGAAACAGACTGCAACAGTCCACGAGTCGAGGCTCGACATACATATCAAACGTCGACTTCTGCTTAGCCCCGAAGTCTTCATCGGTCAGGGGTCGGTCGAGCTTTGCGTTGGTGCGAGAGACGGAGACGCGGATACCGGTCAGCATGTTATAGGCGACTGTGTAGTTTGCATGGTTTTCGTCGACTTTGGTGCCGACGAGAACACGATCGTCATCGTCCTCTTCCCGTCTCTTCTTCTTGCTAGCCCGCTTCGCTCTCACGGCTTCGGCCCATCTGAGCGCGTCCTCGTCCGGCGGCACCTCGTCGCGGGGTATATCGGAGTGCATGGAGCGCGTGTTTCGCCGGGCCAAGCTAAGGGAGCCCCTCCGTGCGGCGACACCAGTGGTTTGTGCGGGTGAATACCGGCCACTCGCGTATGCAGCATCGTTCCCGTCCTTGGAGCTCCTTGCAGGTTGCACGCGTGGTACCTCGAGGGTATGTCGCTGCTTAGATGCCGTTGACGAAGGTGGCGGGGGAAATAGCGCAGAGGTAGAAGCCGAAGCGGGAGGAAAGCTGGGGGGCGAGGAAAACCTCTGATTCTCCGAATTGTTGACCCTGTCGTGTTCCGGAACGACGGTCGAGGGCCGCGATGGAAAAGCGTTAGCCAATGGAGTGTGTGGTGTTTCGGACGATATGCGGTCCAGCGACGGTGGCTTCACGGAGGACTGATGTGAGTCAAGGGGTCTGATGGAGGCAGAGTGGTGGGAATGACGGTCCGCATAACCATCTACCTGATTGACGACATGGGAATCGGTGGCAGTGACGTTGGTGGTGCCATTGGCGAGCGAGGTGGTCATGTTGTCCCCATACAGGCGCGACCGTGGCTCAGAACTCTGGGTGGACAGGGTGGAGGCGTTGTCATCGAAGGTCTCGTTGGAGTTGGAGTGGTCGATAAGAGCGGGAAGCGGCTTCTCGTTGGCGACGAGCTTGACGAACTGGGGGTCGTGTGGGCTGTGGCTGTCGAGGCGGAAGACGGCGGAGCTGGGCGTGTAGGGAGAGTTCTCGTTGTTGACGAAGGAGGGCATGGCTCGTGTCGGGTAGGGGATAGGGCCCGGGTTTGCGAGGAGGAAAACGCCTCAGGGCGGAATTTAGGACGACATGTAACACACTGCAGAAAAACGCAAGGGTCGCTCAAATGGAAGACAGAGTAGCAGAAAAACAAGGGGGTATTGAACGAGGAAGGATCCGGTGTGACCGACTGGAGAGCGGTCGTTGCGAAGTGAGGAGAGAATTGGTTGAGAATGAGACTGAAAAGATAGGGGAGAAAGGAGATCGTGAGCGAAGAGAGACTTGCCTGACCTGACAGCCTGGGATGGACGAGCTGTGCAGTGCTGGCTGGCGCTGGTGCTGTGCAGTGCGCAGGCGGTTGATTAGCCGTGCTGCGTGTGGATTCCGGAAGTTGGCACAGGTGCAGTGCCCCATCCTCGCCTGGCTCTGTCTTTCTCTCTCAGGTCTCTGTCCAATCTTCAGCCATGGGGGGTTCGGGGGGGGGGGGGGTGAGGCGGGGGGTCTCGCCAGGTGTGTCTCGGCGGGCCACCGTCCTGCTCAAGAACGCTGCCAGCCCCTGGCCGGTGACGCCAGGGTTCCCGCCAATCGACCGTACCTCCTGCGATGCTTTGCACAAGCACCTGGCGAGCCTTCGAGCCTGGGACCGACCAAGACGGGTATCGGCAGCGGCTGCGGCCACTGGATTAATGAACATGAGCATAATCCATCCCACACACGAATCGAGTACGGAGTATGTATCCGTAGAAGAGACAAGTTTCCATCGACGCCATCTGGAGCATCCAACTATCTATTGATTACATACTTCGTAGGCTGAATGTTGACGCGAGAAATACCTCAAAAGCCAGGAACCGTTTCTTTTGACGAGTGCAGGTTGTGAGGTTTACTGGCATACGGTACCTTAAGCTGTACCACTTTGCAACTGATGTCCCGTCCCAGCTCTCCAGCACCCCCATCAGCCGAGTTCAGCTCCCGCCCAGAGCCTGCCGTTTTCCACATGCATAACAACGCTGCACGTATCTCACTTTAAACCATCTGTATGTAGATCTCAACTCGAACCATGGTGCTGTCTACCTTGAGGCATGACTACCTACCAAAAACAACCAGTCTCGCCAGTCCAACAACCGTCAACAGTTCGACCATTTTGAATGCTGTACACACTCAAGCATATACCTACCTACCTGTATATGTGTTAGACAGGTCTCTTGTCGACACCCCGATCCACAGTACCTTTGGAAACTATACCATTCGCTATGTCGATGATGCTGTTCTATTTGGCATTTGGTTATTCCTACAATTTACACCACAAACAAGCCCATGTCGCATGTGCAAATGTTATCCGCAGCTCTGCCGCAGCCCGTACGCTACGTGGACATCCAGTTCTGATCCAGCTGCGGCTCCTGCGGCACCCCTGCGGCACGTACGGAATACCTGTTGCCACTACGGGGCAGAGACGGGATCCCTGAACTCCAAGATGCACATCTTCATATGCCACAAGCCGGCTGAGCCGTCTCCTTGCAATATTTGCTTTTTCTTCATTAACACAGCACTCAAACCCCCTACAAGTCTCCAACGCAGCCTCAATAACCCTCCAGACGAGACAGGCTTAGATTTCCCAGCTGAATGTGACAGAGGCCGTTGGAAATGTCTGAATGACGGTTGAAATCTACAAAGAATAGCAACAGCTCGCGAATCAGCAGCAATATGCACCTGAGCAGCTTGGGACAGGAACAAAAGCTGTCACTCTTGCGACGACTGTATACGATTGCCTGCGTACCTAGTCTTCTAGAGAAATGACAGCTCAATGAATGCAGTATCCTTGTCTAAATGTCTTCCTCAATAACAAAACGGATTTAAGATGAGCCTGATGAGCAGCTTGCTGCTATCTTTACCGCTCCAGGACGACCCACATACATATAGGTAGGCATGTTCATGATGAGCTACATGACATGGGTTCACATATCTGCCTCGTGGTCAGTTGTTCCCTTGCCATCACACAATGCTGTACTGTATTAAGTCAGAAAAACTGTTTGTCTCGAGTGGCTATGACATCTACTGTATGTATCGGGAGTAAAGCTAGAGCCGATTCGATATGCAAAACAGCGCCGTTCTGATATCCAGCTAATTGATTACTCCCGTGCCGTTGTGACGACGTCGGTGGCCAGACTATCTGAAATACACCAGGAGCACGGACAAAGTCGTATGTGTTTCTTTAATGCGCGTCCTTTTGAAGCAGCTGGCTCCGACCAATTCGTGTCTTGGTACACGAGGTCTAAGGTCCGAAGTTTTCAGGCGCCGCGGAAATTCTGTGAGCTTAGGCTGGTTTCCAGACTTTTGGGGT
Source organism: Xylariaceae sp. FL1019 (assembly GCA_022578705.1). Classification (NCBI taxonomy): domain Eukaryota; kingdom Fungi; phylum Ascomycota; class Sordariomycetes; order Xylariales; family Xylariaceae; species Xylariaceae sp. FL1019. Next base: position 572,464 of record MU391951.1, on the reverse strand, counting down.
ACCGCTGTTTGAGCAGAGTGCGGCATCATGGCTGGGATTCTCTCATGGTAACCAAACTCCGGTTCATGCGAATTAGATACAGTAAGTAGGGGTACATTTTATCATACAGCTCGTCGACCCAGCGCCTGTGCGAGACTGGCGCTGTCAAGATGTGAGTAGCCTAGTGAAGTAAAGCTTCAGCGTGCCCTCGGGCCGCCTGCAGCACCGCCAGGCAGGTCGCCGGGGCCCTCGATGCCGACCTTGTCAGCGCCCTCCTTCTGCAGGCGCTCGATCGTCTTCTTTTTCTGGTAGTCGGCAACGCGGTACTTCTTGAAGTAGGTGACCCAGGCGGAAGCGCAGTTCTGCTGGAAAGCGCTATCCTCGACGGCGCACTCCTTGTCGGACTTCTTCCTGCCGGCGCCATTCAGGGCGTCGATGACATCATGCTTGTCAAGACAGCTGTAGTAGGCGTCGCGGGCATCCCAGCACTGCTTCCTCTCGGTGCGATCGGGGGCTCGAGCGCCAGTGCGGACTTCTTCTTTGCGCTTGTCGTCTTCGGACGAGAACATGCCAAATAAGCCCATGTTGAATGTGAGTCGAGTGTGTCGGTGGAAGGTAGGAGGAGTGACGTGCGTTTGTCAACTCGTGAAAAGAGGAGCGGCGTGGGAGAACGGGTCGTCGGCTTGTAAGAAATAGGGCTGCGTGATGATGGTGATGATGGTGATGAATGATGGGCGACAATGACTACGGAGGACCTACAACCGTACTGGGTCTCAAGCGGTAATCGATAACTTGAAAGCTATATGTAGCGGGGAGATACCCTAGGTAGATATATGTACCTTACCTTACCTAACCTAAGGTAGGTAGGTCCCTTGGGCAGTGTTTCCCTTACCATTTTTGCTCCACCCTTTTTGGTTTAGGGAAATAGAAAAGTGATCCGTTTCCTTTCCGAGTGACTTATTTGAACCAATAATTGTTACTTAAAGTGCGGTACTTTTTAAATGTTTCCGAACTAATATATTTAATATATTCGATTAAAAGTGGTTTTTTTAGTTTTAATAGCTTTGGAGGCCCTAAATTTATTTAATCGGCGTTTTTTATTTTTGTAATACCGATTTTTACGATAGTAAAGGTGCGTTTTATAATATTTTCGAGGCTTTTTTTAGCTTAAATAGCTTAACGTCGTTATTATTGGCATAAAGTAGTTATTTTAGTGGTATTTTTAGTATTTTTTGGTATTAATATTGGTTCGATTAAGGCTTGGTAAAAAGGGATATATATTTAATTTAAAGTAAATAACGTTTATATTTGTAATTTAATAATAGCTAATAATAAGCGATTTAAACAAGTATTAAAAATAAGCCGGGTTATATATAAAAAGCTATAAGATTAGTTCGTAGTGAATATAGTTTTAAAATTTACGTTTTATATATCGGTTAATAAAAAAATCGTTATATTTTTTTAAATAATAGTTTATAATATAATTATATATTTTATTATTAAATAGTTTAAATATAGTAACCGTATTATTTATAAAGCTTTTTATAAAATATTAAACGTTATATTATTATTAGCGAAATTAATAATCGTTTTAGTTTATAATATTATATTTTAAAAAATATTAGCGAATAATAAGTTTAGTTTATATTTTAACGATATTATTAAGGCTATAAACGGGTTTTATTTTAAAATAATAGTTTATAGTAATAATATAAAACGTACGGTATAAAGAAATCGGAAATAGTATTTTTTTATTAACGTATTAACGGTATATAATTTTAACGAAAAGTTTATATACGTTTTAATTAGTTAAAAAAAGTTAGTAAATAATTAGAAAATATATAAAAATACGTTAAAAAAAGGGCTAATTGTATTAAGTAGTAAATATTTTTTTACTAACGCTGGCTATTTTTTAAGCTAAAGCTTTTTTACGCCGTATTAAAAAACTAGGTATTATTTTTAGGAATTAGCGAAAGTAGGGCTAAAATTTAAAACCGTAAAAAAGTTATATAACTTGCGGTATAATTAGTTACGTATAGCGATCGAAAAAATATTTAAAAAATAGAAAAAACTTTTTAAATACTTTAAAATTAAGCTTTTTTTCCGTTTAAAAACGTATTTAAAAATAATATATACTACGGTAAAGCTTTATAACTTTATATTATAGTACGGAAATAGTTTTAATTAAAAGAATAAGCTTTTTAATTAAAGCTTTTAAGTTAACGGTAAAGCTAGTAACGGCGAAGTTAATATCGGTAGTATTAGAAACGCTTGAAATATTATAATAAGTGCGATATAGAAGGGTTATTAGCGTATATTAATAAATAAAAGGGCTAAAGACCGTAAAAAACGTTAAAAACGTCGAAAATAAATAGATCGAGTGTTAATTTTAATAATTAATTAAAATGTTAATTAAAGTAGTAATTAATAACTAGTGCTATAATTAATATATTATTTTTAATATATAATAATAAAAATAATAGTAAAAAAACGTATATTATATTTATAAAGGCGGGATACGTTTTTATAGCTATAATATAAATATTAAATAAAGGAATCGAACTTTTTATTTAATATAATAATTAAGTAAATATACTATTTAGTTAATTAATATTAAATTATATTATAAAGAAGTTTATTAATTATAATAAGGCTTAAATGTAATAAAACCGTTAATTATAGCCTAAAACCGTTATTTATAACGTATTATTTAATAACTATAGAAATATTACTTTTTGCAAAAAATAACTACTTTTTAACCTTTATTATTACATTATTACCGTTAATAACCCCTAGTATTTTTTAGATTTTTTATAAATAGGTTTTAATATATTTTAACGTTTATTTATAGTTTAAAATCGATTTTATTATCGTTATTTTTTATTTCGGTTTCGATTTTGTTTTTAAAGTTATAATTATCGTTACGTTATAGGCTTATTATATTAAAAACATTTAAAGTAGTTTTTTAAAAGTTAATTGCTTTTTTAGGCGTACCGATAGCGTTTTTTTTTTTTTTTAAAAGCTTTTAAAAAAACAAAACGTAATTAATTATTTAGGTATATAAAAGCCGTTATTTATTTTAAATACGATAATTATTTATTTATTAATTTAATAGTTATACGCTTTATTAATATATTACGGTAAACGTTAATAAGTAATTTTATAGCTTTTTTTAATTTAATAGTGTTTTAGTACTAACTTTTAATATTTAATAATTTAACGCGTTATAGCGATTTTATTACGTTATTAAGCTTTTTTTTAATTAGTACGCCGTTAAATTTATATTTATTACTTTGTTTACGACTATTAAAAGTTTTAATATTATTATCGGCGCGTTTTTTTTTTAAATTTTTACGGCGAATAGTTTTAAAAATATTAAAAAGGCTTTTTTCGTTATTGTTATCGTTAATTAAAAGTATATCGGCCGTTAAATTAATAATAATAAAAGTAGTAGTTTTTATAATATAATTACTAGCGGTATTTTTAAATGTTTTTATTATTAAGTTATAGTTATAAAGGGTAACGCCGTAAAATTTAGCTTATTTAAAATGGTTTTAATAAGTAAATATTAGTTTTTTTTAACGTTGTTTTTGCGTTAAATATATTTATTGTAATTATTTTGTTTTATTAATTTTCGTTTTATAGGATAATTTTTTTAATATCGTTTTATTTAATATTTAACTTTTTTTTATATTTAAGCTATTTATAAGCTTTAAAACCGAAAAGCTTTTATTTATTAACTATTTGCTTTTTTATAATAGTTTTATTAAAGTTTTTATTTAAAAAAAAGGCTATTATATTATATAATGTTTTTTATAATATACTGTTATTATTACGGTAGTTAGTTTTGTTTTATTAGCAGCCGTATTTTAATAAGCTAGTAATTATGGCGTTAATTTAAATAAAACGATTATTTTTATTTTTGCCTTTTTAATTATTAGTAAATGTTTAATTATTACGTTAATTGCTTTTTTAAATATTAATAAACGTTTAATTATTACGTTAATTAATTTTATAATTATTAGTAAATATTTAATTATTACGCTGATTACTATTTTAAATATTGCTAAACGATTAATTATTACGTTAATTAGTTTTTTAATTGCTAGCAAACGTTTAACTATTATATTAATTACTATTTTAAATATAGTACGATATTTAGTCGTTGATTTAAAAGTTAATAAAACTACGTATTATAATTTAAATATTTAAAATAGTTATTAAAATAAATTAAGCGTTAAAAAGTAGTTTAAAGGTTATAAAGCCGTTAAAAAGGCTATTAATAAGTATTTTTATTAAGTTATACGGGTTATATAAATATAATATAATTATTAATTAAAAAACGAAAGTTTTAAAATATTTTCCTATATTAAATATACGTTATTTAAAAAAATAACTAATTAATTAACTAATTAGTAATAATATTATTAAAAATGCTTTATTTATATATATTTTTCGATTAAAATTAGCGAAATTAGTTTCGAAATTAGTTATTATATCCGTTAAACGAAAAATTAATTATTAAAAACTATTATTACGTATTGTTTCTATATTATTTTGTTTTTTATCCGTTATAAAGCTATTTAAATATATAAATATACGATTTTTAAGGCTATTTTAATATTAATAATAATAAAAAAGGCTTATAAATATTAAATGTAATAATTATTTTTTATTTCTTTTTCGTTATTTAATTTCCGAAGACTCGTTTATACTTTTAATAACGGACGTTAGTAAAAAGTAAATTTTTCGATCTACACTTCGGACCGGGTTGGCACGGGCCAAAATTCACTTATTTTATTCAGGGGGGAAACACTGCCTTAGGCGCTACCCTAGATACTCTGCCTAGAATTACCCTGGCATTGGGAGCTTTGGAATTGGAGTTAATTGTAGTTGATAAACTGTACAGGCTAGGCCATATATTGCTTAGAGCTTCCCGGTGGAGTTTGAGTTCCCCTGCCCACTCTGGACCTGCAGCTGCGACGACTGCTGACTCCCGAGTCCCTTTCTGAAGGCCGACTCGTGCCACGACTGCGCAGACCGATGCTCAGAATACTCAAGTCCGTCTTCTAAACGGCAACCACACATCTCGCTAACGACAACTACAACAGCATACCTAGGCACTGACCCAAGACGATAGATAGCCTCCATCCCAGTTCCCGTTCGGCTTTGAGAGTCTAAGCAGGCGATCGCTGCTTCTCGCCCTCAACCGCTCACCATGATCACATTATAACAAGCCTCTCGCGACATCATCACTACGTCCCATTCGATTCGCTCCTTTCAACCTCTATTGCTTTCTTGCTTCCCGCTCTGAAGCGGAAGACACCGCGCCCTCTCGCTACGGCCTTGTCTGAGGCCAGAATCTAAAGATCATAACCCGAAGATGGCACGGAGGAGACGTCCGCCGCGATCTGGCGCCATCGCCGAGTTGCCACCTCTGCGCATCCTAGGCCAGATCGCCGCCTTGCAAGGCATCTACTACGCTGTTGCTCTCTTCCTTATGCTCTTCACCTCCCTCGTTATGGGCATCCAGTTCCAGCTAGACTTCGTCTTCGGCTGGGGAAGTTTGCGTGGCGACACAACACAAGGATGGCTGATAGGTTTCGTATGGTTATGTTGCGCCGGTGCTATGTGCGTTCGCCCAATCACCACTCCATTGTCACAGATTAGCACTCCCCATGCATAATGGCCAGTGACACCCCACATTCGGACTGAATGCTGACCACAATGACAGAGTTGTCGCCTTAGTTGTATTTATATCAAGATCGAAACTCGTCCTCGACTTCGCCTTCACCCTACACTTCATTCATCTCATCGTCGTGTCCGTTTCCACGGGCTACTTACCCCGCAACATCGCCTGGTGGTTCACCATGTTCGCATCCGGCGCCATAACCGTTGCCGGTGGAACCTACGGCTGTCGCTGGAGAGAGCTGCAGCCCATCACTTTCGGCGGAGGGCCACGGAATTCGAATATTGGCGAAAGCGGTGGAGATGGTCCTATGGAGAACGGCAGTGCTGGCGACGACCACGGTGATGAGGAAATGGGTTTCTCGAGAGGGAGAGGCAGAGGGAGAGGGCGTGATGGGGCAGGAGAGTACGAAATGGCTAATATGAAAAGCGACTCCCATGAATAGGTGCTCCTTTTTGGTTATAGCATGGTTACAGTCACTTTATGAAAAATCGCATCGCATGGCGTTTTTGGGATATGTATGGCTATGTCGACCCACGTCAGGGGTCGCCCTTACGACTTAATAGAGGTACCTTACACCATGACCCTGCTTATTCAATCTGCGCCTCGTCGATAGAGATGAATCGAGTTTGTAATGTAACGGACGATCAAAATGAGGGATAGGAATGGGGGAATGAGAGAGTAGCCGGGAAAAGTGGATGGAAAGTTTGTACAGCTGGAAAACACAATGTGATTTGTCCTACCAACAGAGCCAACAGGAACTCGATGGATAAAACAGCCCCCATTCTAATGGATCAGACTCTCTGCAAGGCATACACCTAGCCCATCGTAAATTCTTGGTGTCATTGTGTCCATGATCTTACTGCAATACTGCATGGCCGGCGGTGCATCCTAAAACCACCTAGTGTCATCATTTACTGACACTTAATGAGCTTGAGTTATAGAGGATATGCGTGATTATTGAAGGGCTGCGATCATAATTCGACCATGGTCCAGCCCTATGAGGACAGGGCTGCATGTAATTCCTCCTAGGTATTTGACTTCATGTCAAGTCCGAATGGGAGTACTCGAGAATGGAAGGACTACCTAACTCCAGTAGAATGATCAGATAATGCAAGATGTTTGTAAATGTGCGTGATTCGCCCCTACTCTATCTTAGTCCTACCTGCCCCTCTTTGCCATGTTCTATTAGGATTTCGTCTGGATTAGCATGTAATTCAATGCCGCTATATGCCCATCAGGGAAGGTAGAATCACCACAGTGGTCACATCAGTAAAGCTTTTGTGAATAGCATTAGCAACAACGTCCAGAAACTGCACAAAATGAGCGTAGTTTGACGGTGCCTACCAGCTACCTTACACACCGTTCACGGATTCCTTTGCAAGACCGCAAATCAAATATCACTCTCACACCTAGAATCCCTTTGAGTTCCTTTAGGACATATCTACCTACAGCAACACTTTGCTACCGAAAGACCATGATCTTGTTCAGTGTCGTGGTCCTCTGGGCCGTGACCCTTTTCGGCGTGCTCTCCTCACCTTTGGCCGTAGAGCTCAACACCATTCCTGCACTGGAGAAGCGCAACGTATGCGATGGAGTTGACGCTACGGGTGTTCTGGACCATTCGTACACGGCAGACGACTGTCCCCCAAGGTGGTGTGTATAGAATCTTCCTGTGCCAGTCAAACAGCATGGCTTCCCAGAGAGATTTACGCTAACATATATGCAGTGAGTACCGGGAATTTACTATTCAAACTGAGAGACTCATTTACAGCCTGGGGCTTACAGAAGTCACCCTTTATTGAACATACTGACATTGTTTCTATGAGCCAGATACCTTCTCGCCGGATGGAGTATGCAATCCCAATGCAACTGATTCGGACGGCTCGCTCTGCAGTTACTTCTGTCAAGTCCGCACTAAGTTCACGCCAATGCAAGAGTTTCCTATCCCGCACACATACTGTCGTGGCCCCAAGACATGTAGTGTTGGAGAAACCATGGGCTCCGATGTGGGAATCCAATACGACGGGGCCCAAGAATACCAAGGAGCATTCGAGGACGGAATCTCAGGCGGTTTTTTCGGAAGAAAAGAGAACGTCCATATGAAAGGTGCCAGCGTGGACGTCAAAGAGGGCCAGTGCGGATATTTTGCATGGATCGGCACTAAACGAGAAGTCTGGTATGTACCACCCAAAGTTTCCAAATATTCTTTCCTGTCATCATCTGTTCATGGCCATGGCCCATCGCACGTTTCTTTAAGGCTACTCACAGCCAGGGGCGCTTTATCGGGGGTATCGTATGATGCACTCGTGCTAATCTCTGGCGAAGTGGTTCCTTGACCGAACCCGTCGATCCGGGGCATTGTACCGGCCCAAAGAAGACAACACAAAACGTCTGCGTCGAGGACATGTTTTCCGGCCCCTTAGGCATGCCAGATAACTACGCAGCGACAGTCTTCGTGTATTTGGATTGCAATACTCGCCTCCCACTACCCGCCGACCAGCAGAGTTATCTCTTCAGCTATGACGGTGTAGCTTTCGACACGAACCTTCTCGATACTCGACTGCAGGCAGATGGTAAGTGGCATTTTTCCTGATTCGATCTCCTCCAGTACTATTTTACTCATGCCTGGCCCCACCCCTAATGACTTTCCTCTCTACCAGTTGCCACCGAGTGCACAATGAAGAACAATTTTCTGTGGTATGCATGGTCTATGAAAGGGCGTGGACTCAAGGACGATAAACTAGGCCCTTCGGGATCAGGTTTACTCGCCAACATACGTCACTGTGGCGTCGACATCACAGGCTGGACATTCAAGTATACGCCAGACGACTACAACTATGATTGGCATGCTAGCGGAAATATCTCCCCTTTCACCATGGCATGCCCCGGAAAAGCCCTGAAGGAAACCGGAGCCAACAGTGCTAACTGTTAGCCGCTCGAACCGATCAGTATCTTCTTTGCAGAAAGACTTGATGGCGCCACGACGATGCTGGATACACTCACGCTGTGCTCTTTGGGGTCTCCCACACCTGATCTCCTATACATGACTTCTAGCCAGCTCTGGTAGCTTTAGAACGCAACACCTAAGCAGCAGTAGATCTGGTAGCAAATGACCAAATTTATATGTTCAATGAAAGCGGAAGAACAGAGCCCATACTCGTCTCCGATGATTCCAAATCCTTTCAGTCTCAGATATCATGTTAACGGCAGGATAACATGTGCGCCCGTGTGGATGTTTTCGAATCATCAGATATATCCCAAGCAGTCATGACTCTCACTCACGATTGTGGAGTAGGAAAGGTGATATCTGCTAGATGGCTTATACATGCTGTAAAGGTATAAGAGGAAAGCAATCATTACAGCGATGAGAGATCATGTTATCTTTGCGATCATATCAATACTGTTCAGTTGGCAGACCAGTCTGCATACTTTGTCTTCGTCAATTTGCTGCTGGCTCGAATCCTGTTGGCTAAGTTTGATCATAGAGCTTGATTTCAGGTCAGCTAAGCGACTTGCCCCCTTGCCCCAAGCTGGACAGACGTCTGCTTCTACGGCTCCTGCCACGACTCTTCGCAACACCATAAGCTTTCCATTCCATGTTCATACTCGCTTATCCGGCTTCGCGATTGAATTCGCCTAGTACAGCTACGACTTTTTGTGTCTGGGCTGGGTGCTTAGGCACTCTGGCGGACAGAATGGATCGGAGTCCCCAGGCTCGCCTTGCTCTTCAGTCCAAGTATCGGGATGGCAAGACACTAAGCGTTCTCCTCCAGGGAGCGTCTCGCCAGTGACTGCATCAATACATCTCATTAATTCTGTCTGTATAGCAGACGTCTTCGTCGACAGTTCTTTGTCTTCGTCAAGTGTCTGCAATAGTGAGCGCGAATTGGCTTCGTGGCCAGGAGGCATACTACAGAAGTGCGCATTGTAAGCTATCTCTTCAGACATCAATTCACTAATGTCGTCTTTGTGGTTCGGACCAGACGATACAGTCTGGCTGATAGAAGACGGTTCTGGAACTAAATTTCCGTGTCGCTCACAGTCCAGGAAAACGGAGTTATCCATGGATGTCATCTGAGGGGACTGTAATCTCGAGTCATCTGCGGGTTCCGCAGGTGATCGCAGGTCCTCCGGTGTTGTCACCTCTGATAGACGGCTTTGTTGGCCCCGGCGTTTCCGCCCTTGTAATGGTCTCGGTACAGGACTTGTTAGAGATGAATGAGAGAAGGCGAGTGACGGAGAGTTCAACGAATTATTGGAAAATATGTCAGATACACCATTCTCACTTTCGGGACCGGCCATGCCACTGGGAATATGGATCTGTCCCAGATTCATCTCAGGTGAACCTGGTCTGTCACTGCTATTGAGAGAGGTAGAAAGTCTATCAAGCTCAGTCATCAGACCGGATGCAATTGAGCTATCCGTATAGGAGCCATGCCCCAGTCGAATTGGTGAGCCGTTAGAATCGGGTGTGTTGAAGATGACCGACTCTTCTCCCGAAGATGGCCAAATGTCGGTCGAGACCCGGGAAAGATACCGACGCTCCCTCCCACCCGGCGGCGCTGGGAAGTCTGATCTCATGGAGAATGTAGAGGAGGACTTGGATCGACGGAATTTTCTGCGCAAATCCCTGAAACGCTTGGAAATAGTGGCCGGTATGTGGAAATGGTGTTGGTGTCGGTCATCATCAAACTTTGTATAGTTGTATATATTGATACCGCAGCCTTGGTCAACCTATACAGATATCAGTGCATATATCTTGATTCAAGACTACAAAGACATACATACACTAAGCCGGGGGTTTATAGTCGGCACCACTGCAACGGCCTCTTGTTGTAGGTCAGGGCATGACTTGAGTTTGGACCAGTGTACTGCTTGACCCTGACGAGGGCTATCCTCTGCTTCCCCACCATCGACAAGCTTTGGTCCAGTGATACCTTGGTCAATATTCCTATTGTTTGTCGCAGAACACCCGTCGATATCACGAGTCGGAGGTGGTGGCTCGGGATCTGATACTTCAGACACGTGGTGTGTCCTTCGGGGTTTTCTTCGAGGCCAACTGAGGCCCCAATCTATAGAGCCCGTACTCTCTGATCTGGATACTCGTTTCTAGAGAGAACGATCTTCTTTGAGCAAAGATGAACTCAATGCAGTGCTAGAGGCATCAGAAGGAGAAAGCGGGGGGACGTTTTCCCCCAGTGAACTTTGGGGACCATCGAAGCCCGTGCCATCTTTGGAGCGCCTTTCATCCCTATATAACTCTGCTGAGGTAGTTGCAGTGTAGAGATTGGCTCCCTGCTCTATGTCGAAGATATCTTTGGATGCCAGGGATGGTGGCTCGGAGCGGCTCACCGAGAGGCGAGTAAGTCGAACGTTCAGCAGCGTAGCCTTGGGTATAAGCGATTGAAGCCATCTCCCGACGGTTCGATTATTGCACTCCGACTCGCAGCTCATTTCGATTCTCTCAACGTTCAGGTGCACATTGTGCGCGGCTTCATGCCATGTTCGACAACAGGCAGCTGAGCAATCTCGCACAGGTCGAAGCGCAAAAGACTCCATGCAGTCGTGCATTGTTATACAGCCTGTTTCACAGGTGTGCTCGTTGCATACCCGGTTCTCGCCGAAGCGTGAAGGAATATAGTAGTGAGCTCGAGGTCGACAGGGCTGTGGACGAGCCATACTGCCAGGTCCGGATGGCTCGTTTTTGGCACGAGGGTGGAAAGGACTGGCGTCGAAATGTGCGGGGGCCACCTCGGACATGTTATTTCTTGGCTTCTACTATTGGTAGTTCAGCTTGGTTTACCTACCTTATAGTATGTGAAGACGTTGGCGAAGTGACAGTAGCAGTGATGATTAGTAAGAGAGATGACTCCGAGACGATTTTGCATCTATGGAAGACTGGCATGCTCGTAGGTAAGATCTATCAGTATGTAGGAATAGTCGAGAAGAGATGTTCTAGGGATAGGATTCTATAGATTATTGGCCTCCTCCACGGGAAGGACAGCGCTCTAAGGTACATGTAGTCATTCCGTAGCGGTCATGCCACGGCAGTGTTAAAGCTGCGATAGTGAAACGGGAATCGTTGATCGGAGTCGGGGTAGTTCCAGTGTCACACATGCTGCTTCCCGTTCTACGTTGTTCTTTAAATGCGAGAATCTTGCGAATCTATCGTCCCGGTAGGTACGGCTTGACTGCCCATCGACTTTCTTCGTAGAGCAATCTGGTACAGCACTGCCGATGCCTTTTTCAGCCATGTCCCGCCTACAGCTTCCATCTTTCCTACAGGTAGGTACATAAGGTATTGTCAACATGTACCTACACCTAGTACCATACTACATGTAGGTATGGATATTTGCTGATTCATGGGTAGAAGGACGTGTATTTGGGTACTATCTGCTGTCGTGCAGTACATCTGATCCTTCATTGGCCCATTCCGGACGATACATGTTGACGCTTGACGGCCATAACTGCACGTTATCGCACTGGGTAGGAGCGAACACCCTGTGGACAGAAAAGATTGGTATGGACCACTTCTTTGCTACCATGACCTTGAAGGTAGCAATCACGACGGCAAGGCGACGAAGCCCAATTCGTAAGTACCGCCGGAGGTCGCCATGTCAAACCACGCGTGATGCTTACCACAAAATCTTCCAAGTGCAAGAAATAAGAATCATAAAGGAGATCATTCTTCGTTGTTAAGTACCGCAGGCGTCGCTGTTACGAGTTGCGTGAATGGCATCCGTCGTAGAGGCTGGCAGCTGTGTACTTACTGGTCATTTTTGCACGATCTCCCATCCACCATTTTTGGAAGGGGAGGAGGAGGGGAGGCCCCGGAGGAGGTCTGTAGGCGTCATCATTGCATCACAATAAGAGCAATTGCAATTGTTACCTATAAGCAAACATGCCAAGGTACCAAAAAACGCAAGGCTCGATCACTCCTCCTCAAACGTTACGTTTAGAGGTAGAACTGTAGGATTGTTGCCCCAAGATATACCTATCATAACCATGACAATTCATGTCTGCACCGATGGAGTGCAAAAAGGAACCCGACAACGGCCTGATTCGAACAGACGCTCCCGAAGGAAATTGATAAGCTAGAGGCAATTCTAGTCAATCACGTTAACCACTCCGTCACGTTGCCCTATGATTCGTTGTTGATATTGGCAATTGGACTGTCTACTGGATTCTATCTCGTAATGCTAGGGGAAAGTCGCTTAACCGACTCAAATTCGGATAGCGCTTTTAGCCCTGGTGTGCTTTAATGTATCTACCTTATGTCCCGGGATTTCTTGTTTACCTAATCCTGTACCTCCGCAATCGTTCGTTGAATTCGAGGCTTCGATCTATTATGTACCGTCCATTGTCTTGTTAGCTCTGATTGTCTCAATCTTCTCCGAAATTGTCTTGGCACAGCCAATTTGCAGCTCCGGGGTCCAACTATAGACACCACCAAGCAGCCGTTGGCTGTGGTCCCGTGAAGGCTAAGCTATCGTAACGTAAGGTTAGTAATCCGTATAATGAGTTACGTGTAGCAAGCGGAGAAGAAAGGCAACCACACGGGCGAAGTGCAGGAGGCCCTCGATCTGGGCCATGTCGAACATATGGTCACCATAACTACAGGTTAGGTAGGTAGGTAGCCTGCTGGTCACTGTAGGGCAGTAGTAAAACGATATCTACAGCTCTTCATTTGACTGCAGGAGTGAGTACACGCCCAGGCGGAACCTGGAGATGACGAAACCATTCAGTGAAAACGACCCGCCGTCAGCGAGCAAACAAGCCTCGGCCCGCCCGCCCTCAGGCCCAGCCGAGAACTCCACACAGCGGCATGTCTCGACGGGCCGCTTTCATCCTCCGTGTGCCAACAACCTTCACCTTACATTATCTGATTGAGGGCCAGGAGCCATGCTACGATCAGTTGCTCCGTGCCTCCGGGGCGCCAAGCACACACTCTCGCCAAGATGCAATCACAAATACCAGCAAACCCTCCGGTGTCAGAGGAGCTATGCATCTTCCGCTGCGACTGGGCCGGTTTTTGACTGGCAAGATCCCTTAGGGAGCAAGAATTTACTGACTGAAGAGGAATTGGCCATTGCAGAAACGGCCGAGAGGTATTGTCAAGAGCGACTACTTCCCCGTGTCCTCGGTAAGTTCTTTCGATATCCTGTCTTGGATTCTGTGGGCACGTCACTTCTGATACTGCTTCACATCTCCGCCCAGTCCGAAGAGCTCTCTACTGATAGCACCATCTCTACAAAGACGCATATCGTGATGAGAATTATGACCGTGAAATACTCTCTGAGATGGGAGAACTTGGGCTACTGGGCGCGAATCTAGAAGGGTACGGGTGTGCCGGTGCATCTACTGTCGCAGCCGGTCTGATCACGCGAGCGGTTGAACGCGTAGACAGTGGCTATCGCTCAGGCATGTCTGTCCAGTCATCTCTGGTCATGGGCGGTATACATGAATTCGGAAGTGAAGAGCAGAAGGGCAAATACCTTGAGCCTATGGGTAAAGGCAAACTTCTCGGTGCCTTTGGCCTGACGGAACCCAACCACGGAAGCGATCCTGGATCAATGGAGACAACGGCGCGGCCTCACCCAACACGCTCAGGCTACTACCTTCTCAGCGGTGCCAAGACGTGGATTACAAACTCTCCAATTGCCGACGTCTTGATGGTCTGGGCAAAACTGGCCGAGACGGGCAAGATCCGTGGGTTCCTGGTTGAACGCAAGGAATGTCCAGCTGGCACCCTCGAAACACCTGCTATCAAGAACAAGAATGGGTTGCGGGCGAGTATTACCGGCATGATCCAGATGGATGACTGTCCCGTTCCCGCTGCCAACATGTTTCCGGACGTCGAAGGTCTCCGTGGTCCGTTTACTTGTCTCAACAGTGCCCGGTATGGTATCTCACTAGGTGTGGTGGGGGCGCTGGAGGATTGCATATCACGAGCTCGAACGTACGCGCTTGATCGCCGTCAGTTCAAAAACAACCCGATAGCCAAGTACCAACTCGTACAAAAAAAACTGGCAGATGCGACGACAGACGCTGGTTTCGGAACTCTCGCCGCTATCCAAGTAGGCCGCCTCAAAGACGAGGGCAAAGCAACACCCGAGATGATCAGCATGATCAAGCGTCACAACTGCGACCGAGCTTTGAACAACGCTCGTGTGTTGCAGGAGATCTTTGGTGGCAATGCTGTCAGTGACGAGTATGGCATCGGCAGACACGTTGCCAACCTATTTGTCACGCAGACTTACGAGGGTCAAAGTGATATACACAGTAAGACATCATTGACCCCCATCCTCGATAGGCATGCTGGTTTGACACGTACTAGGTCTTATTCTCGGCCGCGCTATAACTGGCCTTCAGGCATTTGTTTAAGTGTAAGCCGGATGGGTTTAGTAATGGGGTAATACCGCTATGGTGCTTTGGTGGGCCAAAGGTGATGTCTAGCACGGAAAGACATTGCTACCGGGATTCTACTATCGACGGCGATCCCCCGGGACAGACCCTCATTCCACCGTCACTGCGAAACACAGTCGGTTCCACTTGACCCAGGTACAGGATTTGTATCAAGAACCCACGAGACTCGATTCTTAACTGTGTACAACCAGATAAACGAGCCACGGCGCAATACATAACTCCCAGAACTTCCTACACTATCTGAGCAATGGGGATATGTAGGAACAATGAATGGATCGCACCGTAGGGGCAATGCGCCGTGTGTAACTTTTTTCCTTTGTTCAGACTCATTAGGTTGTACGATGCAGGTTCTTGACATTTTCTTGGGTGACAATGTGTCTGAACGGGCTGGCTGGGTGGCGATGGCAGATATCACGTCACTGACTCAGATGGCCCTGATGGGCCGTGACTCGCGAGCCAAGCGACTACTTTGCGGATGGATGATGATTCAGTCAGGATGCGAGATGTAGTGAGAAGCATGAGTAACATGTGGTTTCTTTGGAGCCGAATGTTATTCCCTTCACCATTGGTTGGTTGGTGATTGTAAAGGGTGATGCTGCATACATCGGCGGTTGTGTAAGCGTTCTCAGTGGTTCTCTCAAGGTAGGTAGGTATTACCTTATAGAACCTTAGCGCTTGGTGAGTCGTGACCATTAGTGAGACTCCCTACGGTACCTATACACACGGTAGCAACCTACCTATAGTAAGGTACCTTATTGATTGTAGGTACATGTACAGTCCACCGTGGCAGCAGCTACCTACTAAGGTTGGGCTGAAAAGCTTTGTGGTGGACTGAAACGCACAGCCACCTTCCGGTACCTAACCGATCCAAGGGAGTGCCTTTTTGGGCTTACAAAGCACTGTGCTTGTAAGCTGTAATCTGTAGTTGACATTGAATTTAAGAATATTCAATATCAGGGCCTACCTATGTCGCTCTCGCTTCATGGGGCTCCAGGGCCGTTGTCTGTTTCTTTGTAGATTCAATGATGCAATTGAGGCGATGTGTCTTTGTATGCGTAGCTGAGTAATTATATCTGCGTTGGCTGGATACTCTTTGATTTCCGTACATGTAGGTCATTAATGAAAGAGGCTGCCAATATACATACATTACCGTGTGGGGGGGTCTATACGAGATGATCCCTAGTATTATATCAGCGTCCAAGTTAGTTATGGCCGTATTAAATAAATCTTATACCCTTAAAATAATTACCACTATTATCTTTATTGTAAGTTATTATAAGTGATTAAAATAATTTTAAAGCAAATGTTATTTTTAAGATTATAACTTATTTATATAATAAGCCGTTATTATTATTTAAAACCGTTATTAATATTTAAAATCGTTTTTATTATTTAAAATCGTTTTTGTTATTTAAGATCGTTTTTAGCCTTTAAAAAGTATATATTTTATTACTGCTGTATGTTAATTTATAACTTTTAACGATATTATATAATATTTAATAACTATTGTTTTTATATACGTATAATATAATATATTTATATAGTTTAATTAAATAACTATATAATTATAATCCGTAATTAAATAACTATAGCTATAAACTTATTATTCGATTTTTATATATAACTAAGTTTTTTAAATTATAACAGTATTTAAATATCGCTATAATAATCGCTATATTAGTTACTTAATATAGCGATAATTATTTTAATTATATATTAACGCTTTAAAATCGTTTTAAATCTTTAAAATCGCTTATAATTTTTAAAATCGTTACTAATTTTCTAAAATTATTACTATTAAAGTGCTTATTTTATACTTAATAGTGTTATATTTATTTAAGATTATTGCAAAACCCGATATTATCCTTAAGTAACAACTCTTAAGTAAATATAACAAAACTAACACGGTCTTAGCGTTTTATAACTATACCTAGGATCGACTCGTACAAACCCCCCCACACGGTAATGTACCTACCATTTGTTATTGATTTGTGGCTGTTGCCGGCCACCTCGTCAGCACAGTGCAACAGACGTAAGAGGTACCTTACCTTACCCTTCCACGGAGGAATAATGTGGTCTTCCACCTGATTCTCCCAGTGGCAGCGGCGACCATTGACTGGAGGGGCCGGGCACGCCACTGTCCACCACGGGGCGACTGACTCTGGCGCATGTGGCCAGGCTCTGCCCAGTCCCCCGGAGGTGCTGGGAGCGTTCGTCGCCGGTTGTTCCCACCCAGCGTCCCGCCTTCCCTCTTCTCCCCACTACGACACAATATCTGTGAGCACTGCCGCCACGGCGTAGACCATCCACTTTGTTCTTCCTCCCTCATCGGCGGCCAAGCTACTTTCTTTGACGACCATTCATCCCCTCAACACCACCAGCCAACACCACACTTCCGCCCAGTATCTCGGAAGCCCAGCCTCACGTCCTTCTCCTGTACTGACTCCGTCCGAGAGGTCGTCCTCGCCCACGGCCCCTCTGGTACGCATCCTACTCATTACCACATCCTCGTCTGTTTCCATTCACCATCTTGCATCTTCCATCTCCATTCCCTCCATTTCGATCTTGCCTCCGCGCAAACATTGCCGTGGGACGCTCTTTTCCGATTTATCATCTACTTCTCTTCTCTTGTTTTCTTCGCATCGCGCCACTGACCATATTTATACACAGCACCCTGACCACCGTCTGCCGACTCGTTCAAGTCAACAGCCCACCTGACGCACAACTTCAAACCCAACCACCACAACACACATCGCCATGGCTCTCAAGCGTATCAACAAGGAACTCACAGACCTGGGCCGGTACGTCGACAACCATGCTCTCTTTGTCTCGCCTTCGCCTTTTCGCTGCCCGCCACTCCCAGCCCGAGGTGGGCGACCACAGAGCACAGCAAGAGCGGGGTCTCAACTCTTCATCCAGCCCTCGTGCACGTCTTGCGCGCTGCATCCACGGCCGCCTCACCTGCCAGCTGCTGTGCTGCATCACACTCCACGGTGCTGACCCATAGTATTATGTGCTGCTAACCCGTTGATTATAGTGACCCGCCCTCGTCCTGCTCTGCAGGCCCCGTCGGAGAAGACCTGGTATGTGTCTATCTATCTCCCCCAACACAGCCGATAAGCGTTGCATCATGGCCCAGTGACTCGATCACCGACCTACTTGGCTTCGCCGTCATCCACGATATGCACGAAATTAATAAGTTGAGCTGATATATTTTTGTCCATAGTTTCACTGGCAAGCAACTATCATGGGACCTGTAAGCAGCCCCTAAAGAGCCACTCCCACCACCCTTACACAGCTCGATCACGCTGCAGCTGCCTCTCACAGCACCACTGCGCTCCACCAACACCAAGGACGACAGCGGCGATGCAACAGTAGTACGGGAAAACTGAATCCAACTGCTGACATGTCACAGGGCGACTCTCCGTATTCAGGCGGTGTCTTCTTCCTGGCTATCCACTTCCCCACAGACTACCCGTTCAAGCCCCCAAAGGTCAACTTCACCACCCGCATCTACCATCCCAACATCAACTCCAATGGCAGCATCTGCCTCGACATCCTCAGAGACCAGTGGAGCCCGGCTCTGACCATTTCCAAGGGTGCGTAACACCCATTTCCCCGCTCAGCGCTCGAGCCTTGCCACTAATCCACACCTCTCAGTCTTACTCTCCATCTGCTCGATGTTGACCGACCCCAATCCCGACGACCCTCTGGTCCCGGAGATCGCACATGTCTACAAGACCGACCGCGCCCGCTACGAGGCTACCGCTCGGGAGTGGACGCGCAAGTACGCCATCTAGGGTGGGAGAATCGTCGCAGTAGGGAAATAGGGGCACTGCCGGATCTGTGCCGGCGCACATCTGTTACCTCGGTGGCTCTTCGCAGGCCGCCGTACATACCCAACAGGAGAGAGCATTGGTTCGTAGCGCGGTAGTAGTGGTTGTTGTCATAGACAGTGGTAATGCTTCGGAAAGGGCATACACATCCTCTCTCATTTAGGCAATCTGAGGTGAATCTGCATGACGCTCGTCGTCGATTGTCGAATGTGATGGGGAACCCACGATTCTGATTAGCATACTTAGGATGGCTCCCGTGAATGCTAGGGCGGCGGCGAGTCGGCTAGAAAGGAAGCAGAAGCCGACTCGGTGGTCTTACAAGGTTCGTGCTGTCGTCTGTCTTTGACATTGCTCGAGTTCTCTTACTACCCTATGCATACACTCATCTACACTCACACCGTCTTCAAACTTATCCATACCTGCTTGTGCATGTGCTGAGGTCTGCCGACTGCTCGGCTCCCTGCAGTTGTCGGGCCAGTCTCCCTAAAGGTCCCTTTGCGTAGCCAGATTCTGGACATGCAAGGTTCGCGATGATATTGTGGTTTGCGACGTATATCTGCCCGTCTCCTTTCGGTAGCACTCTTCATGTAAAACCACTGTGTTACCTTTCCCGTGACCTGGTTGCATGGACTCAATCCTGTGGACCACCCATCGCAATTTAATACCAACATGCAGTCCTTCTTCACGTGCACATGGCTTTTCCAAAGCAGCTCATGTAAGATAAATGGCATGTAGAATACTTTTGGTAATGCCCGAGTCAACTGGGATGGTATTCTTATCCCGACACGCGAGGAGGATCCGTTGATAGGACTTTCGCTTCAAGCTCTGCTGGGTTGCAGTGTGTTACGATTGGTTGCAGCCAGCCTCCGACAGATGTACAGAATGAACGTTTTCGTGAAATCGCCGACTGGAGCGGCTAAGGTCAGTATGTATGTAGAGGCCGGCTCTACACACAAATGAGTCTGTATCGTTCTGCGTGTCTCAAAAGCGACAAGATGGGACGAAGGCTTTTGCTATATATCATGTCATGACCAATGGACAAGAGATCTTGCGTCTCGCCTACGTCTTGGATGTGTCAAGCACCCCTGACGAAACGGTGTCTGACGGGGCTGCGACCAGATAACCGCCAGGGGCATTGCCGTGCGAGAGGTTTCATGAAGCCCTTGGCAGGGATTCGCCATCCCTGGCCTCCAACGGCCGCGGTCCCACTCCGTTCACGGTTCGGCTGTACAATGCCTACAATATGTCGCCTTCACCTGGACATGAATCTGAAGACCAACCCGACAAGGGGCCCGAAATGCGATACGGTCAAAGATATCAGCTGGAGCCTGGAGGAGTACTGCATAGGACTTTCGCTACTGAATACGTTGGTGCTGTAGACCTCGTGAATGGTGCTGTTTCTTGACGAGCTGGATTCTCGGCCGATGATGATACTGTTTTCAAGATCGAAATCTCCGAGGATGGAGAGTCTACATGGGCAGTTCTGACATGTCACCTTGAACCGATCGTCACAACTCCGGCTTGCACACCTGCATACACGCCGCTTTCTGCCTGCACCAAGCCCGCTCAAATCGTAACTCTGTAAACTGTACCTAAGGTAAAGCTGTAATCTGTAACCCGCACCAGTCCCGATTGAGACCTGGCTGTTTCGACCATGTCTCCTTGTCTGATATTCTCCCACTTTCAACTTCACAGCATCCTGGTCATGAATCTCCCGAGCCATAGCGAACACAGGCAAACGGCAATGCGGCCACCAATCGTACCTAGGGATGCGATGCGCCTCGGTCGCCGCCATGCTTAAAGTGACCTTCCTGGCACCTGTAGCCAGGTCTCCTGTACCTGATAGCAGCGCGGTGACCTGCGTGGCATGCGGTGGTGCTGATCTACTTGCACAAGTCACAGATACGTGACCCCAGGTGCCGCCGCCCCTTGCTCACATGATAGCTTGCAAGTTCTTCATCCTGCCATTTGCTTCGTAATTCTGAGAATAGCAACCCGGCTCTCTGGCCTGGTCTAGCCTCCCACATGTTTCAACGTTGTCCTTTCCACAGATACATCAGTCAATATGGTCAAGCACGCCCGCTCCATCCTAGACACTTGGTGCTGGCGCCGTTATTCGAGTATGATCTGCCAGATAATGGCCTGATGTTTCTCTCTTGGCATACACACATAACTCTTCCATATTCTCTCCCGTCTCTGCAGGAGATCTCCATGCCACCCCTCGTTCTCTTGGCCTCAGCCTTCTCACGCCTTCATTCGAAGCACCCTTTTCTTCTTCTTTAGTCTTTTATTCTCATTCCATTTGCGTGGATCGTGGGTAAGCAGAGGAGCTCGCGATCCGCTTCTGGCTATTGTCACTTTTCCTTCTTTCGAACCCTTGTCGAGGTGCTTCTACGTTCTTTTGGAAATCCACAACGGATTCCTGGCTGTACGCCCATTCAGCAGGCTCTGAATTGCTTGGACTTCGTAATCGACCCGGATCTACAACGTCAATATCATTACGACATCTCTGTGACGGGGCTGTGGGTTTTGAATCGGTTTGCGGGAGCCGTAGCTTGGCAGTCGGCTTGGGTGGCCGTTGGACACGTCTACAAAAGCAGTTGGAAGCGCCGGCTGACAGCGGAGGTGTCCTGAAAGCTAGTCGGGAATATGTCGTACTATGCGGGTGGCTTGTACGGCGAGAAACCGTCAGAACGATCAAGATGGACTCCATTGACCCGAATGCTCCTCTCGGGAGAGATGACGCAGGAGAGGCAGAAGGAGTTGACGTCGCGGGAAAGGTTCGACAAGTGGATGATCAATGAAGGCTACCGACGATTGTCAGTGATGCCCGTAGTCCCTAGGAGGGAATGATCTGCTAACATGTTCTGTAGCTTCGTCTTCGTCTTCGTAGCATTACATGCTTTGGTATTTGCTTTTGGTTTTGTCAATTATGCTGTCAAAGACAGCTTACAAAATGCGAGAAACACATTCGGTCCAACATACATGATAGCCAGATCGGCGGCCCTCGTACTTCATGTCGACGTCGCTCTGATCCTTCTTCCGGTATGCCGTACTTTTATTTCCATTGCTCGACAAACACCTCTGAACGGCATCGTGCAATTCGACAAGAACATCACGTTCCACATCACAACTGCGTGGTCTATCGTCTTCTTCTCATGGGTGCATACGATAGCTCATTGGAACAACTTTGCCCAAATCGCAGCCAAGAACAATCTGGGGTTCTATGGCTTCTTGGCAGCCAATCTGGCCTCGGGGCCCGGCTGGACAGGATATATAATGTTGATTGCACTAATGGGCATGGTGCTTACTTCGGTTGAGAAGCCACGCCGTGCTAATTACGAACGGTTTTGGTACACGCATCATATGTTCATCGTATTCTTCCTGTTTTGGTCGATCCATGGAGCCTTTTGCATGATTCAGCCAGATACCGCCCCGTTCTGTGTTTCCGTCGGTACGACTGCCATCGGTGTCTTCTGGCAATACTGGATGTATGGGGGTTTCATTTATCTTGCCGAGCGCATCGCCCGCGAGGTCCGTGGCCGACACAAGACTTATATATCCAAGGTCATTCAGCACCCCAGCAATGTCTGCGAGATCCAGATCAAGAAAGAACATACCAAAACTCGAGCTGGGCAGTACATATTCTTCTGCTGTCCTGAGGTCTCGCTTTGGCAATATCATCCCTTCACTTTGACGAGTGCCCCCGAGGAGGATTACATTTCGATTCATATGAGAGTGGTCGGCGATTTCACGCGGCAGGTGGCAATTACGTTAGGGTGCGAGTTCGGGAAGAAAGAGGTCGGCAAGGACACGTCCAAGGTCGTGGGAGTCGATAACCAAAGTGGCGAAGTTGACCCAGCTCTGCGGCGGGTGCTGCCTCGAGTCTATATTGATGGTCCGTTCGGATCTGCATCCGAGGACGTCTTCAAATACGAAGTCTCGGTCCTTTGCGGAGCCGGCATCGGCGTTACCCCCTTCGCCTCTATTCTCAAATCCATATGGTATCGCATGAACTATCCGCAGAAGAAGACTCGATTGGCCAAGGTGTATTTCTTCTGGATATGTCGTGATTTTGGTTCCTTTGAGTGGTTCCGATCGTTGCTCATGGCCATTGAAGCTCAGGATGTGGAAGGGCGTATCGAGATTCACACTTACCTCACCGCTAAGATCAAGGCAGATGATGCTACCAACATCATGATCAACGATGCAAATGCAGATAAGGACGCCATCACCGGCCTTCGAAGCCCCACGAACTTTGGACGGCCTAATTGGGACATGATATTCCGTGGCATTCGAAAATTGCACGCTCCGGCCGAAGCCGGTGTATTCTTTTGTGGCCCAAAAGGTTTGGGTAGTGCCCTACACGTCTTCTGTAACAAATACAGCGAACCAGGGTAAGTTAAACCTGGACAGCGTTCGAGAGTTGATGAGCACACATAACTGACTTGACCCAAGGTTTTCATTCGTTTGGGGCAAAGAGAATTTCTGAGATACTTCACACTTCATGCAGGCTTCAATGTCACCCGATACATCCAAATTGTCCTCATAGGCTTCGGCGATAGGACCAGAGCAAGGATACAGTTCCAAAACGAAGACACAAGTCCGTTGATCTGAAATACAGTATCGAGTGTATTGCCCGGATCCCGAATCCTTTCCCTGCCTTGTATTGCCAGTAAAAGGAAGGGCTTAATAGACAACGAAGCTGTCAGGATAGCCTCGCTCGACGAACAAGCATAAGGAGGAAGCAAGGCAGTTGTTGGGTTGTTAAGGACGTATATACCTACACATTCCCACAGTGGGCTGTAGGGTGCCCGTTTATTAGGTATAGCTACTTGCTTATATCCTGCTTTATACGCTGTTTCGAGTCGATCTCGGCCCATTGAAGTATATCCAGGCTTCCTGTACCTAGACTTTCGATCTGGTACTGGTCGTGGTGACGAACTGGCAGATTTACACTTGAATTTGGTATTTGCGAAGTTGACAGGGTGTTTTACTGCCCACTATAGTACTGTAAGCTCATCAATTCAAACGTTGACTAATAAAGTAGAATACATACCGCTTCTCTTCCTGGCTGAAATATAGAGAACGCCGTCGATTTTTTGGCCCGTCCGGCATACCTGTTTGCATGCGGGTTACATATGCATGGGGGGTAGTACCAGAGAGGATCCCATCAGACCGAGGGGCAATCGGTGCATAATTCGGCTGAATCACCCCTTTTAGCTCTTTCAAATACTATACTCAGCCCGTCTTGTTGGACACCCAAAAAGCGAGGTGGAACCCCTTCCCCCCCAAGTGTCTCCTGGTTACATCCGTACTAGGGTCTTCAATCAAGAGGTAATGCGGCTTGAAAGATCATGGGAAGTGAGACCCCTAATGTCAAGAGATCGAATAGACAATGGCACGTATCAAAAGAGTTAGGTATGCATCCAGCTGAGAATGGCAATTGTCCTTCAGGAACATTGTCGTTGATCATCTGGCAGGTGGATGGTAGGGAACCGTGGAACGGCGGGTGATCCGCCTCGGTGCTCTGCATGTAAATCTCTTTTGGCTTGGCCAATCAACGGTGAGAAAGGGGACTGCTATGGTGTCAAGTCTGGAATACAGAGCCGTTCCTGGCGAGCCTCATGGCTGGGTCGGCAAAGTTTGCAGAGATTGTCTCTGCTCTCGTGTGAGGTCATCCAGGCCGAAGCTGCCCCGCCTCGCGTGCCGGCAAGGAGGGGCAGAGGGCAGAGCAGAGGAAGTCCTTCGCGTATGTAGCCCCCGCCGCGCACGCTGTCCAGGCTTGCATGTGCCTGACATTACCAACGTACCTACGGATTATCACGGAGCGACTACTCTGTAACAGCGTGGACACGGGGCTACCTCTGCGTCAAGCACTTGTTGCAGATGGGTCCGCGACGACACCAAGCAGAACGCGGCAGAGGCTGCCCGGAACCGCCTAGAGAGTGGGTGTCGAGGCGTGTTTTTGTCAGTCCGCCGCAGCATGACATCACCAGCATGCAAACGCGGTATATCTCCACAGCGGCACGCCGGTCGACCACTGATGAGAGAGGCACGCATACACGGGCGAGCAGCTCGACAGGCGCTGACGAGAGCTGTGGACACTACTGGACCTAGGCGCCGCTGAATCCGCGAACACCGCAAAAGTTGGGCCGATAGCCAGGGCACCCCGTGCGGCCGTCGATGGCTCGATGGCTCGATGGCTCGATGGCTCGATGAGTCCATGAGTCCGATGGTTTTGGGCCTGCTATCGGAGAAACCCCTCATCGACCCCTCCATGCCTCGAGCCGTTTTTCGTTGAGCTTGGGTTTTTGTTTATATCTCCTGCCCTCCCCTCTCCCTCTAACCAACTTTCCCGTTCGATCTACCTCCTACCTACTTCACCACTTCTCTTCTACCCATCGCTCATCCCTCATCCCTCATCACCTATACCGCTTGAAACCTCACCCCTCCAGGTCAACACATACCCACAGTCAAGATGCCTCAGCAAATCCCCACCGCCAGCAAGCTTCAGGACCTGCTCAGCCTCAAGGGCAAGGTCATCATCGTCACTGGCGCGTCTGGCCCTCGTGGCATGGGCATCGAGGCCGCTCGTGGCGCCGCCGAGATGGGCGCCGACGTTGCCATCACCTACGCCTCCCGCAAGGAGGGTGCCGAGAAGAACGTGGAGGAGCTCACCAAGGACTACGGTGTCAAGGCCAAGGCCTACAAGTGCAACGTCGCAGACTTTTCTTCGTGCGAGGAGCTCGTCAAGAACGTCCTCAACGACTTTGGCGGCAAGATCGATGGTTTCGTTGCCAACGCCGGTGCCACCGCCGACAACGGTGTTATTGACGGCTCCGTCGACGAGTGGAACCATGTCATCCAGACCGACCTCAACGGCACCGCATATTGCGCCAAGGCCGTCGGTCCCGTCTTCAAGAAGCAGGGCAAGGGCTCCTTCGTTATCACGGCCTCCATGTCTGGCCACATTGCCAACTTCCCCCAGGAGCAAACCAGCTACAACGTCGCCAAGGCTGGCTGCATTCACATGGCCCGCTCGCTTGCCAACGAGTGGCGCGACTTCGCTCGTGTCAACAGCATCTCCCCCGGCTACATCGACACCGGGCTGTCTGACTTCATCGACACCAAGACCCAAGACCTCTGGAGGAGCATGATCCCTATGAACCGCAACGGTGACGCCAAGGAGCTCAAGGGTGCCTACGTCTACTTCCTCAGTGATGCCAGCACATACACTACCGGTGCCGACATGGTCATTGACGGCGGTTACACTTGCCGATAAATGCGGCGTTGTTTCACAGACCGGTGTTTGCGGTGATAAAAATGGAAATGGCGGGGTTTGCTCGCTCCTCATTAGGCGTTTTGGAATCAAATGGATGTACGCATGAATGACTCAAACACATACCTAATCTACTAGTTGATCAAGATGGAGTTTGAACATCTAGAATTTGATACAGACTCTTCTAGTTAATACAGCTCCGTCCTTGAGGTTCAGACCGGAGCTTGTGACAGCCATGAGCTGGTGACCATTACTACTCTGCAACAGAAGATGTTGAGGCTGAATCTAGCCAGGTACTGCTTGTCGCTTGTTTCGTCTGCTCCGTAACGTGTCAACTTCCATGATGCAATCAGTGGACCTTGATCAAACCGACAGGTTGACTGGCTCCCACTCATCTGCCGGGCAAGGCGCTGGAAACGGGCACAGAGATAAGAAACCACAAGTGATGGAAGTTATCTGGATTCAATCTTTGTAGTGATTTGTCAGAACGCTGAGGTAGTTGTCTTTGCTCCAGCGGGCCAAAGCCATTGTAATGTTTACCTGAGTAGTGATACGTCAAGATAAACTGTTGTCCACCTATCTGCTAGAGGATAAAAGGAATCATGTGGAATATGTTGTGGTGCTTTCATTCATGAACCCAGACACCCTAAGCTCTATTCAATCTGGTGATGTCCTAAATATTGACTTGTGCAATTCCCTTTGGAAATCCCTGCGTGAGTCTGTAATGAGTCGTTATGACAGCGATTTACTTCGCTTCTACAATTGTTTGTCCTAGTTTCATGCTAGAGCTGTGACACAGGTACTGTAGTCTTTTAAAGTAGGCGATGGTGAAAGGGACAAAGAAGTGAGGCACATGTGGCGCACTTGTCATTCTTCTATACAAACCCAAGGAGTGTTTTGTACAGTACAGCTTCATGGTGTGTTTATATCAACAAACCCCATCTCAGATAGATCTGTCGCCATATCACTTGAATAATCCCTTTAGGAGTCCAGATTTAACCATGTAATGCTCTTTTACAGTATATAGTAGTCATACACATCTACTTCACAATATCGGCGTCATTAGGCCATGGAAGGAGGTTCCATTCAACATACCTAGGGCCATCTTAGAAGATTGACAAGCGCACAATACAATACTGCTAGCAATAAACACAACAACATTGAAGGCAGGAGCGAAGACGTGACATCGTTGCTGCCAGTGATAATCCAGGAGTCCAACATTGAATCTTCTTCTTAATGATCCAGTTCTGATACATATGGGGGTATTACCAGGCTGGCTGAGTCTTATAAGGGGTTCAATGGCATGATCCATTGAATTCAATCATTCATCCGTTCTTTCCTATGGTGCACCGATCCCGCTTGTGAATAAGAGGGTGTCGCCGCCATACGGACCTCAGGTCTTCTCCGTGCATCACACCTCAACATCGCTGCCGCCCCCTCAGCACATCACAGTGTACCCGGTAAACACCGCGCCTTGACTCTTTTCCGAACTGACCGTCGGTGATCTCACTGCAAAGTTTAATAGCTGTTCTGCTGGTTCTTCAAGACTGCCAATATGTCTATCCCTAAACCCGCCAACCATGGCGATGTCCACGACGGCGATAGCGGGGCAAGCACGA
Organism: Xylariaceae sp. FL1019; assembly: GCA_022578705.1. NCBI lineage: Eukaryota > Fungi > Ascomycota > Sordariomycetes > Xylariales > Xylariaceae > Xylariaceae sp. FL1019. The sequence continues at coordinate 544,630 of MU391951.1, read as the reverse complement.
CCTATCTGCCCAACTTGGCTGGTCATAGAATGGGCCCTACGCGCGCTCATACGAACTCTGACCTCAGTGCAACATGTTACTCTGAGACGTTTCGGAGTCGGGCGGGCGTGTTGGGGGCTTTGCCCTACGAGCTTGTGGCCATCCTTCTCTCCAATTTTCCTGATCTACCCACACTCAAGAATGCCATCCTGAGCTGTGAATATCTCTTCGACATCTTTCAAAAGGACCGAGAACGCATCATCTCGCATATTCTACGTAACGACCTTGGCGATGAAGTCTTGCGTGAGGCTCTATTCCTTGATGAGCAGCCGCATGCACCCAACTTCCCGGACGAGATAACTGATATGCGACCATACCCACGCGAGCGCCTTGACATTCCGTGCAAGATCTCTCTGCCCCGGGGACTCAGACTTACCAACACTCATGCCAAGATCAGATACTTGGCAGAGAACTTCGTCAACGGCTGTGCTACCTTCGACAGTCGACTTGGACTTGTAGACAGTCTGATCTTCAAGCCTGTGACTGCAAGCGAGTGGTCACGCATCGAACGCGCGATCTACTTGTTCTTCATCTTCTACGACCTCGCCTATATAGTTTTGAACAATACCAACGATTTCCAGCTTCTCAAGGACATGCTCATCTCTCGCCTCGCAACCTGGGAGCATCTGGAGATCGGCTGCGTCGCCGATGTGCTGGGAACTAATATGGCTAGAGGTTGGTTGACACTTTCCAGAATCTCTAATTAGATTTGACCACGCTCAATGTATGATTCCTTCTAATTTTTTCGGTGTCTCATCAGTTGTGAACGAAGTTGCTCGGCATGAGTTAAGGTTTGCACATCATAACGTCCCGCTGAACAACTCCTGTTTGTCAATGGATGTCCAGGTACGCACTCACAGCCTCTCAATTCCCCCTTTAACATGCCTTTGTAATTGGTGATTGGAACCTCTCTTGACGCAATCAACATGCTCGATCAATCCCTCGAGAAACTTTCCAAAAAAAAAAGAGAGAGATCTGACTCCGATTGCGTATAGGGTATCCTTGTAGGTGGCGTGGACAAAGTTGTTCGCTTGCTGCAAGCTCAAACGTTCGAGGAGAAAACATTGGCCACAATGCATGACGATGAGCACTGCAGCGATGATGATTTCACCATAGCATCCCATGAGATGGCAAACTCGGTCCTCTGGCAGGTATCACGCAGCGCGGGTAGCCCTTCGCCTGCTTCGTCTTTCTCCTCCGTTTCCTCCACCAACAGTGACCGCCAACAAATCTGGCAAGATATTCATGGTGTTATATACCACCAGAGTTCTTGGAGTCTCTATGACTTTGCGTTACAGCGCTGGCGACTGGGTGGATACATGCTTTGGGATACAGAGAGACTGCGATCGATGCCTCTGTTCGATGGCTGTGCACACATCGGTGTTGAGCCTGGATATGAAGATTTCGTGGATTGGTGGGATGAGAATAAGGTCAATGCTTCAATGGTATGTTTTGTTGCCCAATCTATCCTCTATTCCAATTTTCGTACCTCGACAATCAAACTAATAGCTGTGCTAACGTTACAGCAGTACGTAGAAACACTTCCATACAGTGCCACACTACTTGCCTAAGACACGATACTGACAGCTACTTCTGACGACTAGGGCAAAACGACAGCAGCTCTTCGATCAGGGCGCACGTGGTTGGTATATTGAGGGGGACGAGAGCAAGCTGATATGGACGGAGCATCGCGAATGCGAACGTTGTTCTTGAGTCGGTAAAAAAACCTTACGAACAAGACGGTGAGGGTAAAGAGACATAAGGGCCGTAGAAGGTTGCTGTTGCATGCAATACTAGGGCCAAAACAGGAACCTTGGTCAAAAAACATCTTAAGCTTTCACAGAAACGAAGCGCTTCCCGTGTTGCCTGTGGGATACCTTAGTCAAAAGGCCATGCAACTTCCCATTCTGCAACTCTGTCAAGGAATCTACTAGAACATATCCACCTCCAAATTCGATATACATTGAAATCATCTACACGAACGTATGACAGACATGAGTATCAAACGTAGCGTGAGACAAGAGACCAAAGTTCGAGTGAGAGAATGGGTGAACAACAAAGCCAATCGTACCAGAGTGAGCGAGCGCCGAGGCCGTAATTCGCCCCTTCTAAGACTGATTATTAGACCCCTCGGGGTGATTAAGTGCCACTTTTAATTAGTTTGGATTTTTACGTTATTGTTTAAAAAATAGCGGGAGTTAGGTTAGTTTCGGTTAGTTTTAATCGGTTTTAAACTTTATTTTTTAAAATACCTAATTATAAGATATTATTAAATATTTTTTAAAAAAAAACGCGTTAATTTTTATTTAAAGTTTATATTTTTTTAATTATATAAACTTTTTAATTAATTATAGCTTAGTTTATTATTTTTAATATAAATTTTAAAAACTATAGCTTTTTTAAATTTATAATATAAATATATAAAGCTTTTAATTATACGTATTTAATTTTTTTTTAATTATTGTTTTATTTCGTTTAATTAATTTAAGGCTTTTTTTTAAATTTTAATACGTTTATCGATTATTATAGTTTATTATTACGTTTATATTATATTATTTTAAAATTATTATAATAACCGCCGTTATTATAATTATTAAAATTACGATTTTTATCGTTTTTTATTTTAAAAAATATATTAATTATATTATATAATTCGTTTTTTATTATATATTTTTTATTACGTTTAAAACTATTATTATTATAACTAATATAAAATATTTAAAACATTTTTTTTTATTTAATATTTACGACTATATAATATTAATTTAATATTTTTTTATTATTTGTTATATTTTTTAATATTAGTAATTATAAGCTATTTTATTATATTTATTAAAAGCTTTATATTATTTTAAATTAAAAAAAAAGCTTTTTTACTTTTTTTAAATATAAACTAGCCGTAATTAATTATACCGTATTTAAAATACCGCCTTTATAACTGTTTATTATTTAAATAAGCATTATAATAAAATATATTATATATAATTAAAAATATATTTTATATATCGATAAAAAAACGTAAGTTTAAATTTTATATTTAAATATTAAAAAGTTTTAAAAAAATATTTTAATAAAAGCTATATAATATATTTGCCGTTTTTTTAACTTTAATTTTTTTTTTTAATAACGTTTATTAATAGCGTTATTATTTATAAAGTTTAAAACTAATAGTTTTAAGCTATTTTCCGAACTAATAATTATTTGCCGTTTTTTTACGTTATTACGGCTTTTAATACTTTTAATTTTATTTTTTTAAAACTATTCGATATTAAATATTAAACGGTTAAAAGTAATAATATTAATATATATAAATTATTATTTAAATTAAACTATTTCGTAAATAATTTTATTAAATATATAAACTTTATTAGTTTTATTTATATTTTCGTTATTATTAAGCGTTAATAAATAGTTTTTAATTCGGTTTAGTTTTATATCGTTAATTAAAATATCGCAAACTAAATTTATAAACTATTAATTAATAATAATATTTAATATCGACGATATTAATAAATTAAAATGCTTAACGAAAACTATATTAATAGTAATACGTATTTAAAAAACGTTTAAAAAATAAAATCGAAAATATTTTTTTATTTTTTATTTCGAATTAACGCGTATTTAATTAAATATATATTAAAAATAATATATTATATTAATATTATAATCGTATTTAAAATATAAAATACGATTTTCCGTTTTTTTAATCGATATAATTTTTTAAGCTTTATTAATTAATTAAAATCGTTAATAAAAAATATTTAAATAATAATAAAATATAATCGGTAATAAGTTTAATTTAGTTTTAGTTTAGCTTTTTATAGTTTATAAACTTATAATAATATATAAACGGCGTTTATTTTTTTTTTAAATTTTTACGTTATTAATATTTATAAAATAATTAATAGTTATAAATTAATTATTACGAAATTTCTAGGCTTAATAAAAAATATTGCAATATTATTATTTTAAAATACGCGACGTATATACGTTAATTAAATAGTTTTAAATAATTAATTATATATTATAATTATTAAACGCGCTTTATTAATTATATAAACGGCGTTTTTTATATATTTAAATTAATAATAACTTTTTACGTAATTTTTTTTTTTTTTAAATCGTACGTAATTTTATATTATATAAAAAGCCGCGTTATTAAACCTTTTTAAAAAGCTCGTTATTAATTATTTATATTTAATTATTTAAATTAATTAAATAAATTTACGTAAATTTTACGGTTTTACCGCCGTCGTATACGTTATTAACTTTAAATAGCAAAATATATAACTTATATTATATTTTTTAAAAAATAAATTGCCGCGTTATTTACGTTTATTTTTATACGCGCGCCCGTTAATAAATATATAGTTTATATAAAATCCTCGATTTAAAAAAAAAAACGCCGAAATAAAAACTTTTTACGCCTATTATAATAAATATATAACCGGTTTTATTACCGTTATTAGCCCGTTTTTTTTTACCGCCTTTTTTTTTAAAAAAAACGAAAAAAACAAAAACGGCAACTTCATCGATTTAAACGCTATATTAATTATTATTATTATTATTACCGTTTTGGTTATTACCGCGTTCGTTACGCCTATTACGTTTATAGCTTTTTATAACCGCCGTATTTTATTCGCCGTTATTACTAATATTTATTATTATTATTTTTATAACGCGTACGTAAGCTTTATTTTAAATAACGCTTTTAATAAATTTTATTTAAATATTATTAGCTTTTATAATAAACGTTATTTACGTTATTATTAAAATAACCGCGTTTACCGCTTTTAATATATATCGAACTATTTAAAAGCTTAAATAAATATAATATATTAATATTAATTATTATATAATTTTATTAACGTTATTTTCGTTATTTTTATATTAACGGACCGTTTTTTCGCAGTTTTTTAAAACGTAAGTTTTATCGCGGCTTTTTTTTTATATAACGTAATTAATTAAATACGGTTAGCTTTACGTTATTGCTATTATTTATATTATAATACGTTTTTAATATATTTAACCCGGTTTATTATTTATTACTTTTTTTGTTTTAGCCGCTTTAATTTTTACCGCCGTCGCTATTACCGCTACGTTTGCCGAAATTATTTGTATTATTATTTCCGTTGTTTAAAATATAGCCGATTAAAAAAAAAAAAATCGAAAAAAAAAAAAAAAAATAATACGCTTTATTTCGTTAAATTTATATTTTAAGCTATATATTTTTTATTTTAATTTTGCTTTAAACCAGCGTGCTTTTAATAAAAATCCCGTTTAGTTAATTACGCGCGTTAATATTATTTTTATATACGTATTTATAAATACCGTAAACTATTTATATTATAAATATAAAAATAAATATATAATTTTAATAAAACCTTTAAATAAAAAAAACTATTTTAATAGCTTTTTTTATTTAAAAATTTAATATTTATATAACGTATTTGTTTTAAAATGCTTATAACGTAGTATATATAATTATAAATATAAATTAAATAAAATAAGTTTTTATAAAAATTTACGACCGAAAAATCTACGGCTTAATTAAATAAAATTATAAAAAACAAACGATTTTATTTATTTATAATAAATAATAATACGCGCGTAAATAATTTTTAAAAGCGTAAATAAAAAATATAAACGATTAAATATTATTTAAAACGTAATATAGAATTTTATCGAAATCGAATTAGTATTTTTTACGTAGTTTAATAAAAATTTTAATTAATACGGTTAAAATTTTTTAAAAACCTGCCGTTTTTATATTTTACTCGCGTATTATTAATAGTATTAACCGCGCGTATTAATTTTTAAACGCAGGCTATAGTTTTTATATTTATTTAATTACGATTTATAAATAACTATTTTAAATAAAAAATCGATTAATAAATTTTATAAAAACTAAATAATTATTTACAATAATATTTATTATTAATAATAATATTTTTGTTTTTTTTAATATAATCCGATTATTATACCGATTTAACCGACGTTTTTTTATTTTTTAACGTATTTACCGTTTTACGTTTAAAGTTTTTATTTTTTCCCGGCCGATATTTATTTTTACCGGTTTTTTTAGTTTTCCGCTTTATTATAAAAATATTTTTATTTTAATAAATTATAGCTTTAACGATTTAAATAAAAAAATAAAACATTTTAACTATTTAAATAGTTTTATTAAACGTTTTTTAATTTAAATCTATCGGGCTTAATATTTATTTAGCTTATAGCTTATAACGAGTTTAAAGCTTTATATTTAAAATAAAAGTAATAAATTAAAAAAAATATAAATAAAAATTAAATAATAAATTTTAATAATTTACGTTTAGTATTTTTTATTTAATTAAATAACGTTTTAATTAGTTTTTTTACGTAATTATATAGCTATTATAAAATAAGCGTTAAAGTATAAATCGGGCTATAAAAATTATAATTAAAATTAGTTTTAAATTATTGCTTAATAGTTCGGTAATATTTTAAAACGCTAGCTTTAAAAAATAGCGTCGTTTATTAAAAAGGCATAATGCTATTTTTATAGTTTAAATTAAAAAAAGTATTATTTATACGGTCGTTTTAATAGCTACCGTTAATATAAACTATAATAAAGCCGATTTCGTTCGAGTTAAAAGTATAAAATATAAAATATATATATTATAAAAGTTTATTTAAATAACGGACGGTTAATAATAAATATAACAATATTTAAACAATAATATAATAATATTTATTTAGTAATTTTTTTATTTAAAAACTATAAATAAATTCGATAATAAACTATAATTCGATATAATTCGCTATTAAATTTATTTTAATAATATAAACGAAATTAATACGATATATTTATATTTATAATAAATAAATAAACGTATATAAAAAAATAAAAACTTTAAAACGTAATTATATAAAAACGGCGTTTTTAACCTATAAATATTATACGGTAAAACCTAATTTATAAATGCTAACCTATAAATATTAACCTATAAATACTATATAGTAAAACTTAATTTATAAATATTATTTTATAGTGTTTTTTTTTTAATAAATGCTTTTCTGTTTTAATTATATCGTTAATAATAAATAAAACAATATATTATTATAAAAAAACTGCTTGCGATTTAAAATAAATTAATCGCATTATTTCCTGTTATATTATTTTTTTATTTACTTTTTTTTTATTAATTATATTTAAAAACTACTTTTAGTTTGTTTTTTTAATTAAAGCACTTTAAAAATAACACTATAATAAAGCAGTTAGTCGTTACGTAAAAGCAAAGCATATATATTATTTTATTAAATAGTATTTATTTAGTTTTAACGTTTTTTTTTTTTTAAATTCGGTTATTAACCGCGTTTAATAATACCTTTATTTATAGTCTTTTATTAATAGATTTTTTATCGTAATAAAAATATATACTAATTACTTTTTTTTTATCTTTATTTTAATTTTTTATTACGCGTTATTTTTCGTTTAATTATAATTAAAAAGCCCTATATATACGTTATTAATATACGATATTTTAAAAAAAGCATATTTTAAAAATATCGCCGCTTTATATTACTCGTTATTTTATTTAGTAATTTTTAATTATTCCTTTATTAGCAAGTATTTATATTTACTTTTATTATTTACGATTTATTTACGCTAAATTAATACTATTAAATATTACTATATAATATCTTTTTTTAATAAATAAGCTTATTAATAAGCCGTTTTTGTTTTTATAACTATAATAAAGCTTATCGCCTTTATGAAATTGCTATACGTTAATATAAAAATAAATACGATCGAGCAGTTTTTCGATAATATAATCGAAAAAAATTAAAAAAAGGACTTTAATATATTACTATTTTAAATATTTACTTATTACCCCTTTTCCCCTTTTTTTTTTACTTTTTTTGTTTATTTATTAACTTTTTTAATTAAATTTCGCGATATAAAAACGAAAATAACGTTTATATATATAAATAAAAAGCCGTTAATAATAATTACGATATATTTCGATTAGTTATATTTTTTTTCGTTAATATAACTAATTAAATATATTAAATTAATTTATACGTTTAGTTTAAAAAATAATATCCGTTTATTTAAGCTATTAAAGCTTAATTAATACTTTTTCCTATATAGCGGATATTTATTTAAAACTTTTTTTATTCCTTTTATTTTTTTACTACCGTTTAAAAATAATATAGCAGTTTTAATAAAACTTAATTTTATTAATAGCAAATAAACGAACCTATTAGTATTACCGAAATACTAAATAGTAATCCGGAGCTAATTTTAAATATAACTTTTATAGCCCGTTTTATGCTTTAATACGCGTAAAAAAACTAATTAAAATATTTATTAAAAAAAAACGACGCCGTTTAAATATAACGACTTTATTATTTTAAAAATTACTTGTTATAAACTAAAAAAAACGGATTTTAATATATTACTATTTTAAATATTTATTTATTATTCGGATTTTTTTTATTGTTTTTATTTTTTTACTACTATATATATTAGTTTAATTACTAGTTATATAATTTAAACAAATTAATTATTACTTTTCGCTGCCGTCCGGCGATATTAATACCGAACGAAAAAAAAAACGCAAATTATATTATTATTAATTTAAACTCGGAAAAAAAATAAAATTATGCCTTTATAATTTATCGAACGATATTATATATATAATAAAAGCATTTTTTATAATGCCGTTTATATTGCTTTTAAACTAAAAACGTTAATACGGATTTAAAAAAAAATATAAAACAATAATATAAAAAAACACGCTAAAAACTAAAAATAATAACCTTTTAATAATTAAGTTTTATTTTTTTATTACTTTCGAAAAACCTATTCGTTAAATAGTTATTCGGTAATATTACGATTATTATAACTACCGCGATTATTATAACAAGCTTTACTAAAAAGTATTCGCTATATTATAATTATCGATTCGGATTTAAAAAAAAAATACGAAATAATAACGCAAAAAAATATATTAAAAACTAAAAATAATATTAACCCGTTATTAATTAAGTTATATTTTTTTATCGCTTTTAAAAAACCTATTATAATATAAACTAAAAAAAATAAAACAATAACTATTTAATTATTAAATTTAATCCAAATAAATAATATATAAAGAAATTATTTTATAAAAAATATTTAAAATTATAACTAATTTAATTTATATAGTAATTTTTATAAACTAATTAAATATCGGTAAAATAGTATAAATTAATAAACTAAATAAGCCCGTTTTACGGTTTTATTTTTTTTAGCTTACGTTTTGCTTATTTAATAAACGGCTATTTAATTAAAAAATAATAAATATATTATAATTATACGTTTAAAAACGTTTAAACTAGTTTTTAATTAACGCAGTTAAGCTTTTATAAACTATCGATAAAATATTAAAAAAAAGCATAAATAAAGCTTATAAACTTTCGATTTAAATAATAAATATAACCGTTTTTAATATTAATTAAGTATTTTTTCCGCCTATTAATATATATTTAAACTAGTTTTTAATTAACGTAGTTAAACTTTTATAAACTATCGATAAAGTATTAAAAAAAAACATAAATAAAACTTATAAACTTTCGGTTTGTTTTTTTCGATAATTAAATATTTTTTTAAATAATTATTTGTTAACTATTTAGCCGCTTTTAATAAAAGCGTAACGTCGTTTTAATTAATAACGCCGTAATAAACGTAAACCGCAGCTTTTACGTAAACTATAATAATTTTTTTTTAGTTTTATATTAAAAACTATATACGATTTTAACCGATTTTAAAATATAATTTTTTAAAAACGTATAATAATAAAAACTTTTATAAAAGCAAATATTTAGTTTTTTAAACGATTTATATAATAAAAAACTTAATTTAACTTTTATATTATTATTAACTAAATAAAGTAATTCCGTTATTCGAAATAAATTTACTTAAATTAATCGTATTTTATTTTTATTTTTATTAAAAAAAATCGGTAATAATCGATTTAAAACTATATAAATATATATTAACCCGTTTTTATTAAAAAAAATCAATAATAATCGATTTAAAACTATATAAATATATATTAATTTAAAAATAATAACTAAAAGTTTATAAAATTAATAAAATCGAAAATTAGTTTATAAAATAAAAAGCTTTAAGAATTAATTTATAAAATAAATAATAAAAATAGCTCGTTATTATTATAATACGTTTTTAACCTTTAAAATTTAGCTTTTATATTATTTCTATATAATAATATAATCGAAAATATATAATAGTTTACTAAAAAACGAACATTATATATATATTTATATATTTTATTATAAACATTTATATATATACTTTTTTATATTTTTTTAATTTTTGTTTATAATAAATATTATTAGCTTTATTAATTATTTATTATTTTTTAAATTATTAAAAAACGACCTTTAACGTAAAGCGATTTATAAAAAATAACGCGATAAATTATATAGGTTAATTATAAATAATATATAATCGTATAATTAAAACTCGTAATTACGGCTATTATATCGGTAAATTATTAATTAAAAGCTTAATATAATCGTTATAAAAAACGCTTATTACTCGTAATTAAAACTTATTTATCGAAAACGCGTAATAGCGGCATTAACCGAGGTAAAAAAAACGAAAATATTATTTATATAATAAAAAAACGTTATATTAAAAAAATATAAAACGTTTAATTTAAAAAGCAAATTTTTAATTATTATCGGTACGTTATAAACGATAATTTTATATTTTTTATTCGAAAATAAACGTTATTTAATAAATAATTAACGCTTATTTAATAATCCGATATATTAAATCGTATTAATATAAAAAAATATATAAATTATATACGAAATTTTTTTATAATAACGTATATTAAACCGTATAAAAGTTATAATTTAGCAATATAAAGTATTAGATTTTAAATAATTATTTTTTAATACGCCGAATTAATTAAAACAAAAAAATAGTAACGTTATTAATTTCGTTTATATTAATATCGGCAATATATTAGTTATAAAGCGTTAATTATAGCAAATTAACGGTCGACGACGGCGGGCTAATAAAAACAAGCCGATAAAAACGGGCTAATAATAGCAAATAAATAATAACGGGCTAACGATAACGAATTAATAATAGCGGGTAAATAATAATAAATAAAAAATAATAAATAATAAAATAAGTAATTTTTTAATTTACGAAAATAACCAAAATATATATTAATTAATAAATATCTGTTAATTATATAACTATTAATAAATATAGTAATAGTTTATAAAATAAACGGTTTCGAGTTTATAATTAGTTTATATAATAAATAGCTTAAAAAATAAAAAAAAGCTTTAAAATTTAGTTTTATAACGTAAATAGCGTAAATAGCTTTAAAATTTAAATATAAACGTTAAATATATATATAATTAGTTTTATAAAATAAATAATATCGAGTTTATAATTAGTTTATAAAATAAATAACTTAAAGTTTATAAAATATAATTATATAAATATTATTTAAAATAATAAATATATATCGTTTAACGTTTTATAGCTATTATATTATTAAATAAATATAAAACGTAAAAACTATATATATATATAATATTTTTATATAAATTTAACGATTATTTAATAACCGTAGCCGATATATAAATTCGAAATAGCTTTTTTTTTTTTTATACTTTTTTTTTTATATTTTTAATTTATTAAACCTTTATAAAGTTTTTAAAACCGTTTTATAGTTGTTTTTCGATTTATAAAAAAACTTAATATATTAAAAAATAGCATATTAAAATAAAAAAACATAATATTTTTACTAATTAATATTATAATATAATATATATAATAGCGAGTTTTATTTTTTTAATTTTTTATATATAAATTTAATCGCTTAGTTTAAAGCTATAATATTATTAATATATAAACTGTTTTAATAATTATATTATATATTAAATATAATAATAAATACCTGCTTTTTTAACGAAAAAAACGCGAAAATAAAAAAATAGCAAACCGATTTTTAAAATAGCTATTATATACGTAAAATACCGTATAAAATAACTAATATCGTTTTTTAAATTTATATCGATATTAGTTAATATTACTTCCGTAATATGGCTTTATATTTAATCGCTATAATACGTTTAATATAATTATTTATATATTTTTTTTAAAAAACGTCGAACTAATATTAATATTAATTTTCGGTATAAATAAACGAACGGCTTAAAACTATTAACTAATAATCGGCGATTATATAATTTAATCCCGGTTTTAATATAATAATTAAAATAAACTATTAAAAAACGCCGCTAAATAAACAATAATTTTTTTTAACGATCGCGCAATTAATTAACAATAAATAAACTTTATAATACCGTTTAAAAAATATTATAATATATAATAAATTTATATTATTTAAATTATTTATTTAATTTTATTTATTATTTAATATAAAAAACCTTATTTATTAAATATATAAATATATATATATATTATTTTCGGCTTTATTTATTTCCGCTTTTTGCCCGTTTATTACTTACGTATTACTAATATTATTAATAACGTATATTAATTTTTAAACGTATTTAAAGCTATAATTTTTGCGTTTATTTAATTATAAAGCTAAATATTATTATATTATAAAAATTAACTAATAAGCTTTATAAATATTAAATCGTTATTTATAATAATATTTATTAATAATAAATAATATCGCCTTCGTTTTTTTCGGTATAATTAACGATTATTATACCGATTTAATTAACGTTTTTTTGCTTTTTAATTTATTATTTTACGTTTAAAGTTTTTATTTTTTTTTAATCGATAATTATTCCTTAAAACTTATTTTTTTTAGCTTAAACTCGAAAAAGCCGATTTAATATATTTATAACGTTTAAAAACTACGAAAATATAACGTTACGTTATATATAATCTAATATAAACAAAACGCCGTAAACTACGTAATTAAAATCTATATAGTTTTAATAGTAAATAAATAACTAATTTAATATATATAATATTTATAAACTACTTTAATTAATTACCGCCGTAATAAACTTAATATCGTTAACGTTTATACGTAATATTATTAAATAATATATTAAACGATTTTTAAATATTATTAGCAAAATATATAAATCGAAATAATAAATTAAACCTAGTTTTTATTATTTATTTATTTATATAAATTACTTAACGTTATAAAAAAACGGCTACTATAAAACGGGCAAAAATCCGAATATAATTTTTATAAAATATATAATAAATATAATAAACTTTAGTATTTTTATCGTTAAAAACAACCTATTAAATATTTAAATAAAATACTCGCTTTTAATTAATTTCGCCTAAATTTTTAACGTTTAATATTAAGCGGCAATATATTATCGTATATATAAAACTATTTAAAAATATTTAATAAAAGATTTAAAAAAATTTCGAACGATTTTTCCGGATCGAATATATAAATCTTCGAAATACCGCTAAATACCGGTATTTCGATTAATATATATATTATATTATAATTAAATAAATATAGTTAATTACCGTATATAATTAAAAACGGTTTTAAAAAGCGCGTAAATAATAACGGTTTCGTTATATTTAATATAATCGTAGTAAATTTTACTATATTATTTAAAACTTAAAATAAACCGTAAATCTAAAAAACTAAATAAAATATAGCAAATTAGCTTTTAAAATATAAATAATATATAATAAACTAAAAAAGCCGCTATAGTTATTTTTTCGCGTATTAAATATAAACTCGAATATAAAAAAAAATAAATAAATATCGGGATAAAAATAAATAAAAAACAAATAAAACGATTAAATAACCGTAAATAAAACAGCAAATTAATAAGCTTTATATTTAAAAAATATTTAAACCCGTTTTAATTATTAAAATATATAATTTACGTATTAACTATTAAATAAAAACACTAAAAATCGTTAAATAGCGATATATTATATTTATTAAAAATCCGTAGCTATTTTTTTTTTTTATTTTTTTATACCGGTCGTTATTAACTTTTTTTTTAATCCTTTTAATATTAAACGATATATTAACGAAATTTTAATAACGCTCGTTATTTTTATTCTTTTTTTTAATCGTAAAATTTTTATACATATCGCTTTTTTTTTATTTATAATTATACCGAATCGATACTATTTTATTATACCGGCTTTTTATAACTATTTTTTATTTATTATACTAAAAGCCTTTATTTTTTTTTATTTTTTATCGTATTTAAAACTTAATATTTTAATTATAAAGCGATTAATAATAAAGCTTATTAATATTAAACTATTTACCGTTTACGGCTTTTTACTTATAAAAGTTTAAATAATAACCGCCGGGTTTTATAAAAATACCGATTTAATTAGCTTATTATATATTAATTTATTTATAAACAATTTATTATTTATATAACGTACTAAAAACAAAACAAATTAATATAAAAAGCATTTATAAAAAAACCTAATATAGTATTATTAAAATATAAACTATAATAAGTTTTTAAAATATAACGATCGTATATTTAATAGCTTAACGTTATTTCGTTTTATTATCGATTAATAATAGTTAATAAATATAATTATATAAATTATATATACGTATAAAAATTATTTTAATATATTAAACGTTTTAAATTTATACCGTAGCCGGTTTTGGCCGTATTTTTATATAACGATTAAAGCACAACGTATAAACGTTATAACTAAATTAATCGAAACTAAAACTAGCGTTAATTAATAAAGCAGCTTTAATTATTTTTTAAAAGCGGTAAAATTCTAAATTAATAAATTTTACGATTATATTATTATTAATAACGCTGTTTTAATTTATAAAAACGTTTTAAATATAGTTTATAAAATTAAAAAAGCAAACATTACCGAAATAATATTTTATCGCGGCATTTAAATCTATAAAATCTAAATATCTTAATATTTAAAAACTATCGGTATTAAACTAATAAAATTCGCTATTAATTACTAATCGCTTTTTAAAAACGTACTTTATTTAAAATTAATAGTTTAACGTATATAAATAGTTTAAAGCGTAAAATATATAAACGTAATTTAAGCGTTAAATATATATCTAAAAAATCTATATAAAAATAAAAAAATTAAAATAATTAATAAATTTAAAGCGTAAATATTTATTTATAATATAAACTTATTTACTAAATACTTAAATATACCGTCGTTTATATATATATATTTTTATTATTTATATAAATAAAAATAATATATAACTAATTAATTAATAACTACGTTTATATTAATTTAATAATTAATTAGTTTATTTAATATTTAAATATACGTATTTAAATAATTTATACGCTTAAAATAAATATATAATTAAAATTTTAATTAAAGCTTATAAATAAAATACGCGATATATTTATAATTATATTTTTTTTAAAAAAACAGTAAAAAAATAAAACGTACGTTTTATAAAATATATAAATCGAACCTTTACTATTATATAAATAAATAAAACTGTAAATTAATAGCAAAACTATAATTAATTATAAAATTATAACTAATTACGTTAAAGTGCTATATTTATAATTTCGGCTAAACTATAGCTAAAACGCCGCGCTAAATTTTAAATACCGATTAACGATATACCGTATTATTCGGTATTTAAATAAAACTATATTAAAAAAAATAATTAAAATAGTTATAAATTAATTAAAAATATACCGATAATTTAAAAACGGGCATAATAAATAAAATATATAAAAAACTAAAACGTAATATTATATTTAACGTAAAAATATTAATAAAATACTATATAAATTTAAGTTTTATATTATATTTTTTATTTCGTAAAATAAAGCAAAAACAAATATAAAACTAATTAATTTTAATAAACCTTTTTTAAAACTAAAGCTTACGTTTAAAAAATAAAATTAAATATTTAAAATGCTTTAAAACTATATAAAATTATTAACCGTAAAGCTTATAATATAATATTTATAAAATATTTAGCCTTTAATAATTTAAAACGTAAATAATCGAGCTAAATTATTAAATATTCGTAGCATTATTAAATATAATAACTTTATAATATTTCGAAATATTTTATATTAATTCGGGAAAAACGTATATAATATAGGTTTATATAATAAATAATTTTAAAATAAAGCGTTATTTAAGTCTTTAATCGTTTTTTACGTTTTATTGCTTTATTATATTAGTTTTTTATTTATTTCCCGTTATTATTATTAACGTTATCGCTATTATTATTTTTATTATTATATTTTAATATAAACTCGCTATTTTATTATTTATATATCGCGTTTAATAATAGTTTAATACCTTTTTTACCGATAAAGCCGAAAACCGCTTAATAAAACGCGTATATCGCCTAGTTATAAAGTTTAATATATTTTTTAATTTTTTTTTAACGTTTACTGCTTTTATTATAAACACCCCGGTAAATAAAAAAAACGCACTATATTTAAGCCTTTTATTTATTAGTTTTAAAATAAAAAATTAAGCTTTAAAAAAACCAAATCGATATTTAAAAACTTTTTAAAATATTTCGAACTTAAAAACTGCTTTCGTTACGGCCGAACGTTAAAACAGCTGCTCGAAAATATTAAGCTATTATATAAAAAAATCTATAAACTAAACTATTAAAAAAAAATTATTTCGGCCGTATTAATAAAAAAAGTTATAGTATTTTATAAAATTAAACGCGCTATTTTTAAATAAAACGTTAACGACGTAACGGCTAAAAACAATATAACGGCTAAAAATAATACGACGGCTAAAAATAATATAACGGCTAAAAACAATATAATAACCGTATATAATAATTTGCTTAATATCGTTTAAAAAACCTTAAACGTAAATATATACGAGCGGTATAAAAGCTTTTAAAATTTTTAAATATATATATTTTTATTAAAATTAATATTTTCTTTTAATATTTTAAATATAAAGCGGCAAAATAATAAACCGATATTTTTTACTTGCGGCGTTAATATTTGTTATAAAATAGTTAATAGTATTATAATCGCATTTAATACGTTATTTTTTTTTGCCTTTATTTTTAGTGTTGTTTTTAGTTTTAACGCTGTTTTTATCGATATATTAAATATAACGTAAATAAATATTTTTAAAATTAATAACCGTAATAATATTATAAAAAAGGTTAATTACGTATTAATAATAAATATACCGAATAATGCCTTTTTATAAAAAACTATAGTCGGCTTTATTAATTATATTTATTGCTTTTACGGCGTAAAATATATTAACTAAATATTTTATCGTTTTATTAAAAACAATATTATTATAATATTTATAAAAACCAAACTAAATTAATTAACGGAAAAACCTATATTATAACTCGATATATAAACCGCCGTTTAATATATTTATATATACGCTTTCCGTTATATAATATACTTTAATACCTTTTTTCCGCTAATTAGCCTGTTATTTATTTAAGCTGTCGGAAGTAATTAAAAAATTTACTACGTTTACGATTTAAGCATTTTTATTACTTTTTACGGTTTTTAATTTATTAAAAGCATAAATAATATCGGCAATATTTACTAATTATTTCGTTTTTTTTAAGCTATTAAATTATAAATCGAAACTACGTTTTAAAACGTTATAAAAAAATAGTTCGATATTTCGGTAAAAAAGTTAAACGAAAAATATTAAAATCTATCGACGTTAACTAAAAGCGGATCGAATTAAAACTTATTAAAAGATTTAGTTTAAAAAATTAACTATTAATAATACGGTTTTTATAATTATTTAAAATAAACGTTATTTTAAATATTATATATATTATATTATATTTAATATTTATAACGTTTAATTTAATATTATAACTAATTATAAAAATAAATAAACTAAAATATAACCGATATAATACTTATTTACTTTTTATTTTATAAACGTAGCTTTTTATATTAGCCGTTATTATTAACGTATTCGAAACAGCCTTTTTATTTTTTATATTAGCTGTAATTATTTCGGTAAACGTAGTAATTTAAATATATTTCGTTAAAAGCTTTTAAAACATTAAGGCGTAGTAATAATACTTTAATTAAGTTTTATATTTAATTAAAAACCTATTAATAAAAAACGCAAATATTTTTAATATTTGCTATATTTAATAGCTAACGTATTAGTTCCGCGAAAATAGCTTCGAGCGGCTCGAAATATAGTACTATAATCTTTACCGTAAAAGCTAAATAGGCCTAAGTTTAAAACGATATTAAATACTTTAAAAAATAATTATAATTATTTTTAAATTCGTTTATATTAATAACGTAAAATCCGTTTTTATTTTTATGCACTAATTTAATAAAGTTAAACTTTATATTATATTTAAACCGAATAAAAACTAACTTAATATTAGCAAATATCGATAATAAATAGTCGTAAACGAATTATTAAAGGATATTAATACTAAAAAATACGGCTTAATTAGCTAATTTAAAAAACTAAGCTTAAAAAGCTTACTTTTTTTAAATAATATTTAATATAACAAATATATTTATTAGATTAAAAAAAGATATAGCTATAGCAATAAATACCGAATTTGTTATTAAAACGTATAAAATATTAAAAAAAACGCGGCTAAAATAGGCGATATCGAAAATTAGTTTATTATTATTAACGAGCATTTTAAATAAAATAATATTTTATAAACGTTTAAAAAATATAAAAAAAAGGTTTAAAAACGAAAAAAATATAACTGTTATTTATTAATTATATAATAAAAACTAGTTAATATATTTATAGCGTTTTAATTAATATCGGAATTAATAAATATTTATTAAATATTTTAAAAAACAAACGTGTTTATATAAAAAAAAGGTTTAATAACGAAATACGGCTTTATTTAATATATTATTAACGCTTATATATTTCGTACAAAAAGCTTTATTAATATTTGTCGAATATATTAAATTTTTGCGGTTATAATTTATACGATATACTATTTATAAATAGCAATTTAATTAGTTTTACGTTAAAGATTTATTAAATAATTTTACGCCGTAATACCTATTAATTAAGCATACTATAAATATTTAAATTATATAAAAAGCTTATTATTTATTTTTAACAAGCTTTTTAATTAAAATAATACTGTTTTATTACGTAAAATAAATAAATAAATCGTAAACTATAAAAAGCTTTAATAATTTAAAAAGCTTTAATAAAAATATATTATTTACGCGTTCGTTATTACTAAAGCGTTATTATTAAAAGCGATTTTAAAACGCGTTTTAATTTAAAAATTTTCGGTTATATTAATATTATAAAAAATAGTTTTTAAAATAGCGATTTTTTTACGCATTTTTAAACTAATCGTCGCTAACGTATATAGTTTTAAATATTTTAAAATTCTAAAATTTAACTTTTATTTATTAATAAATATATTCGCTAAATACCGAACATTTTAATAGCCCGTACGTAGTTTATTAATTTTATTAAATATATATTATTATTATTATACTTTTATTTTTTACCGCCGACTAACTGTTCGCTATAGCTTACGCTATAACGTAATAATAGTTTTTACAGTATTACGCCCGCGTTTTTATTTAAGCTTTTAAAGTTATTTAATCTCTTAAATAAATATTTAAATATTTTTAACGAGCTTTTTATAGCCCGTTAACGCGATCGTAAAGCATTTTCGAATAAAAAAAAAAAGCCTTTTATAGCCCGGTTACTTTTTATCGCTTTGCCTTTTCCGCTATTAGCTTAATTTCCGCCGTTAACGTTTTTATTATAGCTTTATAGTTACAGGTGACTGGGCCAGTGGTGCTGGCAGAGACTGCCCTGTAAGGTATATAGGTCACCACAGGTGCTATAGCCTGTAAGCTTAGCATCCTGACATCTCTTTTGAGAGGTTTGGCTCAGTGGTATGGTGACCCACTACCCGAATCGTCACTAGTCACGATCTGGGCTTTTGCCGGAGACAAGGCTTCGGGCTATACTTAATGTATTAATAAATATCTAAAAGTAAAGAAAGGAAAAGTAAAAGTACATAAATTAGGTGGCGGAGGGTTATAGGTATACCCGTAGTTTAATAAAAGTGCTATCGGCTATCCCGTATTTAATATATAAAATAAGCTTTATTAACTAGTTAGGCCATATTAATAATTACTTATTACTATTTTTTCGGTCGGAAAAAAGTTTGTCCCGAAACTTTTACTAATTTTTATAATTAAATATATATTTTATAACGTAATTAATTAATAAAAAAATAACGCGTTACGTTAATTAACTCGGCTAAATAACTTAAAATTTTAGTTTATTAAAATAAGCTTTAATAACGTTAATAATTTACGTTTTAAATAAAAAAAAAATACTTTTAAAGTTTATTATAACTATTATAATTTAAGGCCTTTAATTTTAAATATAATAACGCTAGTTTTTTTACAAATAATCGGTATAAATTATTTTAAAAAATAAATTTATATAATTACGACCGTATAATTAATTATTTTTTAATTTCGGAAAAACTCCGAAAATTTTAAATTTTTTACTTATTTATTAATTTTTTAATTTATTAATCGCGTTTTATACGTTTAAACTTACGCGTGCTTTTAGCTATAAGCTTATTATTATCGGGATAAAATTCGTTAATTTTATCGTTTTCGGCGGCTCGTTTTTAAGCTTTTAAACAAAGCGGTAATCCGGTAGTATTTACGTTTTAAACGTAAAAAGCGTTTATTTAGCAAGTTATATTTTTAAAGTTTTCGGCAAACTGCTATAAATCGTTAAAATTTTATTTTTTTTAAACGTATTTATATTAAAGCTTATTATAATATAGTTATAACGTTAAAATTTTTTCGATTTTTTATTTTTTATTATTATTAAAGTAAATAACCTTATTTTAAAAGTTTATTACAGTTTATCCCGGTAATAAATTATTAAAAAACTTACGTAATTTATTAATATAATAAAAGTTAATAAACCGCTAACCGTTTAAAACTTTTAATTAAAATATATTATCGTTTTAGTTTAAAATTTTAAATATTTATAGTATTATAAAATAATTTAATTTATTAAAAAGTTTATTTATAGTTTATAATTATTATTACTTTAAAATAAAAACGTAGTTATCGATATTAAAATCGGGATTTTATCGGGTTTTATTTATTTATATAGCTATATAGTTTTATATATAGCTTAAATTAGTTTTGGTTATTTTTAAGTAATTAATAATACGCTTTATATAATTTTAAGCTTTTTTATAAAATTGTCGTTTTTATATAAAAAATTGTTATAATTTTTCGTTAAGCGTTTTTACGTCTTAATTAAAGTAATAAAGCATAAAAAACCCTATTTTAATTTTATAAAAAAAAAAAACCGGTCGATTTATAAACTAGTAATATTTACGCGTAATTTATTAAAAATAAAAAATCCGATTAATTGTTTTAAAAATAACTAACGAAAAGGCGAAAGCATTAATTTAAATATTCGTTTATAATTTTAGCTTGTTTTACGGTTTTGTAATATTTTACTAAAGCTAATATTTAATTTATATATAATAATAAAGCAAGTTTTTTAATAAAAACGGACGTAAACTATATTTTACGATTTAATATTACGGTTTTAAATATTTTAAATATTTTATATAAACTTTCGAAATATATTTTAGCAGTATTTTAAGCTATAATAAAACGGTAATAAAATACGGACTATGCTTTTTTTTTAAAACGGTCGATTATAATTAAAATATTATCGTATTTTTTTTTGTTTTTAAGCATTTATTTAAAATCGATAACTATATATTACTAAATCCGATTAGGTACTGGCAATAAAATTAAATATTTAAGTGTTTTATCCCGTAGTATTTTAGTTAGTTTATATTTTATATAATTTAAAACGTAGTTATTATAGTTTTTTTTTATACTAGCCTATTAATACCGTTACGTTATTAAATAATAGGTTTTCCGTTTTTTTAAATATACGGCTAATATTATAAAATAGGCTTTTTATATAATTTAGGTCTTTAGTAATTTAATATCCGGTATTATAAGTTATTTTTTATATATTATAAGGCCGTTTTAGGTTTTTTATAAATTATTACTTTTTAAAGCGGAGGCTTTTTATCGGTAGATTTTTATATTAAGGTTATCGCGGTTTATTTTAAGCAAGTTTTTTATTAAAAAATATCCCGTTCGTTTTATAAATGGTTTAATATTTGATATCGTAATCTTCGGAAATATATTAAATATTAAAAGCTCGGTACCGTTTTTTTTAATATATCGTTTTATTTAAAAAAATAACGTTTTTTAATTATCGATAATACGGAATATTTATAACGTACGCTATACTTTTTATTTCTTTTTAACCGTTTTTAAGTCTTTTTATTTTTATAATAATACGTCCGTAACGATATTTTTTTTTCCGGGTTAAAAAATTAACGCGAAATTATATTCGGCTATTAATTTTATTTAATTTATTTGTTTAATATTTAAATATCGTTTCGTACTAAAAAACTCGAAAATATAATAATTAATAATAACTAAAAACAGTTTGTTTTATTAAAAACTAACGAATTTAATTCGCTATTTTTATAAAGCAAATATTATCGCTAGCAATTTTTTATCGTAAATGCTATAATTTAATTATTTATTATATAAAGTTTTTAAATAATACGTAACTAAATGCTATTTATTATTAAAAAGTTATAATATAGCATTTACGGCTATTTTTTTTAAAATATCGGTTTCGATTTTAATAAAAAGGTTATATCGAAAATAACGCAATATTAAAGCCAATATTAAAACTGCTTTAAGTTTATCGAAAGCTTTTTAATATTTGATATTTTAAAAGTATAATACGTTTTTTAACGTAAGCTTAATTAATAAACAAGCTATACGGCTATATTTTTATATAAAACAGCGGTAAAAATTACAAAATCTTAAAAAGGATTATATGCTTTTAATTATAATCGAAGGCTTTTAATCGTAAACGATTACGGTTTTACGAAAGTCCGTTTTTATACCGTCGACTTTAATAATAAAGCCGAAATAAATAATCGTAATAATATAAAATTCGCTTTTTATTAAATCGATTTAAAAACTTACGTCGCGTAAGCGTTCGAAAATAAATTTAACGTATTTTCGATAGTTTTTTAGGTTATTAAAATAAATAAAAATATCGTTTATATATACGTAGGCGAAATTATTTAGGCAGTTTTAAAATAAAATGTTTATATATTTTTAAAAAATAGTTAAACCGTTAATAAGTTTAAATAATAAAACATTATATTTAAACGATCTATAACGCGTATAAAAAGTTGTAAAATTTTTATTTTCGTTTTATATTCGGATTTTATAAAAGGCTTATCGTATATCGAATTTTATAAAAAACTTAGCGTTAAATATTTAAAATAGCGTTTTATCGATAAATAGTAAAAAATACCTGTTTTTTTTCGTTATTGCATTTAGTTTACGGTAATTAATATAAAAACGTAATTTACTATTTGCTTTAAAAGCAAAAAGCGTTAGCGTTATAAAAAATGCGTTATTTAATAATATAAAGCTTTTTTAAAAATATTCGACGAAATATTTGCAAATATACTTTAATTTTATTAATAATATTTTATATAAAAAAATAAAAATTAAATCTATATAATTACGGCCGTTTATAAAGTCGATTTTATAATTTATTTTAGGTCGGTATTTAAATAAAGTATTAAAGTTTACTTTATTAAAAGTGCGTAATAGGTCTCGATATTTTAAAAAAACCATTTTACGGGTTTTTTTTATAAAATCGTTTTATTCGGTTTCGGGGAAGCCGTTTATAAAGGCTTTTTTTTTTTTTTATTCGATTATAAAATCTAGTTCTATAAAAAAAATCGTTTTTATTTAATTGGTAATATTTTCGTTTTTTATAACTTATTAAAAGCGTATAGTTAAAATAATACTTAAATCGATAAAGCGGTATTTATATTACGTAAATCTTTTATATAATTAATATTTGCTATATTTATTATATAACTATTTGTTTCTTTTTTTTTCTTTTTTATTACGTTTTAATAAATAAATATAGTCGTATAATCGATCTTTAAAATTACGGTTTATTTTATTAAAATCTGTTTATAAAAAGTCGTAATAACGCGTAATAATCCGTTTTTATAGTTCTTTTAATACGTTAAATAAAACCTCGTTCTTTTCGGCGGAGTCTTTTATAATAACGTTAAAAGGGGCTTTGTCGTTTTCGGGAAAGTTTTTTATAATAGCTTAGTATTTTAGGGGTTTTTTAAAAATATACGGGATTTAAGTCCTTTTGTTTTTACGTTATATACGGACATTTTTTTTATTTACGTTTATTTAATAAAATAAACTTTTTAAAAGGCTTTTTACGCCGTTTATATTAATATAATATTATCGGTAACCGTTAAAAAGCGTTTTGTTAAAAAATATTAAACGCCGTATCGTATAATTTAAAAAGACTTTATATTTTTTAAACTAAAGTCGACCGATAATAACTTTATACGTTATTTTAATAACCGGGACTAATATAAATATAAAAGTTTGTTTTTAAATAATAATAATTAAAACGAAAGCGTAATCTATAGAGCCGCCTTGACGACTATCGTATCCGGTTAATAGTTTATATTAAAAGTCCGTAATTATATCGGGTTTTAAATACTTTTAGATTTTTTTTACGAAATCGTAATTTATAACAATATAAACACTTGCTTTAATATCTTTAAAAGCGTTTTTAATAATTAATAAAAGTCCATTTTTTACTATTATATATAAAAAAATAAAAAACTTCTTTTTTAAAAACTTATTTATATAGTTTTTAATTATTACTAAAAGTATATTTTTTAGGTTAAAGGCTATTTTATTTAAGGTTAAACATTTTTTATTTTTTCGTTATTTTCGTTATTTAATTTTTTAAAAGCTTCCGTTCTATAGCCTAATTTAGTTATAATAGCATTAATATAGGCTTTTTTTTCTTAAATGCTTTTTTTTTTTCTTTTTAAAGCATTCGCAAAAAGTATATTTTATTTTTTTATAAATAAAGCAACGTTTTTTTATTATAAAACGGCGTGTTTTTTTTTAAATACAGACCTTTTTAGCTTTGTTTATAATAGTATAATTGCTACGTTTTTAAAAGCAAACACCGCTATTACGTTTAGGTCGGCGACTTTTTTTATTATTAAGTCCGTTCGACGGATTTTTAAAAGCAGTTTTAGCCTTTTCGACTTTAATACGTTTATTTTAATATTAAAAACTATAAACCGTTTTATTATAAGTTTCGAAAAACTCTTTATATATAATTTAGTTATTAAAATATTTATTAAAGACGGCGTTACGAAATCGTAACGATAATTTATCGAAAAATTCCTTTTTATAATTGGATTTAAGCAATATTTGTTTTTTTGCTAATCGGGCGAAAAAATTACGGAATATTTTATATTTATTTAAATTTAAAAGCATTATAAAAGCTTAATACTCTATTTTAGCCTTTTTTTTAATATTAGTATTATAATATTAACCTTAAAAATATTTAAAAAGTCGTTCTAAAATATCGATTTTATCGGGATGTTTTTTTTATAAATAAAAAAATAAAAGCTTAAAGGCCGTATTTTTTAAATAAAATTTAATATTAGCTATTTTAGCCTTATTAATTAAAAACTAATCGGCGTTTATTTTTAATCGGTTATTAAGTTTTCGATATTATATTTTAAAAGACTAACTTTCGTTTTTATTATCGCCGTAAAACGTAAAAACAATAATTTTAGTCGATTTTTTAAACAAAAAGCTTTCGAACGTATTTTAAAAAATAAATCGAGCGTTAATTAGTTTATAAAAATCGCTAATAGTTTGTTTTAATTAGGCCTTATAATTTTTTATAAAATTAAACTATTTTATAAATACTTTTAATAATTATTCGGCGTTAGTTTTTACGTTTTTTAGTTTTTTATCGGTATTACTAACGGTTTTAAATACGTTAATATAATAATTATAAGTATTAAGTTTTTTTTAAATACGTATAGTATTACTAGTAAGGTTTTAATACTATTTAGTAATAATATTAACGTTTTATTATTTATTAATAAGTTTTTTTCAAAAGCTATTTGCTTAAATATAAAAAGCTCGGGTTAAAATAATAATAGTTTTAAACTTTTAAAAAACCGCTTTTAAATATAAAACGTATATAGTTTAAAAAGTTTTATAATTTATTAATCTATTAAAACGGGGTCGGGCTTTTTTTTCGGCTTTTGTTATAAGGCGAAAAAAAAAGCAAGTTTATTATTATAAATAGTATTTTTAGCAATAACGGTAACGATATTTTAAACTTTATTATCGAATTATTTTTAAATCGTTACGTACCGAAAGCTTTTATAAAATTTATTATTTAATATTTCGAAATAGTAATTAATAAAAGTTATAAAGCTTTTATTATTATTTTTATCGTCGTTATATTTAATAATATAAATCGATACGTTTTTAATATTTAAACGGATAAAAAACCGTTAATAAGTATTAAATTTGTTCGCTGTTTTATTATATTACGAATTAAAGTTATTTTATAAAAAAAAGCGTATTTATTTAGCGGCAATATTTTTTTTTATAAAAGTTCGGGCTATAGTTTTAAAGTTTAAAACCGTATAGCGCTTTTAAAAATTAAAGTTTAAATAAATACTCGATAAAAATTATATAAAAAATCGGTTTTAATAAAACAAGGTTTTAATAAATAATATAGTAAAACTTAATTAACCCGTATTTATTTAACGTCGCGTATAAAGGCAAAAACGTCGCGGTTTAATTAAAATAAAAATAAAAATTAACTTTTAAATAGTTACGATTTAAGCTTTTGCCGGAAACAAAGCTTCGGGCTATACCTAATGTATTAATAAATATCTAAAAGTAAAAAAAAGAAAAATAAAAGTACATAAATTAGGTAACAAAGGGTTATAAGTATACCCGTAGCCTGATAAAGGTGCTATCGGCTATCCCGTACCTAATATACAAGGTAAGCCCTACCAGCCAGTCAGGCCATATCAGCAGTTACCTGTCACTTTTATTAACTATTTATACTTTTTTTAACGGTCGTATTATTAACGTAACCCCCGTTTTTTTACCCGCGTTCTTTAACGCCGCGCCGTATGCTTTTTCGGCTTTTAGCTTTTTTAAAACCTTTCGCGCTTTAATTATAGTTAAAATACTAAATATATTACCGCGATTTATTACTTATACCGCTTACGCCGTTTATAACGTTATAAAAAAAAAACGATAATAAGTTTACTGCCGATAAGCTTTTTGCTTTTATTATTAGCCGAACTTTTTACCGCCGTTAATTAATAATTAATACCGGGTAATATTAAAAAAATTTTATCGCCGTTATATAAATAGTTTATTACGCGGTCGTTTTACCGGCTATTATAAAAAAACTATAAAAAATAATAGCCGCTATATTTATTACGTTTTTAAATATTTTTTATACGAAAAAATGTACGTTTTATAATAAATTCGCTATTTATTTATTTATTAACGTTAATTATAGTTTTGCTACTATTTACCCGTTAATCGCCCGTTTTACCGAGTTTATTAAAACCGGCATTTTTTTTTACGACGAAAACGCTAAAACATACTGCCGTATAATTTGCCGCGAATTAAAACAAGCTAAAAACGTTATTAACGCTATTTTTTCGGGCGAAAAAAAAAAAAAACTTTTTTAATTATAAATATTTTTTAGGCCTATATTTTATCGCCGTTTATAAACGTGCTTTTTATTTATATTATACTTGCTATATTTTTTTATATATATTATATTTTATAGCCGTATAACCGTATATTTTTATATATATTATATATTCGGGGTTTTGCGTTTATTAAAAAAAATAATTTGTTTATAGCCCGGTAATAAGCTTTTTTTTTAATTATAAATTATTATAAATAAAATTAAAATATATAAATTTATTAGGCTTTAAAACTATTAATTATAAATAATGCCTTTATTTGCTTTTATTAATTTTAACAAACTTTGCTTTATAATAATTAAAGCTTTATAGTGCTATTTATAAATATATAATTAAAATAGTTAAATATTATATTTAATACTATTAAAATAAAGCTTCGATATAAATAAAAAAAGCTTTTATACGTAAATATAATAATATATTAATTAAGGATTAAATAGTAAAAATAGTAATTTATTTAAAAATATAAAACCTTTTTTATATAAATTAAAGCTATTTAAATAATATATTATAATAGTTTAAGTAAAAAGTTTAAGTTTTAGCTTAATAGCTTATATTTAATTAATTTAAATAAATTTTATATTAAAAGCAGTAAATATAACTTTTTAAGCGAACTATATTTTTTTATAATTTAAGCGAACTATAATAATATAGGTTTTTAAAAACTTTTTTTTATTTAGTTTTAAATTTAAATAATTAAAATAAAAAATCTACGTTTTTTTTTTAATTAAAATAACTAATACGAAAATATTATCGTTTAATATTATTTTTTTTTTATAAATATAAATAACATTATAAGCATTTCGGTTTTTATTTTTTATAAAAAGAATATATACGTTAATTAGTTTTCGAAGGCTTTAAAAAAGCGTTATTTTATTTATTAAAAAACAGGACGAAAAATTTAAATATTTAATAAACGATTTTGTTTTATTTATGCAATATATATACTATAAATTTAAATAATAATAAGCTTAATATATTTAAATAAAAACTAAAGATTTTTTATTAACGATTAATTAAAAACGGTTTATTTTAATAAGCAAAAAACGGGAAAAGAATAAAAAAGCATTAATAATATTATAGAATAAAATTAACGATATTTTAGCTATATAATATACGAGCTATAATATAGTATATATAACTTTATTTTTTAGCCTTTATTTAAACAGCTTTTTTTTTCTTTTTATATATAATAATAATAGGTATTATTAAATCTTTATTAGTAGTTATATTATAATAAATAATATTACCGGCTAAAAACTTATAATCCTTTTTAATTTAAGTAATATTAAAAAAACTACTACTAACGGCTTTTTTATACGTATAAAATAAAAGCAATAATCGCTAAAATAAAATTAATATAATAAAGGTAATTAATATATTAATAATAAGTAATCACTTTTTATAATAATAACGCTAATTTTTATTTCCGGTTTATATTTTATCGATTATTTAGCTTTAGTTATAATATTATTATTATCGTTATTTTCGGCTTTAATTTTAATATTTATTTAAAAATATGCCTTTATAAAAAAAGCATTATCGCCGTTTTATTTATATATAAAACGATTATTAATAGCTTTAAATTAGTAATTATATTTTGTTAAAAAGTACCGGACTAAAAGCTCGCCTAGTTTTTTAGCGTAATAAATTCGTAACTACCCCGAAAACTTAAAAGAGTTTAAAGCGGCATTACCGGCGTTCGCTAGCGTAAAAAATATGTTTTCGGGGTAATTAAGGGCCTATTTAAATAAACCGCGATATAATCTTTTTAATACAAAAAAGCTAAATTTAAGGAAATTATGCTCGTAATTTATTACGCAGTTAGTAATTAATTAGTACTTATTGTTATAAAAAGCAGTTATTATATATAAATAATTTATATAACGAAATTACGGTAAATAGCTTAAACTGCTTTAAATAAAAACTAAAATAAAGTTATATTATAATAATTATAAACGGGTTTTTAATATTTATATCGATAAAATAAAAGCAAACGGTATATTAATTAAAAACAAACGGTAGTTAAAAAAAATAGTAATTAAAAAAAATAGTAGTTAAAAAAAATAGTTTATTTAAATAAAACAAAAGCGGACTATATATTTTATAGATATTTACGATTATTTTATATTAAATTAACGTTAACTGCTTTTTCGATTACTTTTTTAACTGTTTTTTTTTATTATGTTTTTAATCGTGTTTTTATAAAACCTTTTAATAAGCTATAACGTATATTAAAACATAATATAAAACGTAATAACAAACGTATATAAAAACGTAGTTTCGGATATATCGTATAAAAATACGATTTAAAAAATAATAAAAAAAGCGATAAAATAACGGCTTAAAATAACTGTTTATTATATAACGCGCCGTACGTTTTTTACGTAGCGGTAAATAATATAAATAATAAATTTTAATTAATATATTTAATATTTTATATAAGCTTTAACGTTTTACCGCCGGTTTTTATACAAATTTAATAATAATTACTTATTACTAACTTAGTAAACCTATTTATTAACGTATATTATTTCTAATTAATAAACTTATTTATTAATATATATTATTTTTAATTAATAACCTATAACGTAGTAATTAATTTAATTTCAATTTATAAAACAAGTTTATAAAACACGATAATAAAAAAAACGGCGTAGTTTAATCTATAAGCTTATAAAACACGATAATAAAAAAAACACAGTATTAAAGCTATAATTTAATCGTTCGTTAAATCGGCGTTTAATTTATTAAACAAAGCTCGGGGTTTTAATCGTTATAAATAGCTTATATAAATTATATATATATATTTTTAACGTATATAAAATAAATATAAACTTTTTATACTTTTATTTCCGTTCGTCCGGGCTTATTTCGTATTAATACAATTATTATAAAAAACGGGTCGATTTTAGTCCTAATAATAAGAATAAACCGTATTAATTACTTATTAAAAGCGGGCGACGGTCGTAAAAAAACGCGTAAAAATAGCAATAACGCGCTTTTTATCGTTTTTATCGAAAAACTAAATATTAAAAGCTTTACGGTTATTATTGCTTTTATAACTAAAAAATAATACGCTAACGGCGTTTTTTTTATCGCTTAAAACTAAAAAAGCGAAAAAAAAGCATCCGCGTTATTAATAACTATTATAAAGCTTTATATTAATATCGAACACGTTATTGTTATAAATTTTTATATTAGTAAAAAAAGCAAAAAGTATATTTTAGCCGTTTTAAATTATAAAAGCGGTATTAGTTTTTAAAACAAAAAACAAAAACGTATAATTTAAATTATTTTCTATAGCGTTTAAATCGTCGCTTAAAATATATAAAATAGTATCGGACTCCGATTTAATTAAATCTTTACCGAATTTATTAATTAAAATAATTATTTTAAAAAATATAAAAATACGTAATATATTACTAACTTAAAAAAAGGCTTACGGTTGCGGTAAAAATAATAATCGATAATAAATAATAACTTTAAATACGAATATAAAAACTAATAAATAAGTATAATAATAAACGGAAATAATTACGCGTATAAAAAACAAAACCAATAGCTTTTAAACAGCCGTCTTTTTTAAAACAACCGGTTACTATAAGGCTTTTATTTTTATTTCTGCTTAAAGTCTCGAAAAACTGTTTTATAATTTAATAATTAATAATACGTCTTTATTCGTAACTAATCGGCTTAAATAATAACTCGCGAAATAAAAATCTCGAAAATTTAGGCATTTACTACTTATTATTTGGAATAGTTTCGTAACCGAAGCAATATCGTAAACGCCTATTTTTTATTACTTTTATTTATTTAATAAATAGTTATTTCGTAACGTTAACGCAGCTTAAAACTATATTATATTATTAATATATTTACCGGTTAATTTACTATTATTTGCGTTTTTTTTTTTTTAAATTATAAACTTATTATACCTTTATATATTATATAATACACTTTTATACATTATATAATATAATAAACCTTTACGCAATATATAACAAACTACTATTAATATATAATAACCTTTATATATTATATCGAATATATACCGTAATAACGGCTTTAATACTTTCGTTATTAAACGCGTTTAAAAATTTAAAAATTACGTTATTAAAAAATATAATAATTCCTATAACGGATTTAAAATCGACTTAAATATTAATACTTTTAATTTTTATAGCTTAAACGCTATAACGAACGTTTAAAAAGCTACCGTATTAATTAAAAACCTAAAAAAATAAATTTTAAAAATCTATTACTAGAATGGTTTTATTTTAAACAAGCGTTTAAAAAAACAGTAATTATTTTTAACCGAATTATTTTCGTTAATAAAATATATTACGATTTATAATTTACGTAATACCGATTTAAAATATTTTAAGCTTTAATAAAGCTTTAATTTTTTTCGGCTTTAAATAATAGGCGTAAAATAACGTAATTTATATTAAAAAGTCCTTTTTTCGTAATTATTATAGTTTATAAATATAATAACCAAAACCGAAAAGTTCTTTATTTAAATCGGTTTATTCAGTTTAAAAGCTTTATAAAATAATATTTATATAATAAACGAGTACTATAGTTAAAAGCTTTTTAACCGTTTAATAAATACTTTAATTCGGTTTTTAAAAAAGCGAAAAAATTATTAATAATATTAACGGGCTTTTAATTAAAAATAGCAAAAACGCAATATAGCTAATATTAATCGTCGGATTAAAGTTCGTAAACGTAAAGCTAAAATTTAAAATAAAAAAACTAAAGTTTATAAACGTATAAAAATAATAAAAAGCATATAAAATAAAATTTAAAAAAAAAGGGGTATTTATATAAAAAGTTTAATTAAGCGCTTAACGATAACTATATTTTACGCGATTTCGTAAATATATAAAAATAATAAAAAATATATAAAATAAGATTTAAAAAAGAAAAAAAAGTACTATATAAAGGTCGAACTAAATATTTAACGGTAGTTAGCTATATTTTACGCGATTTCGCAAATATTTAACGCAATATTCTATTTAAAAGCGCTTTTTTCGATAAAATACTATTTAAATCGCTATTAAGTAATATTTACGTAAATCGTATTTAATAAACTAGTTATTTTAAATTTTTTATATAAAATTTTTTATATTTTAATTTTTAACAAACGATTAAATAAAACATATTTTACGGTTATATTTAAATAATAAACGTTAAACGGCTTTTTAATAAATATTAAAAGGCTTATTTTATAAACTTTAGTAATTTTTTATTAATACTTTAAAATATTAATTAATTCCCGGTTAATTTTAGTTTAAAAACGTTAAATATAATATAATTAGTTATTTATTTACTTATTTTTTAATTATTTAACCGATTTTATATAACGTTAATAAATTATAGTAAGCAATTAATAAAGGGCTAGTAAATTACTATAGTAAATATTATAGCGGGCTAGCGTATATAAGCGTCGTAATTATCGCTTTAAACACCGTAGTCCTTTATATAATAAATAACTTAATTGCTTTTTAAAAGCGTTAATATAATTATTAATTATCGCAATATTTAATATAATTACGTTTAAACGTTTTATAAATTAACTATAAAATAAATAAATATTTATATATATTATATAATAATTAATTAATTTTAAAATCTAAAGCAATTTTATTTATATATTAAGTTATAATAATTAAATTAATAAATTAAACCTATTAATAATAAAGCCTTTAATTATAAAAACTATTAACGATAGCTTTATATACGTATAATAAACGTAACTAGCAAGCTAATCCTATAATATTTTAAATAACGTTATTAATAAATAAGTCGTTATATATATTATATAACGCGTTTACTACGGGTTATTCGGAATTTTTATAATTTATTTTTAATACTATTAACTGCGTAAAATTTAAAAAAACTACTAACATAACGGCTAAAAACGTTAATAAAAACAAATACCGCTTTATCGGGTTTATAATTTATTTAAGTTTGTTTTAAAAATGTTTTTTACCGGAATGCTTTCGCGGCTTTTATTTTTAATAGCTATTAGTTTATTATTATATTTTTAACTAATAAAACCGATATTACAAACTAATAAAACCGATATTATTTAAACTAATAAAACCGAAAAGCTAATAAAACAAATAATAAAAAAGCTTGCTCGAATTATATATAAAAAAAAAACTCGATTTATTATAGTTTATTAAAATTTAATAATTTAAAAACGTAAACCGTTATTATTTCGTAATTAACGTTATTTTAAAATTAAATAAAAACTTATTTAATAGCTTTATATATTATATAACGTATTATTATTACCGTTAAACGTTTAATATAAACCTTTATATAAACTTATTATATAAAATTAAATATAAAAAAAACAATAAAACTATTTTATAATTAAAACATAAAATAAAAAATAAAAATACGAAAAAGTATATATAATATAATAATAACCCGTTAAATTATTACAGCTAATAAATTATTAATAAATATACTTTTAAAACTATTTTAAAAAACTCGGATTTATTTACTAATACGCCTAACGTAAAGCCTATAAAAAAAAAAGTCGTAGCGGTTATAATTAAAACGATAAAAATAAAAAATTATAGCGGTTATATATAAAACGATAAAAATAATTACGATTTTAAACAACGTTTATAAAAAACTTTAAAAATATTATTTATATAAATAAATAATTAAAAATAAAAATAATAAAAAAATTAAACGTAAATAATAAAACATATTTAGCTCGGCGCGCTTTTAAATATTTTTTAAAAACGCTTAAATTAAAAAATATTATAATAAACTACGTAATTTTAAACATATATTATTATATAATACCGCTAGTATATTATTATAATATTATATTAAATATATAAATTAAATAATATTATACAAATATATATATAAAGATCGTTATAAACGGTCGGTTATATTAAAAATAAAACCGTTCGATTTAATAAATATTCGTTATTATAAAACGAAATAACGTCGTATGTTTTAAAATAAATATAAGCGGCTTTTTAGCAAAAATTATTTAATTATATTATTTAAATAAATAAAACCTAAAATAACGAATTAAAATTAATAAATTTAAATTAATCGATAATAATAAATATTATATAAATATAAAACGAGGCTAATTATAGTAAATAAACGATATATTTATAAAAAAGTTATACCGAATTTATAACCTAAAATAATTAAGCTTTATTTAATAAATTAACTATTTAATTAAAAAATACTTTATTCGTTTTTTTTTTTTTTCTTTTTTTTTTTTAAAAATATTTTTCGTATATTATAAACTAGCGCTTTATTTAATATTATATAATTAACTTTTTTATTTTATTTATATATTATTTTTATAAACGGCATTGCTTATAATATAAATACGACTATTAATATATTAAACGGCTATAAAAAGCACGAAAACGTTAATAATTTTAGTTTTACGGGCGGCCGATAGTTTTTAATCGGCATTTTTAATATTTTTATTATATATTTTCGTTTATTATTACGTATAGCTAAAAAATCTAATATTAAAGCGGACCGATAATACTTAACGGGCTTATTTACGGTTAATGTTATAAGTTTTTAGCTATAAAACGGCGAAAGCTTTTTATTAGGCTTTAATAATAAATAAAACTTAAATAAAACGGCCGGGGTTAAATAAAGTTATAGCTTTATTAATATATTGTTTAAATTAATATAATGTTTTTTTAGTTAATAAATTAAAAGTTTTATATTTTTAAATATTAAAACTAAAAATACTATTTATATTAATTTATCGCTCGATATCCGCTAAAATAATAGTAAAAAAGCCGATTTCGGTTATAATAGTCGAAATATTTAAAAGTTAATCGCGTTATAACATAATAAAAACATTACGTATATTTTATACTTAAACCTTATACGTAAATAAATAAATAATTAATATAATAAAAATAAAAAAAAAACAAAATTAAAACGTTTAAATTAAATATATTAAATAGCTTTATCGAAGATATTTTTTTAAAGCTTTTTCGTATTAAAGCAAACTATTTAAATAATCGATTGTTTACCGGTTAATACGTAGTTTTTACCGTAACGTTTATAAATAATAACGATATTAACTTTATAAATTACTAAGTTTTAAAAAAAAGCCTAGCTTTTTATATTATTTATAATATAGTTTTAAAAACCGTTTTACGTTTTATTATATAAAATTAAATATAATTATTAAATATAAAATAAGCGATAAAAATAAAAAACGTAAATATAAATATAAATATAAAAAAAAAAAAAAAACTAGCGAAATAAAAAAAAATAACAATAACTAAACTTATTATAATAAAGCCTTTAATAAAGTGTTTATTACGTATATTTATTTAAGTCGGTGCTTTTTATTTAGTAAATAGGTTAAGTACTTAATAAATACTTAAGTATATATAAATAGGTACTTAAATACTTTATTAGCCTATATTGAATACGCGTTCGTTTTTACGTATTAACTCCGGCTAAAAAAAAACGTGTTTATGCCGTACCTAACCGATATATAAGTTTTTAAAAAAAAACGACAAAAAAAAAAAAAAAAAAATAAACAGTTATTAATATTGCAATAAAATTTAAATTATTTAAAAAAAACTCTAAAATATATATATTTACTATAGTTTAATCGTATTTAGTAATAAAGTTATTAAAAATATTGCTTTTTAAAATAACTTTTGCCGAAATTTTAAATAAAACATATTTTATATTAAAATAAAAACGGCTAAATTTATAAAAAACTTTTTATATTTTATTATATAAAAAATTTATAATTACGTAAACTTATATAAAAATAAAACTTAATAAAAATTATATTATAACTATTTAACGCAGTTTTAAAACTTAAGCTTGTTTTATTTATTTCGTTATTTATATAAAAACGTACTTTTATTCGTATTCCGTTAAAATATTTTTTAATTAATATAACGCGTTATTAAGCTTTTTCTATTTTATAGCAATATTATTAAATTCTTTTTCTAAATACGCCGTTTTCCGTACTAGTTTATAAATATTTATAATTTCGCAACGCTTTTTTAACGCTAAATAATTAAACCTATTATACGTAGTATAAAACTCGTTAATTAATAATGTTATTTTATTTTTTACCGCTTAATATATTATTAACAAAAAATTATATTTAAATTTACCGATTTAAATATAACTTTTTAAAATACGCTATATTAAACGTTAATAAATAAACAGCTTTTTAACCTATTTCGATTAACTATTAATCGGCGTATTTTTATTATTAAAAAAACTATAGTCGTTAATAAAAACCGCTAACTTTTTTTACGTATTTAAAATCGTTTTAATATATAAACGTTTATAACGGCGATTAAACCGAAAATCGGAAATAAAAACAAATATATACTTTTTTTATATAAAGCAATACGGCAATTTTTAAAATTTGTTTTTTCGAAAAACACTTTTTTTAATAGCCCGGTAATTTTCGTTACGTCGGCTTTTTTTAATTTTTAAAAAGCTCGTAAAAGCAGTAAAAACGGCGCTAAAAATGCTATTTATATTAACGGTACTATTTACGCTAAAAATATTGTTTACGTTAACGGTATTATTTGCGTTAAAAATACTATTTACGCTAAAAATACTAATTCGAAAACGCTTTTTTTAAAATTTAATATAAACTACAACGCCGGCTAAAATAATATGTTTAAAAATACTATTTATTCTAAAAATTTTAATTTAAAAACGCTTTTTTTAAAGCTTAACGTAAACTATAACGCCGGCTAAAATAATATATTTAAAAATATTATTTATTTTAAAAGCGCTAAATCGAAAGCGCTTTTTTTAAAACTTAACGTAAATTACAAAATCGGTTAAAATATAATACTTAAAAATACTATTTACGTTAAAAAAGCTAATTTAAAAACGCTTTTTTTAAAGCTTAATATAAATTGCGGCGCCGGTTAAAATGCTATATTTAAAAATATTGTCGTAGTTTCGAGCTTACGTTTATTTATTAGTTTTTTAAAAAACTCCGCTAAAAACAAAACGTTTATACTTTTTTATACCTTTTCGACTTTTTTTTTAACCTTTTTAACTTTTATTTTCAAAATAAAGGCTATTTTAAAAATAAAAGCAAAAAAAGCATTCTTTTATAAAAACATTACCGAAACCATAATAGCGTTTATAATAGCGGCTTTTTTTATTTATAAACGAAATACCTACTTTATAATAACAGCTTTATTCCGGCTAATGAAATTATAAAGCCCGAAACTTACATAATAGCCTTTTAAACGGTTTTTCGTATATTTAATAAGCTTTAACGCGTCGAGCGTGCTTATTTATTTTTTCTATACGTCGAAAACTTTTAAATCGTAATAAATACGGTCGAATTTTAATATAATAAAGCTCCGGCTTTTAGTCTTAAAACTACGTACGGAATTCTTTTTTATTAAATCGGCCTTTTATTAATATAAATAAATAACCTTTTTAACGGGCTAAAAGCCGTCGTCCGTTTATTCGTTTATAACGCAAACGTAATTACCGTAATTAAGGAATAAAATAATAAAAGCTTTTTAATAAATATAACAAGCTTAAAGCTCGAAAAAAAATATATAAAATAAAAAAAATAAAAAGTCTTAATAGTTATAATATACTAAATATTAACAACGCTAAATATAATTCGTAGATTATTTACAAATCGGGAAATAACGTCGTATAAATATAGTAAACACGCAAATAAGCGAACGACACTTAATAAAACATGCTATATTTTACGCTTTAGCTTACAATATTGCGGTTTTGGATAAATTTAATAGCTTACGATATTTTAAACAATATTTATTTTTATACGGAGTCCTATTTGTAAAAATCCGCGTAAAAAGCAGAATTTATTTTCGTCGCTATAATATAAACGTCGGATTTAGTTAATTAAAACGAAAATAAAAACGTTATATTATAAAATTAATTAATAATATACGATTTATTTAAATTTATAATATATTTTAAAAAAAGTCTTTATTTAAAATTTGGTTTATTTTTTCTATAATAAAGCCTTTTTGCCCGTTTTATATTAATATCCCTATAATATATACGTACGTTTTTTATAGCTTTGCCGTCTTACGGGCTTTCGCGATTTTTTAGCCGTTTTCGCAGTTTTAATGCTTGTTTTATAAATGTTTTTATAAAAATGTAACGGTACCGAAACTTTTAAAATAAAGCTTATATATTAAAACTAAATAGCGTAAATAACGCTTTAGCGGCCGGACTCGATAGTTTTCGGGCTTTATTATAATAGCCGAGTTTTAAACAAATATTAAAAAAAGCCGGGTTTCGAAAATAAAATAACGGTAAAAAAGCGGCTTAAGTAAAAAAGCCGTAAACGCCGTTAGCTTATATAATTCGTAATAAATAAAGGCTTATATATAGTATTTTTTAAATATAATTAAATACGTTTATTAACGTTTATTAACGGAAATAAAAACAAAATATAATTAAAAATCGTAGCATTTATTTATATAAAATATAAAAGCTCGTACGTATTATATAACGGCGGTATTTAACGGTTTTTATAATATATCGCCTACGTTCGCTTTAAGTAGTTTTAACGTTTTAAATTATTAACGACGGTTTTAAAAACGATATACGCCGGAATAATATAAAAAAGGTTATAGTAGTAATAAAAGCCATTTATACGGGTATAAAGCCCGCGTTTTTATATTATTAATACTGCTTTCGTATTAAAGCGATAAAACTTATTAGCAAATATTAATAACTATCGAAATTAAATATATTAATATTAAAAAAACCGACCTAAAAAATTATTAAGCTCGATTTTTTATTATAATTAAACTTTATACTAAGTAATAACGCGCGTAAACTATATTATATAATTTAATAGCTTAAATACGGCTCGAATTATATAAATTAAAAAGCAAGCTTCGAAAAAAAAAAAATCGACGATTTTATTAGGCTTTAATATAGCCTAGTTTTATAATTAAATAATGCAAATATTTTTATAATAAAAAATAAGTCTTTACGTTATTATTAAATTAATAACGTAATTATTTAACTTTTTTTTATTAGCTTTAAATAGCTAATTTACGCTTTATTACTAATTATATTATTTTAAATACAGTATTTTATACGATAAAAAAGTTTTTTTAAAGCGGCCGCGTTTTAAAACTATATTT
The DNA here is from genome assembly GCA_022578705.1 of Xylariaceae sp. FL1019. NCBI lineage: Eukaryota > Fungi > Ascomycota > Sordariomycetes > Xylariales > Xylariaceae > Xylariaceae sp. FL1019. The sequence goes on along the minus strand of MU391951.1, from coordinate 504,690 downwards.
ATTTATAATACTTTGTTAAAATCGCCGTAAGCTAAAAAGCTTTAATTCGCCGGCAATTAAATTAAAAATAAAAGTAATAAAAATAAAAACGACGTTATTATTATCGCTAATTTATTTAAGCTTTATAATAAATTAAAAAAAAAAAAAAAAAAACGCTTATCGACGGCTATTTAAAACGGCGAAATATTATATAAATAATAAAAAAACGACTTAAATAAAGCCCGCCGTAAAGCTTATTGTATTATTTTAATAAAAAACTTTTATATATTTTTAAAAGTTTTACTTACGTATAAATTGCTAGCCGTAAATATAGCCTTAAATAGTACGCTAACCGCAATAATACGACCGTTTATTATATTCGAGCTTTCCGAAAGCTTTTATATTTAAAATTATAAGTAATAAATATACGCGTATTAAACGGCTTAACGTTATAATATAATATAAACGAGCGTATTTTATTAATATAGTATTAAACCTATTAATAACAATTAACGAATCTTTTACGATATAATTATATTATATTAATACGTTATATAAATAAATTATATAACGTTTAATAGTTAAATATAAAGTTTAATATTATAATAATAAATAAAATACGATAATAAATTATAAGTTTTATTTTATAGTAAAAACCGCTTTGTTTTTTTATTAAAATCGCTATATATAATATTAAAAACTTAAAAACGGTTTTAAAACGGTAAAAATAAAAAAAACGTTAAAAATATTAAAATTTAAAACTTATATTTATTATTAAGTCTAATTTCTTTTTATATATATATATATTTATAAACGTATTCGAGTTTTAATACGAAATTTAATTCGATAATAAGCTCGTTAATTTAAAACTATATATAGTTAAATAAAATATAATTATTTTAATTCGCCAATTGTTTATAAAAACGGTATTATTTCCGCTATTTTAAATATATCGTAATTTTACGTTATATTTAACGGCTCGGCTAACCTTTTAATTATAATAAAAAAAAAGACTAACGCTTTATAGCAATATTTTCGTATATTTAATTATAATTTATAAAACGATAATAACTTAATTATTAATATATAAATCGTATAATAATACTAATACTATTAATATTATTATTAATAATATTATTAAAAATAATAACGATAGTAATAATAAAGCCTTAATATATTATTAAAGCATAATAACTGCGTTAAACGCGTAATAACGTACGCGGCTTAAGCTCTTTATAACGCGTACTATAATAATATACGCAATTAAAGCTTTCTATAACGTATACTATAATAATATACGCGATTAAAGCTTTTTTTAACGCTTTATAATATATCGATTAAAATATATTTTAGTTTTTTTATATCGTAATTTAATTAACGCCGCGTAGCGAAAAACGTATTAAAATAATTAAAGTTATTTAAATAAAAAATTTAACCTTTTTTCCGATTAATTTTTATAAGCTTAATTAATTTTAAAATAAATATCAAAAGTTACGAAAAAAACCTTTAAATATAAAACATAAATTAATAAAAATTAAACGATTTCGTTTTAAATATTAATTAAAAAAAAACTAATAATAAAATACTAAATTAGAATTCGATCGCTTAAATAATTTACTATATAATATCGGAATATAAAAATCGTTGCCGTATTTTAATAAAATTAAATAACGATTTAAAACAAGCGTTTTATAATATTAAATTATTAAACATAACGTAATAAAAGCTATAACGTTAATATATCGGTATAATACCGAAATGCAAAAAAAACAATTCTATTTATACGTAAAAGATTACTAATCGAAAACTTAATTAACTTTTTATATAATAGTTTTAAACGAAAATATAAAACGCTTTAATAACGTAGTTAATATTTTAATCGCAATTTATATCCGATTTTTTATTTCGTTTTAATACGCGTTATAACGATAATAATAACTAGTTTTAATATAATTATAAACGTAAACGTAAATATAAAACTAATTACGTTTTTATATAAAATATACGATATATACGTTTCGGTAAACGATATATATAAACGTTATCCGATTTATTTTATAAAGTTTTAATTAAATACGGGCATATTATAATACGATTTAATACGCGGTATATATAAATTATTTTAATTTATCGTTATATTTTCGATTTATAATATACGGCTTTTAATTATTTTTTAAACTATAATAACGTTTATTATTTTATTTCGTCGTTTTATTTAATATATATATTAAAAGCGACCCGGACGTAAATAATTAGGCTTTTTTAGCCCTTAAATATAACCTATTAACGTTTAAAGTACGTATACGGCAAACCTTTATTTTAAGCCGCGAAAATAATAAAATTCTATTTATCGTATAAATATAAAAAAACGGCGTAGTTTTTACGTATTATAGTTTAATAGGCTTTATTAAAGCATTTTTAAATTTCGACGCTTATACGCGATATATATAAAAAAAAGCGCTCGTTTATTTTTTTCGATATCGTTTAGCCTAAAATAATAAACAGTTTAAAAAAAAAACTCGTAGCGTTATTAAAAAACAAAACTATCGAAGCTTTGTTCGATTATTAAAACGTTTATATTAATTAATTAAAATAAACTTTAACCTAGGCCTTTTTTAATTAAAACGGCGATTAAAGCAAAACGTACGAAAAAGCCCTATTTAGTAATATTATTAGCGAAAATTTTTATAAAACTTTATTTTCGGTCGATTTTTAACAACTTATTATAAGCTTTTCGTTATTAACGACGGGCATAATTAACGCAAACGGTAAAAACTTTTTAAAAAACTATATCGAAAGTTTTTTAAAAAATAGTACTATATACGACCGGATTTTATTAAACGTAATACGAATATAGGCCTTAAATAAATACCGGACGCGTTTAATATAACGTTTACGTAATATCGATAATTAAATAAACTTAATTAACGACTTTATAAAAAAAAAGTTATAAAATAAAGCCTATTATATATAATAAATTAAAAATCTCGTAGTAAAACTAAAAAGTTTTTAGCTTTTAAATATTAAACTATTATAATCTTTTAATTATAAATAAATATCGAATTGCGATAAAAATAGTAATAAAAACGGTATTATAATTATAATAATAAAATAAAAAATTGATTTTATTTATATAATTTCGTAATTATAATAAGTAATAAATTATTTTAAAATAGCTGCTATTTTTAAAGTTCCGACATTTTTGCACTTTTAGCCACTACAGCTTTTTTAACTATATAGTCTTTTTACGTTATAGCTTTATATAATATAAATCGCTTTTTTTTTTAGCCTATTCTTTAATAGCTTTTAATTAGCTATAGTACTTTTATCGCTTTTAACTAATATTACGGCTTTAGCTATATATAATAATAAGGCTTTACGGCAATAAAGTTTTTTAACGATAAGCCTTTATAACAATAACAGCTTTACGGCAATAATACTATAACGTAATAATAAGGCCTTATAATTATAATAGGCCTATTTTTAACTTATTACTATTACTTTATATTTGCTTTCGTTAACTTATTATCTTTAACCCGCTAGCTTTAACCCGCTAGCCATTTTTAATTTATTACTATTAATTTATTATTATTAATTTTAACCCGTTAGCCTTGATTTATTAATTATTTTTAATTTATTATTATTAATTTAACGTTATTAAGCCTACTTTTAAAACATTTACTTCGATTTTATTTTATTAATTTATTTAATCCGAACCTAGCTAATTTAACCCGATACCTCTATTTACGGTTTGCTTTTTTATCGCAGCTTAGCCGGTTTGCGAAAATAACGTATTTATTAATTACGCCGCCGATATAAATATAAATAACGTTGCTTTTTTTTAAATATTTTAAACTTATTAAACGTTTATTTTTTAACTTGCTTTTTTTATAACGTATTAAATACTTTAATATTATGCTTTTTATATTAAAATAATATTTATTTTTTCGGCGATTATAAAATACCATCGTTTTATTATTTAACGTACTTTTAATTACTAACGTTTATTAATTATTATTTATTTATCCCGTATATTATAAAAAAAATCTAAACGGTTTATACGTTTTAAATAAACGTTATCGATTTTTTTAAACTCGAAATATCGGTAAATTACGATATTATTATTTATATAAACGTTCGACGTTATTTTTTTTTTAATAGCTTTAATATTTTTTAAATAAAATTAACAGAATTTGTTTTTAATAACGAATTTCGTTATTTAGTTTTAAACGTTACGGATATTTACGCCGTATTTTATAACGAAATCCTATATTTCGTAATAAAAGCTTTAAATAGTATTAAATTAATATAATAATATAAACCGTAATAAAAGCATTAGCTTTAATATATCGTATATAAATATATTAAAACCGTATTAGTTTATTTACTAATAAAAAGCAATAAATTATAAACATTATTAAAAAAAATAAAAGTATTAAATAAACGAATATAAGCAATTTTTCGACTAAATTAGCGCGTTATATAACTAGCCTAGTTTTTAAAAGCGTTTAAATAAATTTTGCAATAAAAGCTTAAAATAATACCGGGATAATGCGGCAATATAAATTAAATTAATAATACTGTTATTATTATATCGTACGTAAATACATTAAAACCGTATTAAATTATTTATAAATAAAAAGCAATAGGTTGCGGAAATATATTAAATTATATATATAAATATTTACGTTATAATATATAAATACGAATATATCGCTCGTTTATTAATAATTAATTGCGTTTTTTCGATTATATTACTATATAAAAATAATACGTAAGCTATATTTAAACTATTTTTACTATTTATTTTATAAACTAATTTTTAAAACCGCCGATTTTATAAGCTTTTAATTACTGTTTTTATATTAATATACGGTACTAGTTTTTAAAACTATTAATTTTACGGATTTTTAATTACTATTTTTATATTAATATACGTCCGTATAGTTTTAAATCGATTATTACCGATTTTTTTTTATATAATCGAAAATACCGCGATTTAAACTAACCGTTTTTTAATTAAAACAATACCGTATTGCTTTAAACTTAAAACACGATTTTAAAAATATAGCCGAAACGTAAATTTAAAATATACTCGGTTTTTTTAATTAGCTAGTTAAAACGACGTTACGCCTTTATTAAAGGCAACGTTATAAAAAAGTAGTTATTTAGGCTTTAATAGCTCGAGCGAACGCTAATTGCCTTTTAAACGGAGCGTATAAATATATTTAATATATTATAACTAAATAAATTAAATAACTAATAAGCAGCTGCTTAAAAAAATACTTAATTACTAAAAGGCATAGTTTAAGAATTCGGGAGTTCCGCTTATATCTTTTTTTTAATACTTTATTTACTATTTGCGAACGCTTAGTTACGCCGGTTAAAAGCTAGCTCGAACGTATATCGATAAGCGGAAAAAAAACTTAATTAATATTAAAAACGGTTATATTTATTATTTAAATTAAAAGTTTACGAGCTTTTGCTTTTATTAAAGGCGATTAAATAGTTAACGAGCAATTGTTTAAAAAAATATTTAATTACTAAAAAAAACAATTCGAAAGTTTATAAGCTTTGTTCGTATTTTTTTTTAATACCTTATTTTAATTAATAACGGGTCGATATTATTTTCGGTTTTCGGTATATTTTTTTTTACGTTGTTTTAATTAAGCTTTAATAGTTTAAACAAGTAAGCATTATATTTTAAACCAAACGTATAAATTAATTTAATATATTTCGATTAGTTATATTAAAAAGTAATATAATTAGTTAAAATATACCGGAAATATAAACTTTATTCCTTTTAGCGTACTTTTTATCGTTATATTAAATAACCGTTTAATAAACAAATTTTTTAAAAGCAATAAAAAAATAAAACTTAGTTATTAAAAGGTTATTATTTTTAGTTTTCGGTATATTTTTTTACGTTATTATTTCGTATTCGTTTTTTAAATCTAAATCGATAATAATATAATTTATATTTTTTTTTTCGTTTAATACTATTATCGCCGAACGGTAAAAAAAACATAAAAAAAACAAAAAAAATAACAAGTAAATATTTTATATATAAATATACTAAAGTCCTTTTTTTAAAGCCTGTAACGAATATTATTAATAGTTTAAAAGACTATTTATTATAGTTTAATAATTATTTAAAAATATATTAAATTATTATATTAATATAATAAATAAAATAAAAAGGGTTATAAATAAATATTTAAAATAGTAATATATTAAAGTTTTTTTTTTAATAGTTTAATAATTATCCAAAAATATATTAAATTATCGTATTAATACAATAAATAAAGCAAAAAGGGTTGGGTTATAAATAAATATTTAAAATAGTAATATATTAAAGTCCTTTTTTTATAGTTTATAACGAGCTTATTATTTAATGCTTTTTATTTAATAAAATAACGCTTTAATTAGTTTTTTTACGTATATCGAGGCAATTAAATTAATCTTTTTAGCAATTAGGCCTTACGTAGTTTATTAATTCGGTAACTCGGTTTTAAATAAATAAAAACAAATACCGGATATAAACTAAAAGCTTAAAAAATTATTTACTATAGTTTAATAATTATTCGAAAATAATGCTAATATAATAAATAAAGCAAAAAAAGTTATAAATAAATATTTAAAATAAATATATATTAAAGTCCTTTTTTTATAACCTATAACGAGTTTATTATTAAGCGCTTTTTATTTTATAAAACGACGTTTTAACTAGTTTTTTTACGCGCGTTAAAATATAAAACAGGCCGTAAAAATTATATTTAATTTTATTATATTGTAATAAATTTTATTATATATAGGTCGTTAATTTTAAAGGGATTAATAGCGTTGTTTTTTTTTAATATATTAACTCTAAATTATAGCTTAATAACGCTAACTTTAAAAATAGCGTTGTTTATATAAAAAACGTAATGCTATTTTTATAGTTTAAATTAAAAAAAGCCCGCTAAATTTAAAAACGAAAAAAAAAAATGCTTTATATATTTAAATTTTAATAATTAAAGCGTTAATTCCGAAAATAACGTCGTTTATATAAAAAATATTATGCTATTTTTATTGTTAAAGTTAAAAAAAACATTTTTATACGGTCGTTTTTATAACTACCGTTAATTAATAATTTTTAAATATAAATAAAATAAAAATACTTTCGACGTTATTTATATTTACGTATAAGCCGTAAAATAAATATATTATAATAATTTATTTAAAAACTATAAACAAATTTAATAATAAACTATATTTTAATATAGTTTGTTATCGAATTTATTTATAAAAAAAAATATAATAGCGCGTTTAACGGGCAATAAGCCGAATATAACGATTAATAGTCCGAATTTAATAAAGTTAAGCCTAATTAAAAAACGGTTTTAAAAACGTAATTAAAACGTAGTTTAAAAAATTATTACTAATAAAAAACGTTTATCGGTAAAACTTTTAAAATCGTACTTTTTAAATATATTTGCGAAAATATTTAAAAAATTAAATAATCCGGTTTTTATTAAAAATTTAAAAGCGGCTATAATTAAAAAAACGGCGGCGCTACCGGTAAAGGCTTTATTACGTTTAGCGATAAAGCTTTTTAAATCGTTTTTTTTTAAATATATTTAAAATATCGTATAACGTAAAATTAAAATATTCGAAAACTAATAATTTAATAACGACGGCTTATTAAGCCGAATAAAGCGGCTATAGTTAAAAGGCGGCAAAAAAAATAATAGCGGCGTTATTAATATAGGCTTTATTACGTTTAACGATATAATTACCGAAGTCGTTTTTTTAAATATATTTAAAATATCGTACGACGTATAGTTAAAATGTTTAAAAGCTAATAATTAGTTTAATATAATAATCCGTTTAATAATTAAGTTTAAACTAAATAAAGCTATATATTAAAATTTTATTTCGATTTAATTTAACGATAAATACGGCTTTGTTTAATAGCTTTAATAAAAAAACAACGTTATAGTAAAAAAGTTATATATATTTTTGCTTTTTTTTAAAAAAAAAATATAATAATTTAAAAAGTAATAAAGTTTAAGCCGGATAATGCTAAATGCCGAAATTAAGTTTTAATTTAGTTTAGCGATAAGTATAATTTTAATAATAAAACAAAATCGGGATAATAAAATTATACGTATTTTTAATTCGTTTAAATTAAAAAAGGGGGTAATAATATAAAGTTTTATAAAGCCTGTATTAAATAGATTTAAATATTATAATAAACTTTAATTTGTTTTAATAATAAATATAACTTTAACGAAGTAGCTTTAACGTTAAAACGAAATTAAAATAAAATAATTATACGTGCTTTATTTTCGTCCGTATTAAAAGTAATACTAATAAAGGGGTATTTTAAATTGTTTATATAAATAAAAAAAATAGTATAAAGTGTATTTTAGTTCGTAAAAACGAAAAAAAAATAAAATAAAGGCCGATTTTTATATTTTAAATTTAGGGTAAAATAATATACACCGGGCAATTATATATTAGCGCTTATTTTTTATATTTGCCGTTATTAAACTTTATTATTTAATATTTCGGTAAATACGCTTTTGCTTAGTTTTGCTTAAAATAAATACATACGTATTTATAATAAGTTTTTAAATTAACGAAAGTTCGTTTTAAAAAGTATTTAATTCGGTTATATAAAACAAAAATAAATTTTAAATGATATTATTTTAAAAATAGCAAACGTTTTTTTTTTTTAATAAAACGGCGATATTAAAACGTTTATAAAAAAAGCTATTTACTATTTTATGCCGTTTATTAAAAACATACCACGCTATAAAAAATTATTAGCTATAGTTTTAGCAAACCGAAATAAAAAGTTCTCGGTTTTTAAGCGCGATTTAAAAAATAAATAAACTAGCGGTCGAAAACGGAAGTTATCGAAGTCGCCTTTTTTATAATCGTTTTATTCGAGGCTATTTTGCGTTAATTCTTAATGCTTTTTTTAATAAAATAGTTTATATATACGTTAATTTTAGGCTTTTATAAATTAATTACAACTTATATAAACGATAAATAATAATTACGTTATATTTTTTATAATACTTATAATTTATTAAAATAATATAACTCGTTTTATAAAATTAAAATAAAATTTGCTTAATAATTTACGTATATATAAATATAAAAACATTACTAATTATTACAATATTAATAAATACGATTTACCGTAATATATCGAGTTTATTAACCCTAAATAATAATATATATATTCGAATTAAATAAAAAAAATAAACGTAACGCTATTTAACCCGCTTTATTTTAGCTTATTTAGTTTAAATATTATACGTAAAAAGCATAAAATAATCGTCGAAACGAAAGTTTTTTATATATATAAATACTAAACTTTATATATTTTTTATTAAAGCCCGAATTTGGTAAAAGTCGAAACGAGCGGCAATAAAAATAATTAAAAACTCCGACGTTATTTAAAGTAATCCGTTAAAATACTAATATATTAAACCGATAAATACGTTAGTTTAAAATATTTATAACCGGTTAAAAATAACGTAAAAAAAAAGCGAATAACTTATATATTGTTTAAAATAAAACTTCGTAAAAACTAAACGATAAAACGTTATAAAACGGTTATTAAATATAAACCGTAGTATTTATAATAATTCGTTATATCGTTATCGCATTAATATTGCGGCGTAAATTAAGCAAAACTTTCGCTATTTAAAATAGTTATTTCGGCGTTGTAAAAATATTTATAATATTTTTAATACTAAATACGCTTTATATTATAAATTTAATTAAAAAAAGTTCTTTTAAAAACACAACGCTTAATAAAGTTTAATTATAACGTAAAACTTACGTTAAGTATAATAGTATAAAAGTTATTAGCTATATAAAAAGCGGTAAAAACCTACGTATTAAATAATTAACGTCGGTTAACGTATTAAAACTATATAATATTAGTTTATAGCGAATAGCGGTATAATATATGCAAAACGACGATAATACGGTTTAAAAATTACGTTAATAAATTGCTAATATTATAAAATATATAAATTAGCCGAAAATATAACGATTAATTAATAACGGGATAATAACAAAGCTTCCTAGCGGTTTTTAATATATTAACTATTATAGCCGCCGGTTTAAACGCGGCGTTTAAACGCGTACGTAAAATAGTTAATAAAAAATATATTTAATCGAGCGCTAACGACGTAAAAAGTAATAAAAGTAAAAAATTTAATAAAAAAAATTAAAAATATAGCTAACTAAAACTATTGCTTTAACGATAAAAAACATCGCTATAATTAATAATAGTAAATGCGAAAAGTTCGATAAAAAAAGTAATAAAAGTATTTTATACGGTAATGTAATAATGTTTTATATATAAAAAGCTTATAACCCGTGCGTTATTTTTACAGCTATTACGATTTACGATTTATATTTAAATTAAATAAATTAAAATTATTACTTATAACTTATTATATATTTTTCTATATATTTTAATATATATTTTAATATATTTTAATTTTATAACTTAATATATATAAATAAATTAATATATTTAATATAAACGATTGTAAATATGTTTTATTTATTATAAAGTTTATATATTAAACTTAAATAATAAATCGATATAATATTTAAATAGCTATATTTTCTTTTTATTTTTTATTTTTATACCGCCTTTATTTTTACGCGTATTTTTATTATAAAATAACTATAGTATTTGCTTAATTATATATTTACCGAAAAAAGCGTTAAAAGTTTATTAAATTGTTTAAAGTACGACTTTAGTATTTCGATTGCTTTTTACAGTAATAAACGCTTAAATTATATAAAAATAAATATAGGCTTAATGCGTTTTTAAAAAACTTTAAATATCGGCAAAAAGCATTTCGATAAATATATTATAAAACGTATATAAATTAAACCGAATAACGTTATAAACGGTAAAAGCTTATTAAAAATTAAAAGCATTATTAAATTTAACGTCGTTTATATATTTATTAACGGGCTTATCGATAAATACGTAAATAGGCTTATTAACGCGCTTTTTAACGGGTTTAACGGGCTCGTTAATAAATTATTTATTAGTTTTGTAAATTTTAAATATAAAACTATTACTTATTTTAAATAAGCTTTTATTTATATTTAGCAATAAATCTTTTTTTTTATATAGATTTTTAAGCCGTTAAAAAATATAAGTAATTACGTTAGCTTTAGTTTTAAATAATACGTCGGTAATATATAAAAAGGCGAAATTTTTAAATATATTTAATAGCCGAATATTAACGAACGATATAACGAATTTAATATATTTTTTATAAAGTTTATTAAGCTATAATAAATTTTATATATATTTTAATACCCGTATTCGGTTTATTATATATAGTTTGCTATTAATAATAAAAATAAACAATTTTTTGTTTTTATAATAATAATATATATTAGTTTTGTTTATAGGGTTAAATACCGCGTATTTGCCCGAAAGCTTAAGTAAAAGCTAATCGAAATTTATTTATAAACTATAATAAGTTTGCAGCAGTTTTAACGCTTAATATTTAACGTATATTATAATTAATTATTAAATATATAATAAATATTTACTGCTTAATTACTATTTTGTAATAAAATGCTACGCTTTTAAATGTTTTTAATATAATAAAAAGCAGCTATACTAATAAATAAAGCTAAAATACTATTATAAACTTGCTGTTTTATAAAACTGCTACGCCTTTAAATGTTTTTAATATAATAAACCGGTTTAAAGTTAACTATATTAGTAAATAAAGCAAACATATTATTATAAACTTTATTATTTATTAATTAAAAACATTTATGCTTATAATTATAAATAATTAATTATAATAGCTATATAAATAATTAATTATAATAGTTATATAAATAATTAATTATAACAGCTATATAAATAATTAATTATAATAACTGTTTTTAAATTAATATATTGCTTTAAAAATATTTAAAAGCCGTCGTTTAAGCATTAAAATCCGCTTTATTATTATAAAATTTGCTATTTATTAATTAAAAACAGCTATATTTACAAACATTAAAAGTAGCTAATTACTTTAGCTGCTTTTAAATTAATATATTGCTTTAAAAATACTTAACTAAGTATTAATATTTGCTTTAGTTTTAAACCTTTAAAATTTTTTTTTTCGATTTTTATTAGTATTTATTTTTTATTTTATTACTTATATTTAACTGTTTTTTAAATAGTGCTTGTTTTAACGAAATATTGCTTTTAAAATTTATAACTATTAATATAAGCACGTTTTTAGTTTTTATTTAATTATTTTTTCTTTTAATTAAGCGTTTTATAAATAAACTAGCGGCGTTTTTTACTATTTTTATCGAACGCTTTATACTTATTTTTTTATATTTTTATCTATTTTTATTTTAATAATTTGGTCGCTATTATAGTTAATACACGTCGTAGTACTAAAGGCAGAGCTCGTACTTTCGAAAGCATTAATATTATTTAAGCTTAAAGCGGTAGCCGGAATAACGTTTATAACGATAATTATTAAAATAACGATTATTATAATAGCAGTAATAATAATTTCGATTTAAATAATAAAAATCCTAGTTTTAACGGTAAAAAAAAGTTTAGTATAAAGTCTTAATAGTTTAAAATCGCCCGTAAAAAAATAGCGGATTTTATAAATATTCGTTATATAATTCTTTTATTTAAATCGCTAATAAATATTAAATTATTAATTTAAAATTATTAAAAATAAAAACGGCTAAAATAACCTCGATTTCGATAATTTCGATTTAAATAAAAATCCTAGTTTTAACGGTAAAAAAAAGCTTAATATAAAATCTTAATAGTTTAAAATCGCTTATAAAAAAATAATAGATTTTATAAATATTTGCTATATAATTTTTTTATTTAAATCGTTAATAAATATTTAATTATTAGTTTAAAATTGCTAAAAATAAAAACAATTAAAATAACGTTTATAATAATAATTTCGATTTAAATAAAAATCCTAGTTTTAATAATAAAAAAAAGCTTAGTATAAAGTTTTAATAGTTTAAAATCGTTTATAAAAAAAAAAGTTTTTATAAATATTCGCTATATTTTTTTTATTTAATTAAATCGTTAATAATTATTTATTATTAGTTCGAAATTACTAAAAATAAAAACGGCTAGTTTATTTATTAAAAAAAAACGGCTTTAGCTATATTTTAATAAGTTATAAAATTAAAACCCTAAAAAATACGGTTTTATACGCTTTAAAAACAACGGTTTAACGATAGTTTATTAAACAAATTAATAATATTATATTAAAAAATATTTATAAATACGTTTTTTATATAATAAATAATAAATATTAAAAGTTTAAAAACTATATTATAAACGTATAGCTTAATCGACCTATTTTTTATATTAGTTTAAACGGAAAAATATAGGTTTAAATACTTTATAACGTAATTAAAGTGCTTTTTAATTTCGCTAAAAAAATTAATTCTATTTTAATTAAAGCAATATTACTATATATATTATATACTTTTTTAAGTAAATAAAATTTATTATATTATACGTTAAATAATATCGTTATAATAGTAAAGTTTTTTAATTTTATAAAAAAGCATTATATTTTATTTATATTTAATATTTTTACCGAATACTTAAAAATTATATACGATAATAACGAATTATTATACGATCGATAACTATAGTTTTTATAGTTTTTAAATGCTTTTTTAAACGCTAAATATTTTAACGTTTAAAGTTAATAAAACGGCTAAAACGATTTAATTAAACGGCTTATAATATAAAACAAAAGCTTATTTCGCGACGGTAAACTCGAATCGGATTTTTTTAATAATTTTATCGACGCCGTTCGGACTAAATAAAAAACAAAAATAGTCGATAAATTCGAAACGGAATTTTATATAAAAATAGGCATTAAAAAATAAAACGAATAAAAATACCGCCGAAGTTTATAACGAACTTTTAAGTTTAATATTTTAAAATATATAAAGCCGTTTTAAAAAATATATAACAAACTATACGAATTAAGTATTAAAATTATAATAATTTATAATATTTCGCTAAAAAATTTTAAATATTATTTAATAATTAAATCGATTAATTTTTCCGATAAAAGTATTTTTTTTTATTTTACGTTTTAACTCGTAGCTAATATAAATAAACTAATATAATTTATTACTGCTACGTTTAAAAAGCGAAAATCGTAATAAATTCGAATTATAATTAAAAAGCCGTCGTTTTTAATATATAAAAAAATTATTAAATCAGGTATTTATTTTTATATAAAGTTTACGTAGTTTATTAATAATTTTAAAACTTTAAATAATAATTCCCTAATAAAAAGCGTTATAATTTAAAATAGTAATTATTTTATTATAAAAGTTTTCCGATATACCTTTTTTAATATTTACTACTAAAAGCAAGTTATAAAAAACAAAGCCGATATATAATTAATATAAAAACTTTATTTCGTAATAAAAACTTTAACGCCGAAAGTTTTAATTTAACCGATTTAATAAAATAAAACCTAAATAAAAGCACTATTATATAAACGGCGTAATTTATAAACATAAGCTAATAAAAATATAGCGACGAAATATTATTTTTAATTTACGTAATATTTTATTATATTCTGTTTTATAGATTAAAAATATCGCTTATTAATAATTTCGGTATAAAAGTTTAAAGCGTTTTAGCGGTATATAATATCGATAAATATTAGCCGAAAGCTTTTTTATTTAAACTTTTAAACAATATAACGGTTTTATTTTTAAAAAAAAAATACTTCGATAGTTTTATCGAATTAAATTACGATTATATATTTTATAATAAAAAGCATTATATATTAAAAGTATTAATAAATTACGTTAAATATAATTACTATAAGTTTTTATTCCGATATATTTGCAATTAATACGAAAATAGCTAGTACGTATTAAACCTTTATAATAAACGGTTTTACGGCTTAAATATTTTAGGCTATACGTAAAATTATTAAAAATAAAACGAAACTAAACGTATATATAACTAATGCCGCTTAATTTTGACTTTTTGCAAAAATCGCATAAAATATGCCTTATTTTTATATTCGTTTTTTTATAATATTTACGCCGAATATTAATTTAAGTTTATTATTAAAATCGGGTATTATTTGTATGTTTTAAACTAATATCCCGAAATATACGCTATAGAAAAAATACGACTAAAGCTTAAACGGCTAGTTATATATTTTAATTACGGCTATTAAATATTTATTAAGCATTTTATCCGGTATTAATTTGTAAAATATAATTTAATATTAAAAAAAATCGAAATAATATGCTTAAAAAACGATTATAAAAATAAATACATTAAAAGCTAAGCTATTAGTCGTTTTTATAATTATTTAAACAATCGATATAACGACTACTAATATAAAAACTATTAGGTTTAGTTTTTTAATATTAAAAAAAAAACGCATATTAATAAATCCTATAATTTAACCTTTATATACGTTAAAAAAGTCGGTAATAAATAGCGGTGCTTATTTTATAACGACGATAATAACGACGACGACGACGATAATAATAACGATAAAAAACTAATAACTATAATTAAACGGAAAAACTATTTATAATTTCGTTATTTAAAATATATCGTTAAAGGCTGCGGATTTTAATATTTTAAAAAAGCAAACCTTTAAGCCTATTTCGTCGATAACTATTTAGTTTGTATTTATTATAGCAATAGCGATAAATAGGTCCGGGTTTTAAACGGCGATATATTAACTATTTATAAAGCGGGCGAAAATTTATATTATTAATAGTATAGTAAGTTTTTCGAACGTATTAAACTATTAATATTTTATTAATTATATAACTATTTTTTAATTATAATATTAATAGTTTTTAAATATATCGAAATTGCTTAACGGATTAATAAATAAAGCTAAACGGCACTAATTTTTATTAACGCCTAAAAAAATAGCTTAAAGCTTATTTAATTTAATCCGTTGTAAAAAAAAAACGAGATATAGTTTATATTTAACTTTTAAATATTAGCAAAATTTATTAATTAAAACGAAAACGGGCTATATATTTATAACTTATTTATTATTGCTTATTGTTTTAACGGCGAAAAACTTTATATTAGCGAAAATTAAATGCGAATAAGTATTAATTTATTTTATTATAACTTTTTCGAAATTTTTATTTGTTTTATTTTTAATTTAATAAATTATAAAGTTTTTACCGAAAAAGCTATTAAAGCTATTTTAACTCTAATACGGGATAAAATTAAAAAAAGCGACTATAAAATATTTATATCGGTCGTTTATAATAAAAATAAATAGTTTATAATAATTTATAACGTAGTTTATAATTAATTCGTTTATTATAATTTAAGGCAAAACGATAAAAATATATATTATATAGTCGTTATTTTTTATCGTTTTAACGAAATATAAAAGTTTTTATATAACAGGCCTAAATTAAAACGTATTATTATTATAAAATAAACGTAAACGCGATAAAAAAGCCTGTTGATTTTTTAGTACGTATAATAAGTATTAAAATTCGTCGCTTATACCGTTCGTAATTTAAACGGCTTTTAACGGTTTTTTAAAACTAAAAAACGATAATATAAATTTCGTAATGTTTTAAATTTAATAATATTAAAACTAAAATATTAGCTATTTAATTAAAATAACGAAAAATTTAATATAAACGAAAAACTTAATATAAAAATCTAATTAATTTTTAGGCCTAAGTTTACCGAAACGAATTAAATCGGATAAAAAATATAAAATAAAAAAAACGTAAACAAACTATAACGGCTAAAAAGTTTAAATTAAACGTACGTACGGATTAAAAAGCGGTTTAAACAAAATTAGCTTTTAGTTTAAAAGAAAATAAAAAAATAAAAAGTAATTAAAGTAATTTTTAATTTAAAAAGCGCAAAAGCTAGTTGTTTTTTGCTTTATTTAAATTTTTTGTTTTAAAGCGATTTTAAAAAATAGTTAAAAACGCGCTATATAATATATTAATAACAGTTTTAGTTATATATATAAAAGTAATATTTTACGATTAAATAAATTTAGCTTTTATTAATAAGCTTTTATAAATATTACCTATTTTTTTTTAAATAATTATAAAATATTAAATAGTTTATTATTTATTATTAAAAACTTTAATTTATTAATTAAAGCTATTAAAATAGCTTATAGTAATATTAACGAAAATAAAAATAAAAGTAATAATAACGCTAAATAAAAGGTTTAAAAAGCGCTTAAATTTTATATTATATAATAAATAATTAATTAATATTATAATTAAATGCGATTGTTTTTAACGTTAAATACAGCCTTATTTAACCTTATTTAAATAATAATACTATAATAATAATTATATTAATAGTTATAGTAATAAGCTATAAAAGCCTATTATCGTTAAGTTTGCCGCATTTTACTATGCGTTTTTTTATTAAATAAAATAATTAATTAATAACGCCTTTATTTTTTATTAATTTTACTCGAGCTTTTTCGCCGAGCTTACCGTATTTTATTACGCGTTTTTTTATTAATCGATTAATAATTAATTAATAGCTTTCGTTTTTTGCTTTTTGCTTTTTGCCTTTTATTTTTGCTTTTTGTTTTTTGCTTTTTATTTGCTTTTTTTTTACGTAAAAAGCTTTTATCCCTTTATTTTATTACTTTAATAATATATTTTAACTAGTTTTTTTATTTAAAAGGCAAATATTAAAAAAACTAAAAAAACTAACTAAATTAAAGCAGCTTTTTTAGTTTATTTTAATAACGCTTTTTATTCGGCCTTTAAATATTTATTTTACGTTTTTTAATTTAGTAAAAAATACGGCCTTTATATTAAAAATATTTAACGCGTAGTAAATTTAATATACCGAACCGAAAACGGGGCGTTAATTATGGCAAAATTAGCTTACTGCTTTTTTTTATAACAATGTTTTTTTATTATAAAATTAAAAATATAGCTAATTACGTATATATTTACTATTATATATATTACAATAGTTAATATTTTAAAATAGCTTTGCTTTTTATTTTATTTAATAACTTTAATAAATCTGTAATATTTATTATTATTTTAAGCTTAATATATACTTTTGTTTGGATTTATAATAAAGCATTAATAATTAATACTCGAAATATAAAAACTAAAAACTTTTAACTATACGCTTTTTATTTCGGATTATTTAATCGTACGCGTTAATTATATAGTTTATTAAATCTTTTTTATTTTTTAATATTATACGGTAATTTAATATAAAATAAAATACTTCGTTTACGTAAATATCGTATTTTTTTCGCTAGTTATAAATAATTAAATCGTAATTAATAACGAATTTATAGCTTTCGCTTTTATCCCTTTAATAAATCCTAAATATAAATCGTTAATATATATAATATATTAAATATTTGTTTTAATTTTTATTATAACCCGTTAATTAACGGTTTTATTAACGCTAAAAAATATTAAAAGATATAAAAAACCAATTTAGTTTTTTGCTAATTATAAAAAGCGGAAAAAACTTTAATTTATATATTATATTTTTTTTAAAAATATTTTAAGCTTATTTATAATTAATTATATCGTACGCTAATTATTACTTAAATTAACGTATAATTATAATCGGTAAAAAAAATATAATATAAACCGAAAATATTAAAACTATTTATTAATTATAACGTATATAACGCTTTTATAAGTTTAAAACCTAAAAATATTAATAAATAACTAAAAAATATTTTAATAAATAAACGTATTTAAAAAAGCTAATTTAGCGTTTAAAAAATCGAATAATTATTTAGTTTTTTTATAAAATATAAAAAAAATAATAAGCTATTATAAAATTAAAAAAAAACTAAATTATAAAATTTTACCGATTTTATAATTAAAAACTAAATATTTTTTTAATAACGTATTATTTTAATAATATAATATGTTTTATTTATTTATTACGTTATTAAAAGTTAAAACAAAATTATCGTTTTTAATTATAAAATTATTTAAAACGTAGTTTTAAAACGGACTTTTATTATAATATAATCGTAATATATAAATAAATTATTTAATAAAAACTTATTTTTTAAATTATAATAAACTAATATATATTACTAATATTAGTTTTAAAATAATAAATATTATTTTAAAAAATTAAATCCTAATATTAAAACCTCGTTTTAAACGTTTTTGCGTTTTTTAATTTAATAAAAACATCGGTTAAAGTAAATATTCGTGCTTTTATATTTAATAATCGGGTATATTTTATTTTTGCCTTTTTTTTTATAATATAATATTTAACGATTAATTTAAATAATATATTATTTATATATATATTTATTATATTATAAACTGCGGTTATTAAAATATCGCGACTATTTTTTATAATATAGCTTAAGTTATAAAAAAAACCGTAATAAAAGTTAATATTTTAAACGATATAAATATTTTCGTATTCGTTTAAACCGAATATTATATTAGCTTTATTAAAATAAATAAAATAAATATATATTATAAAATAGTTAACTATAATCGTTTTTAATATATTTTTTTATTTGTTTTTAGGTTTTAAATATTTTACGGTAATTTAAAACAAAATAAACCGTAATTCTATTATAAATAGTTTTATTATATTTTTTTAAAATATACGACTTTTTAAGCTATTATATAATATAATACTTATTAAAACACGTTTATTAACCGCTCGAATTTAAAATTTATTTATTTCGTTAAAGCTATAAAAGCTCGGTAAATGTAAAAATTTAGTTTAACGCTTTATTTAAAGCAAATAATTAAATAAACTTTAAAATATAAACTATATTTTTTTCGTATATTTTTTATCGGTTTTTATATTTATTAATATTATATATTAAACAATTTTGCGTTAATTAATATAGTTTTATTAAATAAATAGCAATAAAAAAAATATATAAATATTAAATAGTATTATATTTAACGCCGTTTAAACCGCTTTTTTAACTTTAATAAGCTTTATTTGTAATATTATTTTAAAAAGTTTATAATAAATCGAAAATAAATTAAAATATTAAATAATTACTATTATATAATTATATAATAAATAAAAAATATAATAATAATAAAAATTATATATATTAAAATAAAAAATTAAAACTTTAACCGGTTTAAATATTTAATTATATATATTAATTAGCTAATATTTAAAGTACTATTTTTAATAAAAGCTATAAAGCAATTAATTACGCTAAATAACTAATATAATAATTAAAAACCGCTGTTTTATTTATACGTTATATAAGCTATATTAATATAAAAGCGTGTTTTTTTTAAATAGTTAAAAATAAAAAAAAAAGGGATAAAAAAAACAATCGTTAAATTAAAACACCACTCTTAAAACATAACTTTAAAGTGCATATATACTTATTCTAACCTAAATAGGCGACTATCAACCCATAGCGTTGGGGTGTGGTTCTTGATGCCATTTTTATCTGACTAAATAATCTGATGCTGTTCCTATTGGAGGCTCCCGCCCGCTAGTATAGCTGGAGGTTATTCTGCGCTACGGCTTCTACACCGGATGCAACTTGAAACCTACACGCAAGAAGCATAATTCAACAACGTTCGCCTAATTCAATACTGTGACTAACTTGTGAGGTTGCCGCTCGCGCGACAAGAGACTGGCTACCCAGCCCATCTTTCAACAGGCAAAAATACCTGGGAACCATCCTCCTAATGACTACGATCTCTCATCGGTTAGGTGAGTTACAGGGACCCAGGAAATCTAGAGGCAGATTCATTCTTCGGTCGATTCCTTTCTGCTCTTTGAGCTCTTCTATCTATTCGTGAAACCGTTGAGTCTTGTGTGTTGAATCCCGGCTTTTCCACCACATAGTGTTGCAACATACGACTGCCACTTGGCGCGTTCTCATAGTAGTATCACAGCCCAACGCCCATGTTTTGCTCTGATTTTCATTGGTCTCTGTCACGACTTCCTGGCCTCCTTCAATATACAGACCCCTGCTTGTCGCCATGAAGACCTATCGAGGGCAAGTTCGGATGCCGTGTTGATGACGGTCAAATCGTTGTCAAATGATCTCATGGACGGTACAGGCGTAGCAAAATCTCAAACTGATCTCGACTCCATACCCCTTTCCAAAGTCAGTGACTACACAACTCACTTTTGATCGAATACCCACAAGGCGCCGGCCCTATCAAGCGAATAGGTCTCGACGACGGCTAGACGACCCGGACAGACTTTCGGGTTCTGATGGGTCTCTGCGAAACTTCCGCACGCTTAGCATCCTAGAAGCCCAGATGCTGCAATGTAGTTAAGACGACGGTGAGATATTGGACATGGATGGGAGATAAAAGCACAACAGATGAAGAACTTTGCAACTGTGGTGGATCTTCGTATGACGGAACCAACTCGACGAATTTACCTAGAGATGGGAAGATACATGTTACCCCGTACGGTGTTCCTGGTAAGGGATATGGGGTCTGAGGAGACAAGGACGAAACGATGGATGGGAAAGACACGGCCTTGAAGCTCGGCGGCTGACCTGAAAACACGTGGAAACACAGATGAATGAGGAGCAGCAGTTTACATTGCATGGCGGTCAATGAATCAAGGATGTGGTCTTTTTAATGGGGTTCAGACCGTCCGCGATGGTCTCTGTTAGCACTTCTAACCAAACGATACTGGCATGTGTGCTCTACAGCCATGTGTATACACTGAGTTCACATAGCATAAAACACTCAGCTTAGGGAACAGAGCAAAAAGCCAGGAAAGAGAGAAAGAAAATATTCGTTCTATTGTCGTTGTACTCTAGAGCCCCCAGTGAATTCAGGCCTGATTCGGGCCTTGATCAACCTCCTATTGCACCTGTCGAAAGTGACGCATCAACGTCAGGAAGACGTACCGGTAGAGCTTAGACTGGATGCTCTGCTGTATGTCGTTGTCAACTCTGTAGTCGCAGCACTGACCTTGAGTCTGGAACCAAAGTCTGTTTAAGGTTATCAGCATGTCAGTATTAAGATCCACAGATAAGACGACCTCCGTCCCCCCATGTCAGGCTGTGGGGGGTTTACATACCTCTGTAGATACCTACGTCTGACTGCCTACTATGTACCGTTGCTCTGTGTCTGATGATTCCATTGGCCATAGGGTTTCCCTGTATCTGTGTCAGAGGATGTGTCTGCTAGTTGCGCCCAGACTCATATCCCTAGCTTGGAGAGCATCACGCTGCCAAGGCCAGCGGCGATGGAAGTCCGTTGTCGGTTTCCCAGGCTGAATCCTCTGGGAGGATGGAAGCTTCAGCTGGCATCTAAGTCACTTCGCTGTGTTCTTCGAAGCCCGGATCGCTCAGATCAAATGGACGAGCAAGGGATGTTTACTTAAGTCAAGACTTTCCGCATAGTCTCGCCCACAGTTCCATCTTCTGCGCACCGGTTGATAGCAGCAGCCGGTCAGCGATTGTCCGAACTTCACGGCGAAATATTGTATTATCCCCTTCCTGGCTCTGGGGGCTAACGGTTTCTCCCCACCTTCATTAGGGCCTCTTGGCGCCACTCCGTACCACTACCAACCTCAACGCCAAGGCGGCACGGTATCTCAAGGACCAGGACCAAGAAGAACACCGGCAAGCGGGTTCGAGCTTCTTATTGGATTTTCACTCCAAGCTACATCATCTGAACGGAAAGACTTGGCTCTGAACATGACTGTTGACGTTCCACCCTCGGACTTGGAGCGTTTAGCTGAGCAAGCTGCGGCATCAAGCGACAATAATTCGGAATCTGCCATTGACGAGAAGAAACTGGTGCGCAAGCTCGATCGGCACCTTGTGCCTATTGTCATGGCAAGTATTTTTGAAGCTGTTATCATATCCCCAAATATCTATCTCTCTTTATGAACGTGTTGTGTTCTCCCTGATCTAATATCATCCATACCCTAGTGAGCAATCTCTTGAGGACGAATGTCATGGTGGTGGTCTTGAATGAATTACGATCTAGAGAGCTGACAGTGAAGCGTCATATCCAAGGCTGCTCTGTAGGTCCCGTGCTTTTACTCGGTGAACACCTGCGCTCTCATTTTCGTTGACGATGAATGAGTACCCAGTGACGTTCTGAGTTACTGACATTAGGATTTTGTATAGACACTTTCAGCTTCTTAGACAGGTCCGTCTACGCTTAATCTAGAATACCCCTTTGAGATGTGCATTGTTTGTCAACTAGCTTTCCAGGGTAAACATTGGGAATGCGCGATTGTACAACCTAGAGAGGGACCTCAATCTTTCCCCGACCCAGTTCCAAACCGCAGTGTCGATTTTGTTCGTTACTTGTGAGTACGCTACGAGACCCAACGATCCCTTGGCCTCCCAGACGTACATCGTCCTACACTGGGGATATACCCATGATTTGACTCCAGGCATACAGACCTTATCTTTGAACTGCCTTCGAACCTTGTTCTCAAGCGCTTCACACCTCGGCGCTGGCTTTCCTTCATCGTGCTCGTTTGGGGCATCTTGGCCCTCGCAACGGGCTTCATTCGTAATTATGGCAGTCTAGTTGCTTTGCGACTTTTACTTGGGGCTTTCGAGGCAGGGTGAGTGAGTATCAGATCGACGAGTCCCACCGCGAAGCTCTACGAGACCGGCACTCCATATTACCGAGATGCTAGTGTCGTTTTTGCTGACGAACATCGTCTTAGTTTGTTCCCCGGCCTCAATGTCTACCTCACATTTTTCTATACCAAACGCGAATTGGCATTGCGCGTCGGCTACCTCTTCGTCAGTGCTGCGGTCGCTGGCGCTCTTGGAGGACTACTGGCCTATGGCATTGGCCATCTTGATGGCGTGTGTGGTATGAGTGGCTGGCGGTGGATCATGGTTATTGAGGGAATCCCTAGTATTCTTCTAGGGTTTGTGGTCTACTTCCTGTTGCCGAACGATGTCGACCATGCATACTTCCTATCGGCTGAGGAGAAGAAGTTCTTACACTCAAGAACGCGACGATATTATGGCGGTACCGACAGCGCACAGAAGTTTTCCACGACAGATATGATGGCGGCATTCAAAGACTGGAAAGTGTGGGCGTTCTGCGTTGGTCAGTTTGGTGGCGATACTATGCTCTATGGTGAGTGCTTCAGGCAGGGGACCACAGGATCAAAATGAAGTGCTCATCTATTGCGTACCTTAGGTTATTCGACCTTCTTGCCAACCATCATCAAAGGCTTGGGAACATGGACGACGGCAGAAATACAGCTGCTTACCATTCCCTGTTACGCGCTAGGAGCGACAACGTACATGAGCATCGCGTATCTATCAGATCGGAAGCAAATGCGTGGTATTTTCTGTCTCACCTTTGGCTCGCTTAGTGTCATTGGCTATGGTATTCTACTGTCGGACTCGCCCGCTGCAGTACATTATTTTGCGTACGTTTGCCCAGTCGTTACGGGGCCACGGGATGTATTCGCTGACGAGTTGAAGATGCTTTTTGATTGCGACAGGACTCTATGTGCTAGTTGGATTGCCACTGGCCTGGCTGCCAAATAATAGTCCTCGCTATGGCAAACGTACGACAGCCAATGGCCTGCAACTCACGATCGGCAACAGCAGTGGGATTATGGCTTCATTCATCTAGTAAGTTTCTACCAGACAAGCTGGACTGGACGTTGCATGTCTGACTCGTGGCTAGTTCGAGTGGCAGCGCGCCAAGGTACGTCAAAGGGAATGCTATCTCGTTGTCGCTTGTGGGGTTGAGCGCGATCCTGTATGGGCTTCTGTGGGTTTGGTTTGCGCGGGAGAATAAGAGGCGCGAGAGAGGTGAGATCAAGGCCGAGCACCAGAGTCTGTCTGAGGAAGAATTGGCAGAACTTGGAGACGAAAGTCCGAGGTTTCGATATACCGTTTGAAAATGCCCATAGGTCACTATAGTACCGGCCCCTTTTCATGGGCCTGCCTGCCTACATGTACTATGCCGACTGCAATAGATATCGGCAACCTCTGTTGTAAAGACGGGTGGTACTAACTACATGGTAGTATAGAACCAGGTTGCCGCTTGCTTTAAGCCTTGCTGTGCTGCCAGTGGCATACCTTGGGTACCTTATTGTACTGGAACTCAGCCGTGTAGTACATTTCCGGCCACTGCATATATGTGGATGTTTGCAGGCAAATAGAACCACAAGCTTCCAATTTGAAGAGGCCGAGCAGGAGTTCATGTCGAGTTGCCATAGACCCGTGCCCTCAGTGCTGTGTAACTTGGAAGTACACACACACATGCATACATGTATTGACTTGTACTAAGTACATGTACCGTTGGAATGGATGTACGGCAGGTACACACCATATATGTATACAGATCACATGAAAGTACTACTACTAGGTAGTAGGTACCTAACAATGCTGCGAGTTGCAATTGCAACCCCCCCCAGTGGGGCGCCGGTGCAAGGGGGACGCCGTCGCGTAAAACACGTCTATTGGAGCTCCAACGCGTGCGTCCCTGGCTTTTTCACTCATTAATCGATCCTCCTCAGGGCGTGACATCACCGCCAGCATCCCGTTCGAGGTCTTTCGTTTTGCGCTGCCCGCAACATCCCTCTTCTCCCGCCTCTTCCGCCGCAACGATACTTTTACCACCATGGGCATCAAGAATCTGTTTTCCATCATCAAGGACGAGGCCCCTGCCGCCGTCAAGGAGGGCGACATCAAGAACCACTTCGGTCGCAAGGTTGCTATAGTATGCCCCTCCCTACCCGCCGGCCTACAGCTTCAACATACATGCCCAAGACGGAGACACTGACTCTTGAGCCTGACAGGATGCGTGTGTACCCGATGCGCTCTGACACCAACAATCCAAGTGCCTTGCTGATGTCGTCCGTTCTAGCTCCATGAGCATCTACAGCTTCCTCATCGCTGTGCGATCCGACGGTCAGCAGCTGACCAACGAGGCTGGCGACACCACTTCTCATCTCATGGGCATGTTCTACCGCACCCTACGCATGATCGACAATGGCATCAAGCCGCTCTACGTCTTCGATGGTGCTCCGCCCAAGCTCAAGTCGGGCGAACTCGCCAAGCGCTTCCAGCGCAAGGCCGAAGCCAACCAGGACCTCGAGGAGGCGAAAGAGACCGGCACGGCCGAAGACGTCGAGAAGTTCTCCCGCCGCACCGTCCGCGTCACCCGCGAGCACAATGCCGAATGCCAGCAGTTGTTGAAGCTTATGGGCGTCCCCTACATCGTCGCACCCACCGAGGCCGAGGCCCAGTGCGCCGTCTTGGCCAGGGCCGGCAAGGTCTATGCTGCCGCTAGTGAAGATATGGATACTTTGTGTTTCGACAGCCCCATACTGCTGAGACATCTGACTTTCAGCGAGCAGAGGAAAGAACCCATCCAGGAGATTGCTGTTGACAAGGTCCTCGAGGGCCTGCAGATGGATCGCAAACAAGTACATCTGACGTCCCTCCCGTCATCCCCGCGTATCTGACTGACATCGTCCAGTTCGTTGATCTCTGTATTTTACTCGGATGCGATTACCTCGACCCCATTCCCAAAGTCGGCCCCTCGACCGCCCTGAAAATGATACGTGAGCATGGCACACTTGAGAAGGTAGTTGAGTCTATTCAAAGTGACCCTAAGAACAAGTACACGATCCCTGACGATTGGCCCTATGCCGACGCTCGAGAGTTGTTTTTCGAGCCTGGTGTACGAAAAGCCGACGACCCGTTGTGCGACTTCAAATGGGAGAAGCCAGACATCGACGGCCTCGTCAAATTCCTGTGCACTGACAAGGGCTTCAACGAGGATCGAGTCCGTGCCGGCGCCGCAAGACTGGAGAAGGGCGCCAAGAGCTCACAGCAAGCCCGACTTGAGGGCTTCTTCAAGCCACTCCCCAAGACAGACGAGGAGAAGGCAGCTTTGAAGCGAAAACACGAAGAGCAGAACGAAGCCAAGAAGAAGAAGCTCAAGGAAGAGAAAAAAGAGAAGGCGAAGACGAAAGGAAAGCCTAGAGGAGGAGCTTGATTGATGTCCTCTTCAGCCACGTACACGGCCCAGTCTGGCTCCGGCTACGAGTCACGAATTCGCGATTTGATTTTTCCTACCGGTGTTGCAGGGAAGCACGGCCAAGGCGTTATTACCATGTTTGCTATCAAAAGGATCCGGGGTTCGGTGTGTACGAATGACACGTCCTGGGATCATCACCCACATGCGCTGTAGCTTCTATATTACGAGCGTCTGGCAACGAGGGTGCCTTGGTGATCGCAGTCATGAATGATGAATATTACCATTCCACAGCAAGCGTACGATTGCATTCGATTACCAAATGATTGCAGGTCATGAACCCGCTTCGCCTCGATGATTCAATCCCATAATCTCGTACTCATATATAACGGAACATGTTATTCTTGACGCTCCGCTTCATGGCGACGGGCTTGCCGTCTTCGTACTCGATGCCGGCCTCGCCACCGTCGCCGGCTATCCCAGACATCTTCCTCCGCAGCTCTTCGTCCCGTTGAGCTACCGTCTTCTTGTCGTCGCTTGCTACTTTATCGGATGGTGCAGTTGCGCCCTTGGTGATGTCAGACTCGCGCGTGCTCCCATCGTTTTCCACTTGAGCGCTTGCGCAACGCTGTTGAGAGAGGCCTAGCGGAGCTGTTTTCCCTACGATGTAAGTCGCGCGGAAGAGTGTTGGTACTGTCCGGAGCATTGCGAGAAGAAAGAATGGATTGTAGGTTGTAGTGGAATAGGATACTTGATCCAAACGAACGGATGTAGGAATGAGATAGTGCAGATGTGGTCTAGGCGAAAACATTATGATACGTCACGTGGCGTTGTAGCGTCAAGATTGAAGAGGGTCCCGTACACACCCGGCTATGCCCTACACGGTAGCGTGCTAACTACGTATGGTTACCCTGTTTCCGTCTCTCGTCACCTTTTTTATTAGGTGCTCCGTCATGCAATTCACTTCCAGAGGGCACCTCCTCTTCATCTATCAATCTTGGATACTCACGAATGACAATCCCGGCCCAGTCACTGAGTTCGATCATACTTGTACAACAGCTGAGCAACGAGAAACCAACCGCATGAAATAGAGCATTGTCTCTGTATGGTCTGCCAAGCCAGAACGTTGATAACAGATCTGTCTGATCCGAGAGTCTGGAAGGCGCCCGGTTAGCTCGCTCGCTAGTTCGTCAACCCTTGAGACAGTGTGGCTGGTGTAGCATACTCTACCTACATCCGTACCTAGGTACAGATTACTACCAGTGCTGTATCTTGGGACATACACAGTAAACTGTACCTCTGTTGCAAGACCGTCAATCAGTTCAACAATGAACAAGGCTGGATGTCGAATGATGGGATTGATCTATCAAATCATGTAGGTGCCAGATAGGCGGCTGAGGTACGGACCTCTTGCGTTTCTTACTGATCATTCTCACGCGACGTATAACCCGTATCTACCTTACAACCAGCCATCGATGAATGAACCTAAAGCGAGTTGTGAGTTGAAAGGGAAAGAGAACTTGCAATATCTGAAAGACCAACCATCGAAGATTGTGTAGCTGCTTTACTTGCTTCAACCCCGATTCCTCAAAAGAACGGCATTTGAAAGAAGAAGAAAACTCCCTGAATGGGCCGAAGGTACTCTCTATGCTAACGCATTAATACGTGTACTGACCGAGAAGTATGGGAATATTCGAAGTCATGCTACATATCAACCCGTGAGTACAAGGGTTGCTCAATACTACATAGGTATGCCATTGCTCAGGTGAGTCAATGGGTCGAGAAAAGCTGATGCACACCGAAAAAAAGTAAGCAGGCTGGCAAAGGCTGACTGGGCAGCATTGATACAGCTCTATGTCATGACCAACACGTAGCCACTCTCACCAAGCCCGAACCGTAGGGATACGTGTCCGTGCATAGTGGCAGCCTTTCTACCTTACAGTTGAACAAGCTGAATTTTCTGGCTGTGTAATCGAATCGGACGAGGCAGGCGGCACCAGTCCATGCCGCGTGCTGAGTTGGCTGACGGTAGAGCCGTTCCCAGCTTCTTCGCGCCGCGAACGACGACGACGACGACGACAATTATCAACAGGCAATCACACTGCCCACACTCTACGCCGCACCGTCTTCTCCATCAACTGTTAACAGTCCACGGCGGCACTCGCAGCTGCTCCAGTGCCGTATTCTACATGGGATGATGTGCATACAGGCCGCCCAATTTTGCCTGCAGCCTGCTCAAGTCGGTCACAGATAACACCGATCAGGCGTTTCAGAATGTACATGGAGTTTCAACCTGCTAAGGTACTCTTAGGCCGTTGAGGATTGTGCTGATCAAGAAGTGTATAGAGTTGGCCTTTTGCGCATCTTGAAATCTTTCCGTGGGAACGGACATCCACATCCGTTGCGTATCTCCTGGGCTGCGTCCAGTCCTTATAAGTACCAAGTTTCAATATATCCATTTTGCTAGCAAACAACGTCAAGCATTACTCAACAGTTATACAGCTAGAATAAGTAGTACAAATCTGTTGTAGAAGGCAACGAGTCTCCTCACCCCCCGGCCCTCGTCTTCTCATCGGTATTCGCGCGGCGCAGCCCCTCGTTCACCACCATGCCTTATTACCATGATGATCGGAAAAAAAAGATACGAGTCAGTGCTATATCTAGATTGTCACTGTCACCGGCCAACACGATACTTAGTCAACGACGGCAAACTCGTAATCGACGAAAGAGTTTGTGAGGACTACTGCCGGTACCACAGGGGCGACAGGTGCAATACAGTCACATATAACGCACCCGGTGCGTTATTGTGGATCGATCATAGGCCCCGGAACGCTGGGCTTTATTATTTATGATTCAAGCTCAGCAGAATTCACCGTTTGTCTACGCTGCCGACGAAGGTCCCCGCGCCGTGGCGAATACTGTTCGGAATGCATCTCTGCCCGCCTCGTGAGGGATCAGGAAAAAGACAGGTACTCGGAGACTATTGCTGTTGATTACCGGCGATTTGTCGAATATCCGGAGATGAGAAAGTGTTGTTAATGCTTAGTACTTGTCCGACCTGGTATTGAAACCCCATTGTCACAGAGCGAGTCGGGGTCTCATTTACTCACCGCCAGCTATCAACATCCGTTTCTGGGTTGGGAGAAAACATCGTACTACTTTGCGAATCATTAAAGGTGATGGAATGGCTTGGATCGTCAGATAAAATTGGTCAATCTCGCCGTGGGTAAATCAATAGATTCCAGCGCCAATTTTTACCATTCCCACCATTACTCAGGATAGTTGTCGTACATCACGAATCATGTTGAATTACCATCCATACTTAGACATGCTTACAAACCCACATCTTCATAGTGGTCTCGTCTATCGACGGCTTGGGACATGAGTGGTAGCAGAGTACAGGAAGATTATCGACAGGGCATATCTGGCTGTGTTGTGTCGTAACCTGCCTGTCAATGCATGATACAGACACAGTAGCCTGGAAGAACAACGAGACGTCGTCACTTACTTTGTGAGAGGGCATGAGGTGAGCTCTACTACTGGTGTAGTCAGGAACACATACACTAACAGGCTCGGTGGATGTGAAGCCCAAAAAATTCTTGCAGCAGACTGAGATACCCCCTTCACAAATGTGTTTTATAGTTGAACGTCGAGCATGAGAATGTAGATTCGATCCCTAGGCAATACTGTCATTGTTTCACTAGTAACATCAAAAGGGAGTGGTTGAAGAACAATGAACTTTGATAGCAAACAACGGCGTTGTACGGATTCTAAGAACCTAATTAAAGTAAGCCACAAACTCTTTTTCAGATGCGCGGGCTGTGTTCGAGAGGCTTTCACCAGGGATATACAGCCACGAGATGACGCCAGGTCGTAGATAGTTGATTTTATACACCATGTCTTGGGCCAATATGGCAAGCTTCGGCCTCGAGCTGGAGTTCCTAGTCGCTGTCGCAAGGGACAACCAGCGAATAACCGTACCTGCAATGTTTCAACGATCATCAGGAGGTCCTCTCTTCGTTCCGTCGAGAACGGCTCCGTCACAAATCGTCGAAGCTTTTCAGCCAATGATGCGGAGAGCCATCACCAATGCACTGAATGGATTCAAAGGTAAGCGTGTTATATCCACAGGACAAAATAACCAACCCTACAAGCACTGGGCTGTGGAAGTCGATACAAGTGTCTTATTTCCCAAGGAGCTGCGTTCTCTCCCTCATATGAATGACTACACATGGCAGCCGGTCGAGATCACCTCGCCTGCGCTATGGGACGACGCGTCTTCGTGGAGAGAGATTAAACTCGTCGTCGATGCCATAGCTCGTGATTTTTGGGTGCTAACGCCAGAAACAGCAGGTATACATTTTCACTATGGGAATGGGGTGGAATACATCCCTTTCTTCGAGCTGAGGAGACTTGGTGCCTTTTTCTTCGCTGCGGATCCCATTCTTTGTCAACTCCACCCCCCACACAGACGAAACAATATGTTCTGCGCTAGCAATAGGCTTTACTCATACATTGCACGAGGAGAAACACCAGACGAGGCGCATTCGCCGTGGGTAGAGGCACCGCCTGAGGTTCGGAATACTGCCAACGAAAAGCACACGCGCAGCCCAAAACGCCACAACTTCCCTATCAAGCGAGGAACCTTGACGGGGTATATTTCCAGAAATCTATTTTCAGCGGATTCCGATAGTGAAGATGGAGAAGCCCCGGCCATCAAAGATATCCCTGGGGCCGTCGCGGAGATCCTCCGATCGACAAACGCCCCTACTGTTGCCGAGCTAATGTCGTCAAAACCTCTAGATCTAGACGAAAGAATGGCTTACAACTTCAACAACTACCGTCAAAGTAGATATAGGCCATCTGCAGGGAGCGACGCGCGTAACGGAGCACTGCTCACACCTGGTATGACAGGCGGCCAGAAGCGCACGATCGAGTTTAGACAAATTGCATCTACCGCGGACTCCGCCGAGATTATCGCTCATGGTAAGGCCATCATACGCCTCTGCGAGTTTGCGAAAACTGCCAGCTTGCAAGACCTGTGGACGATTGTCCTAGATTGCGCCGTGAGCGAGACTAACCGGGACTGGTTCGACGTCTTCGACCTCTTGCTAAAGCTCAATCTCCACGAGGAGGCCCAAGTCCTCGCGCGCGCTGTGGCAAGGTTCCACAGGCCGGGGTGATCAGTTTCAGCGACTTATGTATGATGAAGATCGAAAAGCGATTTGTTTGTACTCCCCTCTTCCCCCTTTTCTCGTTGTGCCAAGCAGGTCATTCTGCATTATTAGACGACCAGGGGAAATGAGAAGAAAGCGCGGTGTGAAGACGTTATAACGAGCCTAGCGTTCGAACTCTCCAAGAATGATGTGATTCGTAATGCTATTATGTCTGATGCTAGTTTCTTGATAGTCGATCCTCGCAGAGCTCGCGTGTGACATCATCTCCGCCGGCGAAAGCGGCTTCCAAAGCCAGGTCCTCCTTTCGACCCAGAATTTCTCAGCTTCAGTCGCTTGAAGTTCGTGTGTGCTAGTTCATTGACCTTTTTTGCAGCCTTCTTTATTTTGCTCTCCTTCTTGTTTCGGTGGACTTGTTCTTCAAGTTCCTTTTTCTCCTGCTGTTGATCTCGCTCATCCTCGGAAAGATCAAAGTTCAAGTCCGACCCAGCTTCGTCGGGTTCCTTATTAGGGGCGCCCGGGTCATACTGTGTTTCTGGAACAACGTCGTCACCGCTAGACTCGCTGCCGGGGCCGCCATCTACAGTGTCCTGCAATGACTTTGGCTGTCGTTTGACCCTCGTGGGTCTCATATTGACTCGCCGCGTCGTTCTCTTCTGTCCCTTCTTCTTGTATACTCGGAGACGCTGGCCATCACGCCCCTTGCCTTCTTCTGTTGGGCTGTCGTACAGGCCTTCGTCGTCAAAGCCCCCCAAAAGAGGTGGCGCCTGGCTATCTGGTTCCAGAATCTCGCTTACTGCTTTCGGCACCGGTTTAGCCAATGTCACCAGTTGGGGGGAGCTGGCGTCATTTTCCATCTCCCGCAGTGCCTCGAGATCGTCATCGAGCTTCTCGTCTTCAAGTCTTCTCAGACCGGCCACGACGCTGCTGAGACTGCGGCCCAGAGGCTTGCGCGGTAACCGCAAGGGCGCGGGGCCGGCGGTAAACTGCGCATTCTCAGGCAGGGTCTGCATGGGGGCTCTTCGCAAAAAGGCGGGAGTGCACAGCTGAAGCTTGGAGACAGAGCCCGGTGTTGCGGCGCCCAGAGCATTGCTGTCCCTGGACTTGAGGGGGGTGGCGAAGTTGTCGAGCATAATGCGCTTAGAGAATGACGTGGGCGTCGTCCCCAGCTTTGAGTCGTCTCCGGCGCTGGCCATCCGCTTGCTGGGGGTGGCCTGGATTCGACTCGTGGCATATCTGGGCGCGGTAACGGCGGCGGCAGCATCGGGATTTGCGTTCTCGACGTTTTCGTCTAGGAGGTCGAAGATGCCGAGGATGCGGCCGTTCCTCTGAGGCGTGGGACCGATGGAGGTGGGCATGGCGGGACTGAAGAGAAGCCTGGTGGAGGGCGTGGCGAGAGCGGCGTGGTCAAGATCAGCGGTACGAGCGGCGGACGGCGTGCGATCAGGACGACATTGTCTCTTGGACGGAGTCTGAGTCTGCGCGTGAGAAGGGCCTCGACTGTTATCGTCGTCGTGAGAGGGGCGCTTGTTGGAGGCCCTGTTAGAGGGCCCAGTGGGGGGTCTCTTGCCGGCGAGTACGTCTCGCAGCTGGTTGTACGCCTTGTATTTGCCGGCTACATCGGGGTGCTGCTTGATCTCGAGGCGGCCGGGCTTTTTGCCGTGATGAGAGGTGGCCCAGTCGGCTTCGAAGCGCTTCAGGTCGGCGCGCAACTTGGAGGCTTTGGCCTCGTAGGCCTCTCTTTGCAAGTCGTCCATGGTTGCTGAGGATGCCGTCGAATATGCACGGTGATCTATATCATAATCTGTAGCCGTCACAAAGTAGCGACCAAACAGTGTTGGGGTTGGTGCGTGTAAGTGAGTATGTGTGTATCTGGATATCCGTACCTGACATCAGGCAATGTGTGTGACTGGATGTAGTACAGCGAAGAGGAGAGAGAGAGCGTGCATGTGTCGAAACCAGTGTCGAGTGTCACAGCACTTGGACCGCCTACCACGTTTGGTATTGATGAAAGGTGAAGGTGTAAGATGGAGATTTAGGTGCCGTGTCTTAGTCTGTCGCGTGGGCGTGACGCGTTAAGTGGACGTGACGATGCGCCGAGGGGTTAGCGCGACAATGGGGGAGGGGGTTGTCCCGGGGGATCGGGGGTCGGGGGGCTCCCGTCGCGACGCCTGTACGGATGTACCCCGGATCTCCTACCTGGAAGAGGTAGGCATCACCCACCTATTAGGAGGACCTTTCGCCTCCACTTACAGAATACTATCGGCAAACTCACCGTTGGCGTGTGTATATTTCCGGTTTACTCAATCCATTGTCTCCGAGTCCTGGATTCCATACGACCCACGAGGCACTGAGTGCGGGCACGTAGAGCATAGGGCCTACATACCCGTTCAGGCATTCCCCCACCCTCCTTGACCCAGTGGCTAGGCCGATACTCCCTATCGCCTCCTCATCAAGATTTACTTGATGCAAGCTCAGCCCTCGCCATACGATCATCTGCAATCTCAAGTCCTGCAAAAGACGGTCCAAGAGGTGGCCGAGGCTGCGGAGAGCGCAGACGTACACACAGGTCAAGCCAAGCCATGCTGTGTCATCTGTCTCGACGCCATCAGCGAACCCTGCGAGGCTCGGCCTTGTGGCCACGGCAACTTTGACTATTTGTGCCTACTGAGTTGGCTTGAACGCCTGTCTAAATGCCCACTCTGCAAGGCCAGCATTCACCAAGTAGTCCACAGCCTCGACCACGACGGTCCGGGAAGTAGCAGTGTTTACCTTGTGCCCCAGTTCTCACCAGGTGCACATCCCAGCCTCTCGCAGCCCTCGCTGGAACTTTCACCTCGGCCTGCTGCTCAAAGTCGCAATGCCCGTCGTCGCCAATTTGCCTCTCGACATCACTGTCCCTCGCCAACTAAAGTAGACACGGCAATTCTTCGCCGCCAGCATGTTTATCGCGAACGCCTCTATTCTTTTCATGTCGGTTCTAATCCCTACTCGGGATACAGAGAACTGAGTCCGTCTTTGTTCCGATCCGATCCTGAGCTCCCCTCCCGTGCGCGTACGTGGCTGAGAAGGGAGCTTCAGGTATTCCACTTCTTGGACAGAGAACTGTGTGAAGGCGTTGGGTTGGAATTGCGCCCTTCTCGCACCATGCTTGCGAGTGAGCACATCATCACTCGCCGTCGCGCAAATAATGCTGAATATCTACTCGAGTATATCATCGCCATCTTGAAGACGGTAGATATCCAGGGCAGCGAAGGCGCCGCAAGGGACATGTTGAAGGACTTCCTCGGTTCGGAGAACGCAACTCAGCTTCTTCACGAACTGCGCAGTTTCCTTCGAAGCCCTTGGTCCCTCGAAGAGTGGGATCGCAAGGTACAGTACTCGCCGACACCAACCCATCGGCCAAAAGGTCGGGGGGCAGATATCGGACGGTCGGATGAGTCTCCGAGGCAGACGTTGCTCGTAATCAGAGATTAGTGTGTTAAACACAAATGGCTTGCGATTCATTTCGTCTCATGCAACCTGACAGGACCTTTGGTCGTACCGTGACGAGAGAGAAAAGTCCAACCTGACAGGACCTTTGTTCGTACCGTGACGAGAGAGAAAAGTCCAACCTGACAGAAGCTAGAAATATGCTTCATGCTTTCGTCGATCATGTGCCATTGGTTCAAATTCCACCCTGAACCCGTGATGTTGATCTCCGATTCTTGACACGAGTAAATTTTGCTTGTGACGACCGGCCTTTGCGGGTAGAACCACAAGCGAGCTGTTGTTCTCCCAGAGATGTCTCATATACCGTTCATATTCCCACATTCTAGAATTGACTTGACTCCTTGCCAGAGCGACTAAATGACGGCGTTATCGAGCATCTGTATTACATAGCAGCAAGGCAAGGTTGTGAGGATGAGAAAAATGCATTTGTGATATCGAAGCTCGGCTATGTCTTCCGGGTTTCCTTTTGCAATCGCGATTCATCTTCATAGTCCGCCAGCGCACTGCCAGTGGCTCACAAATCGCTCGGTACTGGCTCTATATCGCCTCTGTATAGTCCTAAATATGGCCTAGGCAATGACTAATTCAATACCAAGCCTCGTCGCCCCTCGAAAGCGACGTCGCTTGGGAGGTCTTCCCAGGAAGCAATGTCTTGTCAAAAACAAACCGAGAGAAAGACATCTCGGAATCAGCTTGCAACATTAGTAGCGCGGAT
This sequence comes from Xylariaceae sp. FL1019, assembly GCA_022578705.1. NCBI lineage: Eukaryota > Fungi > Ascomycota > Sordariomycetes > Xylariales > Xylariaceae > Xylariaceae sp. FL1019. The sequence goes on along the minus strand of MU391951.1, from coordinate 468,333 downwards.
GAGGAGACATTTTGAAATACCTGGATTACAAACGTTACGGCTTCAAGTCAGCATGTCTCCGTCTCTTCTTCTGGCTACCTCGCAAGAGTGGGACTAGACGTCCTTCAAATGAAACGGTCTTTCGCAACCTTGAATGCGGAGGAGCAAGGCAATTCTTCAGCCTAGTGGACAGTCTCACTACGGCACGAGTAGAATTCTCTCCGGCAGATTATCGAAGACTTTCTCAGAACACGTGGGAAATTGACAACCCTGTCCAAGTGCTCTATGAAAAACTGCTCGAAGTGTTTGCAAAATAAGCAAAGAATACCCTTCTTATTGTACTCAGTTTGATACTATATGCTGCAAAGTGATCTTCCCTTCGAAGCGTCCTTTCATGCATAAACGACGGCTTTTAGCACTGGACACGCTGAGAACCGCTGGCGCATTAGACACGATGGCTCGGTATAGAAGAGACAGGACGCGAAATAATAAACACTGCCGCAAGGCTGGCGCCTAGACCCTTTACTACAAATCTGATACCATCGCATATAGTATTCCTGCGAGAACTATTAGTGATGACTCCATGAAGCCTGCGAAGCGAGAGAGATGGTCAACTTGGGCGCATGAGCGCAAGATGATGATGCAGCATTGACACTCAGCTTTCTTGATTCCTTGAGCTATGCCTCGCGAAATCAGGAGCGGAACGTGAGCCAATTTCAACGAACCACAGTATCGCATCACAAATTTCTCGTCTTCCCACGAGGGGCAACATCATGTTCGGAGAGAGCGGAACTGGTACTGACAGGTAGCTGGGGGGTGGGGAATGCTACTAGGTAGATTTGCTTGCACGAGGTCACCAATAAATGAGCCCATGTCACACGCAGACGTCCATCCTGTTGACGTTGGACTCGTGCAGAAGCAGATTCTGTTGCGATAGTTTGAACAGAACTGCAAGCCTGGTCCCCGAAGCCGACGTTGCATCACGGCTACGGCAGTTCTCGCTACGCAAGACCATCCATTGGCTATAGCGCCGAGGTCGAAGACGGATGTGGCCCGAGATTATCACAGACGAACAGAGACCACTCTGGCCATTCTCTAACCTATCTAATTATTGCCTTCCCACTATAATGGGATGGGAAACAGTACCTACCTACCTACCTATGCGCAGGCGAAAGGGACGCCGAGCAACGTCGGACCGGAACCGTTGGGAAGTGGATTACATGTCAATGATCGAGTGTCTCGGCGGCAGAGGGCGACACCTCCTGAATGAGGATACTCTTGGATTCGGGATGGAGAGAAGGCGGTTGGCCGTTCAGCTTGTGCGGCTCTCAGCGTGGCTGGCTCCAGAGCATGTCGTTGACCCGTTGCCAATGGAGCGTGACCATGTACGTACCACAAGGGGCTCTCTCCATCAGGCTCGTCAGCATCAAGCACTCCGTACAGTACACTTACGGTTGCTTGGCTGAAGAACCACTGGACAATTCAATGCTAGTACAAACCCCTGCACTTCTCGATAACATTCCAGAAAGCGTGTCTCCCTCGCACTACTAGTCTCAGTACTCGTAGGTTCCGGGTATCTAGCTGTCAAAGCTCATAACCGCAGATACAAGGCAAAGCTCACACGCCGGGGGCTGGTAGGAAACCGAAGCGAAGATACACAGGGGCCGAAGCTCCTCGTGGTGTTTTGTTTGACTTGGCGGCCGAGGTGTCTGAGAAGGTAGCACCAACACTTCTGAATATTGGAGTCTCACTGCATAAGTACCTACCTGATCGAAGACACATACGAAGGACCTCTAGGGGTATATCCAAAGGGCGGCCGAGGCGGCGCAGGCAAAGTAACGTTGATTACCACTGGATTATCCCTTGGCGCACCACCATGCAACGATGCGTCACTGTCCAGTGCCAAGACTGCACACGTAGTCCGCAAGGTCAGGTCCTCAGTCATCGTCGCTCTCTCGTAATGGCCGTGATGAGGTGGGCATTGGAGCAAGCGAACGCTGGGTGCAAGTGGACGGAGATGGCGGACAAGGGTCTGAAGGGTCTCTCTGCCCCTACAGTCCGTAGGCTTTTAGGCTACCTAGTGCAGACGTGCACATGGACGAAAGAACGCACTTCTGACCGCAGGCTTGGCATCGCGAACGCTCGCCCCGATCTGGCCATTGTCGCTTACCGCGAGCCAATCATAAATTCCCCGGCTCGCTTCTCAACGCCCGTCGCTTTCCTCTTCCGCATCGAGCCTCGAATCAAGCGCATCGCCGACTTTACACTCACATGTACATACCTTAAGGACCTACAGTTTACTGCCTGCGGGGAGTCGGACGCCTATGGCCACCTCGTCCGTAGCCCCTCGCTGGCAAGAGGTTCCACCTTGGCCGCCTCTCTTCACAGCCTTCCCGACTTCTGGAGATGGGAGTCTCTCCCTCCTGTACGTGACTACTTGTGAACTGTCCCAGATTCGCTCCCAGAAGCGCATCATGCGCCCCGAGGAGCTCGAGGTCGCGGGTCCGATGCCGTGTCGAATGGCTCGGTGCTCACTCGCTCCCAACGTCTGCGATTCTGAGTTCCGGGCGGTCTGCCATGTGAAGCGTGTGCCATGCCATGCCATGCCATGCCATGCCATGCCATGCCATGCTATGCCATGCTCCATGTTCCGTCTTCCGCTATGCAACCTCGCTTGACCATGCCCAATCGTTGCTACGCGCTCTTCGTCTAGGCCACCGGCCTGACCTGACAAGCCGCGGGGCCTGCTATTGTCTGTCTGTGTTGGCCATCCAGACACGGACTCAGGTCCACGGGTGTCTGAACTTCTGCACTTCTGAAGGGCCAGGCAAGCAGTGCAAACTACAGACCCACCATTCCGTTCACCACTAGGCCTCAGCTGCTGATCCCTCTTTATTAGCCTGCGGAAATGACGCCGCACCCTTGAGCTGTTCTGCAGCCTGCCCGACTATGCCCGGGCTGCTGGTTCCGCCGAGATTGCACTCGAGGTGCTGGTCTTCCAGAATGCTTCCTCTGGTGTCTTGGCCACGGCATTGTCCTTCTCATAAAGCCCACCCCGTACATACTGCCACGCATTGCGCCCATCGTGCTACCTGACCCGCCGCCCTATGTATACATAACTTGGGCTAAAGACGGATAGGTCGTTCGTCTGTACTTCTCTTGTTGATACTCACCTCAACTCGGCTCCCTCTGTTAGACTAGTCGGCCTTGCCATCCAGCTGCGGGAGCGAGCCGTTCTCATACCGCTGCCATGCGACGCTCTCCGCTTCCCCTGAGAGTCGCAGTATCCACCATGACCGGCAACTTCTTTCATGATACTGTGCCTGCCGCTTGCTAGATAGTGCGTTGATGGTGAGCCGCCGGTCAAGGATCTTCCAAGTGAACCATCTGCGTAATCAACTCTCGAAACGGCCAAGGCCAGATTGGGCATAGAGAAGCTAACGCTGTCATCGGCTCTTCTTGTTATCTTGTCGAGCTTCATTGGTCTGTTAAGCGACTTATGCGACGGCCCTATGCTCTTGACTCCAGCAACCTCACCAAATTCTTGCCGTGGTGTAAGATCCGTGACTTGTGTCCGCTTCTCACGCCCTAATGGGAGCGGTCTCTGCTAGCTGAACGGCGATAACGTGGCCATCCGTTCCATTCGCCATCATGGTCGTATTACCTTCCACTAATTCTCACAATTGGCACGACGACTTGGGTGATTTGGCACTTAGCACTCATCAAGCTCGTCCGGCATTCCAGCGTGACGACTTAGTTGCGTCAAGTGGCACTGACTGATCTAATATTAACTGCTTCTAAATCAATTGATTTCCCGGCCTCCCATCCCAGGGAGGCATACGAGCAGCGAGGCGTCTGGCTTCAAGCGATAAAATAGAGAGGAGGGCCAGCAACCATCGAAGAACAGTTTTCCTTCCCATATACGTCCCCCGTTGCTCTATTCCATTGCAGAAAACACGCAGCTTACTACCGGTTGCGCACAGCAGTGTAAGTATCCATCGGCACTCCAGTAACTCTCACTATCATGCAAATCATGGGTTCAATCTTCAAATGCCGTGATGGTAACTCTTCGGGACCCCTGTGGTATCAAACCTGCCCCCATTGTGCCTTTCAATTTTTTAACACCGCTGAGCTTACCATCTCCAATGTTCAGTAGTGAAAAGGGCGTGTAGCCTCCGACCTATCTTCCATGGGACTGCTGGATCTCTTCTCGTCACACGCCCAGTAACACAACACAGCACGACCTTTCGTCGTTTGTCACACCAATGACTCGACCACCGCCCTCCGACTCGGTACGATCCATCGTAGAGAATGCCCTGCCTAGTATTAAGGTTCTTGCTGTTTCCATGATGCCGACACAACGGATTGTAAGACCGTTCAAAGTGAGGCTTGCGAATGGAAAGACCCTTTTGCTCAACCTATCACCGCCACCTTCTAGATTACTTCGATCAGAACAATGGCCCATCCAGTCAGAGGCTGTAGTGGTAGACTGGCTATCCAAGGACATTTCCCCACGGGAAGAAAGCATTACTCAATTGATCGACAAGATAAATGATGAAGAGATCACACCATTACGCAGGTCATCACGTCCCGGGGAGCACCAATCAGCCTCAGAAGTATCTATTTCATTGACACTACAACTAGTCAAGTACCTTCCAACTTTGATCAAGCACTCCTTAACGGCGGCCGAATATCGCACTCCATTTGGCCTATATGAACCCACACCGGGAGAACCAGTTTCCTCTTTGGCCTGGCCACTCTCCGATAAGGAACGGATGAGTCTAGATTATCAGAAGGGTTGCTTGATGCGACGTATTGTCGAGCCCACATCTCCGAATGGGAGCTTCGGTCTGGCTGTGAGTGTGCTCGGCTCGCCTCCAAGCATCGATGACGCTCGTGGAAAAGCGAGAGAGCCTACATTGGACCTTAGTGGAACCACTAGCTGGAGGGAAACGTTTCATTCGCTTCTGGAAAGCATTCTTAGAGATGGCGAGGATCTGGCTGTGACGGTGAGCTATGAGCTAATCAGGACAACTTTTCACAGGTTTGCTCATCTACTAGATGCGGTGACAACACCACGGTTGGTCGTGTTCGATGTAGACGAGGACGACAATCTGCTTGTTTCCAGACTCGAAAGGAGGCACGAAAGCCATGCCAAAGAAGAGATCCCGAAGGTGTCGATGGAAAGAGAAGAGAAGGAATCTGAAGAATGTCTCATCCAGCTCACTGGATTGCGAGACTGGAGTAACTGCATTTTTGGAGACCCCTTATTTGCGACGGTCTTTTCGCATCCAACTCCAGAGTTCGAGCGTGGCTTTCGTCGTCGACCCGGTTCGCGCCGTAGCGAAGACGAACGAGACCAACCACAAGGGCGACGACTCGCCGATGTTATCGAAGATCCCGACAATGCTGCAAACCGTATTTTACTCTACGAATGCTACCACGCCACGGTATCCATAGTCAGGCAGTTCTATCGTCCGGGCATCGACAGTAGCCGGCGCGAAATTGTCGCCCGCAGACGATTAACCGCAGCACTAGCGAAGCTCGGGCGTATGGAGGTCGATATTGAAGAAAGAGACGGACCTGCGGCAAAAAGACCGCGACGTCCTAGTCGCGAATATTTCCCGGTGAAGCGGTCAAGGAGTGAAGTGGAGATCAAGGAGGAAGAGGTGTGATGAGAGAACGTGCCTCGTATATACACGTTTCTCTAGCTGGATGTATTCACACATACATAGTTAGCTCAAGTCAGCTAGACCACGAGCTGAATATGGTAGAGACACTGGTATGGAGAGTCAAGCAATTCCTTCATGTATACATATATACCCACGCACACATAGAACATCGTGAGCATAGTCATGTCAGCCCTGGTTTCTACCCACATAATATGAAACTTTCTTTGCGTCAACTTTGTATTTTCAAATCAGTCAACAGGTCTATGTCTACGCTAATTCGTAGGCTGCTCTCATCCTCACGAGAGCAGAACCCGAATTTCGCCTGTAGTCCTCGGAAACAACGCACGTAAGGCAGGCCTGTCTTCATCCTCCTTAGTACACTGATACTCAAGCAATTCGTCGGCCAAGATCAATAACTCTTCTATATGTTCAAAGTCTTCGCAGAACCGTTCCGCGGACTGCTCCGTGACCTCATGCCGAAGTCGCGCGTCCTGAAGATGTCTGACATTTTCCCGAACATCATCGACAGCAGACGGTAGGAAGTCGTCCAGCCCTCGACTCGCGTTCTCGAGAGCGGCGGGACGCACTGATTCTAGCCTAGGTATACTGACGATGTCCGTCTCGAGGTCCACCCGTAAAGGTTTGAGCGCCGAGAACAAAGGCGCAAGAGAGGATTCAGAGACTAGGAATTTGTACTGAGCCTCGACAAGCTTGGCGGTATGCTCCCCGACGCTCGAGCGCAGACGCACGAGCCGCGGCTTTGTGAAGCGGGAGAATGGCTCCAGACTAGATTGCGCGACAAGCAAACAGTTGAGCCGAAAAATCGAATCAGATGGCTCAGATATGTTGCGCGCCATATTCTCGCAGCCCGTGAGAAAAGGGTCAAAGGCGTCGGCGAGAATGGACTGAAAGTCATCAGCGTCCTCGTCGTTGACGCTACTATAGGACGCAATAGATGTCTCGTACGTCTGCATGATGGCCGTGAGTTGCTTCAGAGCTTCCTGAAGAAAGTCGGGGGGGCCAAGGTCAGCAGGTGTGTGTTGGAAGTCACCCTGTAATGTGGTGATGTGGTCGCGCATAAGCGAGCGGAAATGTCGCAAGGCTTCGGCCTCGAGATTTGCCATGCACCGTAACAAGATAGCGTCGCCGTCCTCGGGGGTGCCTAGAAGGCGCGAGAATGTAAACCGGTAGAAGCCAAGTAGATTGGCGAGTTTGTAGGCCAAAATCGTCTCCTCATTGCTCTGGATCACCTGCTCGATGCGTTGCCGCAGGATCCTCGCCGCGCCCGATACGTCGCGGTCTACGAGCTCGCTGAGGGCTTTGGCCCCGTCGAACTCGGGTGGAGCTTCGTCACCTTCGTTGGTCATGAGACGCCAGAACTCATTCTCTCTGCCCTCTTGTATCCCCTTGGCGATTTCGTTGCCGTCCGAAACGAACAGAACCTCCAACGCTTCGCGCTCACTGACCGTTGCCGAATGCGCCCAGGCGAGCATATCACCTACATACCGCAAGGGGTCGTGAGCAGCAAGCTCTATCGGCTTGATAGTGCTGTCTTTGGCACCCGATGACGAGGTACCAGAGAGGGCCAAGTAGAATGAGTCCGAGAGGATCTGTTCGCGGGCCTCGGCGAAAAAGTCCAGGCAACTCTGGAAGAGAGAGGGCCGCTCGGCCAGCATGCGGAGCGCACGACGGACCGAAGAGCTGATCTGAGGGGCTTCTAAATTCAGAGTCTTGAACTCTTTTTGAATCCAGCGGTACAGCTTTTGGAAGGCGTGATTGAGATACTTGGTTGTTTGTTCCATGACATCCAGGCCCAAGGTTTGGTTCTCGAATCCCAAGAGGATTTCGCAGTCTTTCCGTATGCGCTTCGCCTTGGCGAGCACGATGAAGAACTGGTCATCCACAGGCTCTGAACTTAGTGTCAAAGACGCGACCTCGTCGTCGTTTAGTATAAAGCGTGTGCGGAAGGCCGCCAATAGCTGCTGCTTTTTCTCTATGTTCTCCCTCTGGGCCATAAGAGAGGACGCCTCGTCTCTGGTCGAGGCTGTTGTGGCATGAGCTACCGCGATGTGGCTCTTCATGACCTGGTAGCTCTTGTTGAGCTTGTCAATAGTAGAGCCAATGCGGCTCAGTTGCTGTGTTGATGGTCAACATCGGTCTCCTGAAGCGCAGCAAGGGAGAGCAAGAAATCACCTCGGCTACGCGACCAAACTCGGCAATGATGTGGCCATTGGTATCGATGACTTCCTTCTGGACATCGAGACGCAGCTGTCGCCTCGTCTCGGCGGTGTTAGGTACGGCACGGTCATCCAGCAAGGCCAGGGCAGCGCGAAAGTCGGCGTCAGCATAGGAAGTTGAGAGGACGGTGGTGACTTGAGAGGATATCGGGTTTGCTATTTTGCTGTTCAGACCCGGACTGGAGGGCATGACAGGAGACAGAGGTCCGGGTGAAGCAGCATTACGAGGCGGCAGCTGAAGCAACCCCGGACCGTTGGAGGCCATGGTGTGGGAGTTGGGATGGGAAGAGGGTGATACCTAGTTATGGGTGTAGATTTACGATGGTGTGCATGGCGGGAGTGGGCAATATGCACGAGTTGGCACAAAAAGAGATGGAAGACTCGGAATTCACCAACGTCCAGTCAAGTGTCGGTCGCCCTGCCGACAGATCTAGATATCACAGGGCGATGATCATGTCACCGTCTCTTCCTCCGTGTCTGCCGCCCTGCCGCCCCTGCCGCCCTGCCGCTCTACACAATTACACCTGGTCAACTTGGTGGCCTGCACTCTCGGGAATTGCCATCTGGCTCTCCGACCCCCACCCGAGCGCACTTTCCACCTCCACTCCGTCTCGGCCCCGGTGCGCCTGCGCATACCTAAGGTACATGCCGAAGCTATAGCGGAAATAAGTTGGACACTCTACCTACCGAATATGGCTTGTTTTAATGCCACAACTTCGCCTTATAATAATTATAAAAAATAAATTTCTGTGCCAATTCGCATAGAACAACCACGATAATTGTTTTAACAGCTGCAGCAGATATCTATATAAGACATATAGAGCACATTCTAAAGATAGTGCAGTATTGACGGGCTGTAAAAGGGCAGGTGTATTACCTAGTGCGTACCCAAGGTAGTGGCCAACTTATTTCCGCTATAGCCTCGCATGCGTACCTCGCAACTTCCATGCAAGTCTGCCTCGTCTGCTTCCGCTTTCAGGATGACTTCACTGTGGATCGCAGATATCGATAACGATAAGCAGCACGTTCCCGTGTGATGCCCCGGTGGTGATGCGGGTGGCCATCAAGGTCCAGGAGCACAGCTGACACATCAGATGATCACTCGATAAAGTACATTCATCACGTAAACACAGATCAGATGGGTTTGCATCTTCTTGGAACTGGTGCTCAACATCCACCTCATGGCGCTTTGCTCTCTTTCTTCTCCCTCCATCTCATGCTCTGACTCCTGCTCTCGGCCTGGCTCTTGTTGGCCTCTTGTCACTTTGACGACCCAGGTATCGGGTGCAGCAGCTTGTTCGCCAGAGCTTGTCCGCCCGCTCAACTCATTGTCGGTAGAGCACACAAGCAGCAAGGCGCCCTGGTGGGTGCACGGGATACATATTTTGCTGACATATTTCTCCATCCCTTCTTGCTCTGCCTCACCTACTCTGTACTTAATACCTACATATACTCAACGGCTGTTCGTATAATGTTGTGAAATCAGCCATCCGTACCTACTGCATCACCATAGCGAGAGTGCTGCCAACCTTGGGTCTTCCGCCCACGCAAACGTTGGGACCATGCCTCGTCATCTGCTCTCCGACCTCACTTCAGACCACGACGATCGGCCCTTCTACCAGCAGCTGCGAGACGACCGGCTAGACGAGGAGAACCTAGCCCATGACTTCCACGGCCACGACCTCGGTCTCGACCACGACCGCGACCACCCTCTCGCCCTCGACGACAGCCGCATCTCCACGCTGAGCACCGTTGCCCCCGCCCCCTCCGCAGCTTCCAGGCAGCAACAACAACAACACCGCGAGTCACGCTGGCTCCTCAACGAAGACGACGGCGACAATGATGTCCCTGCCTCCCTCCTAGTCGAGGACCCGGGCCCTTCCCACCCCAAGCTCAAGCCTAAGCCCCCCAAACCCAACGCCCGCTCCTCACATCAGCCCCGCGGTCCCGGTCCCTCCAACCGCAGGAGGATACAGGCGCAGTGGGAGACTGCGCAGGCACACCAGAGGCTGCACCCAGACGATGAGCACGGCGCCGGCCCCATTCGTCATCGCCATGGGCTCCCCAGCGCGCAGCCTGGTTTGATCGCGAACCCCAAGGACAAGGCCATGTTCAGATGGGCTAATGTCTCCAATCTTGACGTCTTCATCCGGGATGTGTACGACTACTATCTAGGCGCCGGCTTGTGGTGCATCATGCTCGACAGGCTCCTTCACCTTCTGTGCGTTTCCCGCTTCCCCCTCCCCAAAAGCAGAGGTCCCCGGGTTGAGGTCCTTGGGTGACCGCACGACTGACTGCGAACAGCAAGGTTCTCTTCGTCACGAGTCTGCTGACCCTGCTCACCCAGTGCATAGACTACACCAAGATCAGGCAGAGCAAGAGTCTAGCTGAGATCATGATACCTCAATGTACCAAGCATATGTGGGGAGTCTGGAATCTGAGCTTGTGGCTTTGCAGCTTCTACTTCGTGTGGAAGTCGATCCAATGGATTTTGGACGTCCCTCGACTCGTGCACATACGTGACTTCTACGTCTATCTGCTGGACATACCAGAAGCAGACATGCAGACCGTCTCGTGGCAGGACGTTGTCTCCAAGGTTACTGGCCTTCGCGAGCAGAACGCCAAAACTGCCAAAGACATCACTCCGTCCCAGAGAAAGTTTCTCTTTGGTCAAGCAGGGCCGCATACGGCTAGCCAGTCTAAAGAAAGATTAGACGCTTCCGATATCGCCAACAGACTTATGAGGCGGGAGAACTACATCATTGCGCTCTTTAACAAGGACATCCTGAATCTTACAGCTCCTATCCCATTCGTTACTAGCAGACAACTGTTTTCAAAGTCCTTGGAATGGACCGTGCAATTTGGCGTGCTGGACCTCATCTTTGATGACGATGGCCAAGTCCACCAGCGTGTACTCAAATCCGACCACCGTGGCCAGCTTAGCCGCGAGATGAGGACAAGGTTTGCATTCGCAGCCGTAATGAATCTCATTATTGCGCCGTTCCTAGCTTGCGGGCTCGTGGTCGATTTTCTATTCACATACTACAACGTAGGTCGATCTATATCAGTTTCAAATTTCGAGTACAGAGGAATTCGTTATGCTGACGTCAGGTTCGCGAAGGAATTCAAAACCAATACCTCGTCAATTGGCGCCCGCCAGTACACCCCCCTAGCGAGATGGAAGTTTCGCGAGTTCAACGAGCTTCCACATCTATTTGAGGAACGCCTCAACATGTCCTACTTTCCAGCCAAGTTCTATCTCGATCAGTTCCCAAAGAAGAAGACCGAGTCCGCTGCACGAACCGTGCAATTTGTTGTCGGCGCCATGATCGCCGTCATCGCCATCATCGGATTCTCTGACCCTGAGATGTTTGTTGATTTTGAAGTCTTCCCCGGCATGAATGCTCTCGGCTTCGTTGCCATCCTGACAACGGTCTGGGCTGTGGCCCGAGGTATGATCTCCGAGGACAATGCTGTTTTTGATCCCGAATTCGCCATGCAGAATGTAATCGAGTTCACGCACTATGAGCCTGATCACTGGAAAGGCCGCCTTCATAGCCACGAGGTCAAGTTAGAATTTGCCGACCTGTACAAACCCCGCGTCGTCATCTTCCTGGAAGAAATACTCGGCGTCTTAGTGACTCCGTTAGTGCTCTTTTTCTCTTTGCCTCAATGCAGTGACCAGGTCGTCGACTTCTTCCGTGAGTTCACAATCCACGTCGACGGTCTTGGATACATATGTTCTTTTGCCGAATTCAACTTCCAGAAAGATGCGCGAACGACTCGTCCCCAGCCATCCACCGCCGTGGATGCCCGCGAGGACTACTACGCGACCAAGCATGGGAAGATGCAAGCATCTATGCATGGGTTCCTGGAGAACTACGTCTACAACCCCCGGACCGGACTTCCAGGCGCCCACACCATGAGTGCGGCTGGCCGTCATCAGTTCCACCCTCCCCCGGCTTTCCCTGGTCTGACGTCGCCGACTTTAGCAGCGGATATGCGGGCATCGCGGTTTGGCACTTCTAGAAATCGAGCTGCTCCGACTGGTCAACACACTGGAAGAACACCCAGGTTTGGACCGGCGGTCGCCCCGTCGCCGATGGCCTCGATGCTACTGGACGCTCACCATCAACCCTCGTCTTCGCTAGTGCTGGGCCGCACACCGCCGCGGCCGCGTCCGACACGGGGGCCGTACCATGGAGACAGTCAGATCCTCGAGGAGTCGCTGTCAGAGGCTGGCGCGGTAGGAAGAGGCATACTACATCGACAACTGACCAATACTACTGACGATGGGGATGTCGAAGAGAGTGTAGCCCACTTGGGTGAATCGACGTGGGAACGCTCGCCTCATCAGGTATCGAGCAGAGAGAACAGCGAGGCGAAGGAGGACGAGGGCGGCGCCGGCGTGGTGACGATGCTGAAACAATTTCAGAAGGCTCACATGGAACAGGTATGCATTCAAAGTTCTTTTTCCTTTCCTGCATGTCCCGAAAGTTCTCGAAAAGCTGGCATCTTTGCTCGTCCCGTGAGACGGTCAAATGACGCGCGTTGTTCCCTACAGTGCAGCAAAGAAACAGACCACTGACTAACTCTGATCGTGTTATAGCGAGGCGTCATGTGAGAACGGGGTAATGGCTACAAGAAGAAGAACTTGATCGCATCAACCCCAGATGGCCAGCATATTCATAGGCGTTCACTGTAGGGCTTGACAACGATATTGATACCACTACACTGGACGTAGACGGAAGAATTGTTATTGATCTTGGGATTGCCTCTTATCTTGGGTGTCTCAACCGTGACAGTCGGACTGACGAGTGCCCTATGTAACTCGACCTCCACCGATGAATTGGTTCATGGGGCAGTCCGTAGCATGGATTACCGTATGCAGCTATACCGCCTCCTCGAAAGCGCCATTCTTTCATGTTCATCTAGTTACCAGTCCGAAGATACCTGAAAGAGACAATGCGCCGATTCTTCAGGTTAACCTCGGAGTACACAATGTCTTGGAGAGCATGGGGTTTGACATGCTCGGATGGCCGCGGACGCCGCGTTTCGACATGGGGTAAATGCAGGCGCGTACAGTACAAGGCAAGAGCATGACGCGGCTGACGGTGTGCTCGTCTTTGGTCGAGGTAGTCATGTTCCGATGCTCTAATCCGTAACTGACGTGACCTTGTGCAGACTTGGGGCGGTGTGTACAGCGAATGTCTGAAGGATTAAGATGCTAGCGCCGAGCCTACCTATAATGGTATTGATGCTGTGACAAACCCAGACTCATGTACCTTGGTGGTGTGTCCTCTGACGCGATCTTACGACGGCGAACAGGCGAGATAGTCTCGAAAGTCGACAGGGCAAGACGTCGAATACCTTAGAGGTATGGTAGAATTACCCGCGCAGACTGCCCGCGCCCCTCCCTGTTGGGTCTGATGCAGGTCTCCGCACTGATAAGCTGTACTGAAGCCCAGCCGAGGTGGTGAGTAAAAGAATAGTGGTTAGGTAATCCGTACAATTTGCACCCCTACTAAGGTATACCAGCTTCACCGTCACACCACTAAATAGTACCACCACTTGCATAGTCGATTCTAACCTCAATTATGCACCCAGTTCTGACGATTCTGTTGTGGTAAAAAAGCCTATTGTTGCTCTAATGCATACATTCACCCCCCAGTATGCCAACCTTCTACGTGCTTCTGTTCTACCATATCTATTAACCTGAAAGGTACCTAAAGTGGTTGATTATCCCTTCGGGTGCGGTTTCAACTTCGTGACCTCGCCACGCTCCACATCACCCTGGCTTCTCTCAGTGACATTTAATAAGCCTTGCCGCGTGAATATAGTATACGGTATTGCAGTAGTAATTAATACGTCGTATAATAGAAAAAAATCTATCGCTTTGATCGTTTACCTTAGGGCTATTTCCTATTATTTTTTCGAATTAATCGGATAGCTATTAAAGGCTCCGGTAGAAAGTAAAACAATAGGCGTGTAATGTTACGTCTTGTAACGGTAAAGTTTGCGGTTACATATAGAACAGGCAAAATTAGGTGGTGTTGTATGTATATCCGATCACCCCTGATTAATTAGTCAATCTAGTGGCTTGGCGATAACGAAGTTGAAACCGCACCCGAAGGGATAGTATCCTACCTAAGGTACGTCAAGGCATCCGGCCCCTAGCCTGGTAGGGGTGCATGCAATTTGTACCACTTATTCTTACTTACCACCTCGCCAGCTCGGCCCAGCTCGTCAGGGTCCCCACCCCACTCATCTGCCCACTCCCGTCCAGACTGCCCGTCTTCTGCCCGTCTTCTGCCCGTCTTCTGCCCGTCTTCTGCCCGTCTTCTGCCCGTCTTCTGCCCGTCTTCTGCCCGTCTCCTTGCATCCTTGAAACCAGAACACAGCCACTTGGCAGGTCCCCTCCCCCAAGAACTGCTACATATATCTGCAATCTCTAGAGCTTCGCAAGCTCTGCCTACAGTCGATCTACTAGTCTGAAAGCCCTCCGTCTGAACCATCACGACTCGCTCTTCAAGTTTCCGTAGCGTGAACGGCTCGAACGACTCCCATGGCTGCTTGAGTAGCCTACCTATCCCATTCATAGCGCTCGCCTTTCACTACTTCGCCGCAGCAGCCATGGCGGACAGGACATACCCCCTTATGTCGAGGAGAGAGATAGAAGGTTTGGTGGCGGATGGACGCTTGGTCTTCATACTCGATCACTTCGTCGTCAAGGCTGACGCATGGGCCCCTTATCATCCGGGAGGCGACAAGGCCATCCGCCACATGGTTGGTCGCGATGCCACCGACGAAGTCACCGCGTACGAATGTGTATCCCCTTGCTCCCTCCGCTGCCCGTGATACTGACGACCGCATTCATACCTAGTCTCCACTCCCCCGAAGCGCGCCAGCAGATGTATCGATACAGGGTCGGCAAGATTCAAGGAAGATGGTCTAACTTTATCCCGCCTATCCAAGGTGGTAAGTTCAGACCTCTTTGCGAGGCCGGCGACGATGTCTTCGACAACAGCCCCGAGTCAGCAGCTACCCCGTCAACCCCCTCCAGCGCCTCCAGTTCCCGCTCTCCGTCGCCTGTCTTCGACGACGGGGATGCCCATGAGTCGCTGCGGAGGCGCCATGGCCCCTCGGGTGCTGCCTCTGTTTCTTCCGCCTCGTCAGTCGAGGCCGACGACGAGGGCATGGCCTTCCTCAACACCCTGACTCACGAGAAGATCGCTCTGGATCAGAACAAGTACCCGTCTACCGACCTTGCCATCCAAGACGACATCGTCATCAGGTACCGGGCTCTGCACCAACGCATCAAAGCCGAAGGTCTCTATCAGTGCAACTACCGACACTACGCCGTCGAGTGCTGCCGTTACGTGACACTTTTTGCCGGCATGCTGGTATTCCTGCATTGGGGGTGGTACGTCACGAGTGCCGCCTTCCTGGGCGCCATGTGGCATCAGTTGGTATTCACGGCTCATGACGCTGGCCACATGGGTATCACTCACAACTTCCATGTCGACACCGTCATCGGTATCCTGATTGCTGACTACATCGGTGGCCTGTCTCTGGGATGGTGGAAGAGGAACCACAACGTCCATCATATTGTGACAAACTCGCCCGAGCACGACCCTGATATCGAGCACATGCCCTTCATGGCTGTTTCTCATCGACTGCTACAGAACTTGCGCTCGACCTATTATGACAAGGTCATGGAGTATGATGCACTTGCCAAGGTTGCCCTCCGAGTGCAGCATTACACCTTCTTCGTGCTCATGACATTTGGACGTTTTAACCTTTACGTCAATTCCTGGGCTTTTCTGCTGCGTGGACAAGGGCCCAAGAAAGGACCGTCTTGGTGGCATCGTTGGTTCGAACTGGCTGGGCAAGTCTTCTTTTGGACATGGTTCGGCTATGGCATTCTTTACAAGACGATACCCACCAATTGGGATCGGTTTGCATTTCTCATGGTCAGCCACATGGTGACTATGCCTGTGCATGCCCAGATCTGTCTTTCTCACTTTGCGATGAGCACGTCGGATTTAGGTCCCCACGAGTCGTTTCCCCAGAAGATGTTACGTACCACCATGGATGTCGACTGTCCGTCATGGCTAGATTTCTTCCATGGCGGCTTACAGTTCCAGGTCATCCACCATCTCTATCCTCGTATTCCGCGCCACAATCTGCGTCGAACGCAGAGGCTTGTGCAGGAATTCTGCAATGAGGTTGGCATACCATATGCATTGTACGGCTTTGTAGATGGTAACAAGAAAGTTGTCGGGACACTCGCTGAAGTGTCAAGGCAAGCCGCTGTCCTCGCAAAGTGCCAGAAAGTCATCGCCGAAGACGACTTCACCCATGGACATGGTCACTAATTTTCTAGAAGAATAACTGCATGATGGCCCGCTGCATTAACGCTGCACGTAGATAACCAACCTATTTCAAATACAGCTTGAACTTGACCTCGTGAACCCTACATGGGCCATTGTCATCCTGGTCTCTTCAGCTGAACATGCCCCTTTGGAGTCCGGACCGACATTTCTGGATACACCCCTCGGTAAGTAAATGCTCATTGTGACATGCTTGATTGTGACATGATCGTTATATATCATCGCCTGTGCTAGTTATCGTATAGATCTGTATCGAAGTTTCGTCTATGCGCTTTGCAGTATCATTCAAGTCCTGGTCGAATCGACGCCGGTGAGCTGCGCCCGGTGCTGAACCCCTGCTTTCTAGTTCACTCTGAACTTTTGCTTTTCTTCCCTCGCTTGGCTTCATTATCGCCTCGGGTGGCTAGCTGCATAACATCCAGTGACTGTTTTCTTTCCCAAAGAATCCCGGCTCTTATATCAGGGACGTGAATGCAGGCAACCTTACCGCCTGGGCTGCGAATTCGTGATGATCCCATCGCATTACAGGACAGTACTGTACAGAACACGAGCCCGGACGATGAGATCTGAGTTTCCATGGTAGGCCGTCAGACTGCACCTCGTCTCAATAATCTCTCTAGGAATTGGCCCAAGGCCATTGACAAGGTAAAGAGACGCTGTTTTAGTCGCAGAACCCAGCGCCATTATCCCGAACCGCAGATGTGACAGGAAAAGCAATTTAGTCTATGGCTGATTTCTACCTCCCAGTACTATATAGTCCAGGCGATGTTACCAGATCTCATCCACCCCGTTCAGTTTTCGCCCCGTAGCTCGTCATTCCACCTGTACCTTACTATTTCGGATGATCTGATATTATCAACTTCCCAGTCGTATTGGTCGCCGGGCAACAAATTCTATCCGTCATTGAAGCAATGGCGCCGAGAAAAATGGACCACGAATCTGCGCAACGCATTGCAAAATCCCGCGGACCAAACGTGAGATATTTCTGTGTTGTCATTGATAAGCTTTGTCTTACATGTATCCCTATATAGGATGGGTTTGCCAAGCGAGCAGATCAAAGCGCTCGAAACCATGCAGAGAAGGCCGATTGCGGATCGGGAGCATCGACCGGCAAGGGAGCGCCAGGGAAGAAGAAAGATAAAAGCACCAAGTCTAAGTAAACACGGCAGATGATCATGTCTGGCGGTGCAGCAATATTCTCTGTGGCCTATTGGGAAGCGGAGTCTTGGGACAGAGCTTTCCCATCAGGAGGGCCTGCATCTTCCAGTATAAGGCTACCCCAGTACATGACAAACATTTGCACATCGAAACAAGGGGCAAAAACGTCTGGGTGTGTAGTAGGATTGAAGAAAGGAGGCGAGTGTCGAAGTACCGACAGCAGCGTAATGATCTGGAAGCGAGCAGCTGAAATGGATACAGACGGGACAGGCAAGCTTGGGACGATGAGAGCTTTGCTCTATGCTATAGACAGACACTCATAGAGGTTGAAGCAACGGAATATGTTGCATACCATCCTGTGAATCTGTGAGTGGCAGTCTAGCGATCATTAGCAAGTGTTTCACCAGTATAATGTATTGAACACGAATTGGACGGTTACGCTGTGATCTAGGACATGAACTTTGTCCACTTCTCAGGACCTTTGGCTTTTGCAATGGGATTTGATATCCTAGTCTCGACCATAAGTCGACCTCTCTAGACTAAGCCTGATGGGACGGCGTACGTTAGAATAAGACAGCCGTCGTGCACCTAGCCAAACGGGAACCGGTGGATGTCAATGGAGTGACGAAGCTTCCGAAAACCAGGTTCTGATGACCCGCAGCGGCGGGCCAATGCAGTGACGAAGACTGCCACGTTCCCAATGGAAAATGCTACCCCAGATGAGTAGCATAGTATATCGTGGGTATCAATAGTTCATCAGCATGCACACAAGGCTAAAAGGAAGTGCCTTGTTGAGCTCAAGCCACGAGTCTGGACTCAGAGCAAACAGAATGGGAGTCAGATAGCTGAAAAATAGAACGACGTTATTGACAGCCTTGCCACTAACATCGACTAGATCTTCAGTATCGAACAGTACTCGTAGACGATTCCAGCCCCACGCCGACCGAAGTGGTATTGCAAGCGCAGCTGCGAGGGAGTGGCTGCCACTTTGCGGGGATGTCTTATGATTAGTCCAGCTTCATGCAACTGGTCCTTTGATTCCCATTTACATGCCAGTGTCGATAGTCTAGTTGTTATATAGGAAGCCCTAATGAGACAGATTGACAGACATATTACCAGTGTGACGGGGACGACGCCAGTCCGAGGTTGATAATTTTGCGCCACAGAAACCACTACCTTTCTGCTTCCATGCGAGGCGATTTCCGCGCACATTCAGAGACACAAGGCAGGTTGCAATAGTTACCGGCGGGAGAACCTCGTGCGTTGGGGCATCGGATGTTGCATTGGGAGCCGCAATGATGCCATTGGCAGGCAGCGAGATTTCAATGACAGCCCAAGGTATCTTTTCTTTTCTTGAATCCTATGCCTTAGACAGGTATCATCGCGCAGTAAAACTACAATGTGCATCATCCCTTAGCGATGCTACGTCAGTTAGATCCACAAAGTCTTCTTCTCACCCTCGTTCCCGCCATATAGAATACGTTGCACCAGCTGTTCATCCTTTTCAGCTTCTCCACAACGGTTTCAGTATCATGGGAAGCCTTTGCCGTGTAAGAACTGCCCGTTGTTCACTATACTAGAAGTCCTCCAACGGGTCAGTATAATCGTGTTCCTGGGTTGCTTGGTGGCATCTGACACCGCGAACGTAGGTGGACACACTGACCATTTCTGCTTATTAGCATTGAGGGTCCACGTCGCTCCGAGGTCAGGACGGGAGCTGTGTGCATGGCGATCTGACGCCCAAACCCGCACTGCGACTCCTACTTCACCCCTGATTTCTTCCATGGATCACTTGCATAAGAACGACAGCAGGGAGAGATACGTTTTTCGCCGATTGAGAGTCCTAAAGTTTTCTGCCCTTCTCATGTATTCCGATCTGATAAGCTCCTTATGTCGTCTTCTGCTGACCAGGTCAACGTGACTCCTCTTGCAAACGTGGACCTACCAATTTACTTCCAGCTTCTCTCTAAAAGCTTTGGCCACAATGCTCCTTTCGTGGATATTTACTTCTTAGAACACGACACTTCCGCCAGCTAGATCCAAGGATCGAAACGTGTCTCGGCCTGGAAAGACAGTTTACCAAGGTCGACATTTCTAAGGGCTGTTCCGCGCGACCAAGAAGACTCTCATGGGCCTGCGAACATTACCGGCCTTGCTATCTGGACATACATGACGGACAAGCCATTGGCGACACTCGAGGAGACCGATAATGTAGAGGAAGCAGGGCCGAAATCGCGTGATCGTGAGTTTATGTCGCGCCTTTGCCGTGGATACGTCATAACCCAAACGCAGGCAGCAGAAGAACCTGCTGGGAAAGGAGTGTATAATTTGTCCTTGTTGTGAGCTTATCAAGGACGGATCGACTTGCACTTATTCATCATAGTCCCTGAGCTACTAGCTGTTGACCCTGAATTTCAAGGTCGCGGCGCTGGTAGGAAACTGGTCACATGGGGTACAGAACAAGCCGACAGAGCCAGGGTGAAAGTGATTGTCGAAGGGACGCCGGAGGGCAGACGCGTATATGAAAATGCGGCATGCAGACGGTGGCTGCTGAGAAGCGCTTTGAAGTCGGTGACGAATTCGCTGAGCGCGTGAAGCCGAAGTTGACAATTATGACAAGGGAGCCTATGTTGTAGTATACCCAAGCGAGTCAAATCACTCTTCACACATCACTGAGTGCAAGAAGCCACTAAGCTGAAGTCAAATGGTATTTCGAGCCGAGTGCTTCGCGGCAAGAGATGGTACGGCTTTACTTGTTTGGCCGCGCGTCAGCGGAATCGCAGGACACCTACCTAGCTATCATTGGTACGAGATGGTAGTGAGTAGACGTGGCGAGTAGTATGATGCTAATTACCCTCTCTCGCCTGTAAATACGCGCAAAAGGAGCGGCTTTTTGAAGCGTCCAGAGACGGGATACATGTAGGTCGCATGTAAACATTCTGCATGTGTTGATGTCTCGTGACTTGAGCCGTTCTATTCATATTCTTACGAGGTCGACTTGTTCTCGATTTAGGAGCCTCGCCCATGAGAGGATTAACATGGGTTTCTCTTGAGTGCTGACATAATATATGTGAGGCTGATGATAGCACAGCTCATGAAGCAGAGTCTTCGTGTTGCCGCAATCATTTGGAACGCGATGTGGACACAGACAGTTAATCAGGCTCCCACTCTTCTTCCCATCATTGCTATAGGTCCTATTTTGAGCTCGTCGACGTAAGCCATTTTGATATTTCTTCGTTTGAATCAAGTCTTACACACTGCCCGTGCACAGACACCAGATGTCCCTCGATTGGGTCACAATGAAAAGTACTGAACACACGTGCATTGAACACATTGAACACATTGAACACATCGGCCATGGGAGTGTAGTTGTTGATGTGATCACGTGACCTCATAATCAATTACGATTCACATTAGTACCTACCAAAGATCACAACAACAATCACGGCTGCACCCGTGTAGTAGCTAGCTAGAATGTAGCCCATCCAACGATAGCCAAGACGTTAATCAAGAGACGATGGGAACTTCTCAAAGTGTTGACTCTTGAGGCAAGGACATCATGCTGTCCAGGACACCTACGTACATAACTCGGAACCATAAACAGTTACTAGCATACGTTCACAGTATTCCATTGAGAATTTCTCAAGCAAGGTGCTTGTATGCACAAGCGTCACCTGCGTAAGCTGTTTACGAGGCTGGTATATTCCTCGGCGTGGAAGGGAGCATGTTGTAGCGGGATGAAGCAGCTGCACAAAAAGGATATAAAGGAGCTGTCAACAAAGGGTATAGATATATATCTGACTTTGGCGAGAGTGGGAAACAGAAACGAGTAGCTGTTGCAACCGGATTGTCCGTTAGCACTCTACATGTGGGTTCAAGATGAGAAGCTGGACCACGCAGGGCCTTGCAATGGGGCGAGACTTCGAGCTGAAACAACTTGAGGCCATACCATACCATAAGTATCATATATACAATCCAACGACTAGGTAGATTCCTTCAGCAAGCATCCAAGCCGCCAAGCGAGCTCTGCGAGCAAAGTGCTCTTTACCTACCGGTCCATTAGGTGCTGTCAGCAGGCTGGGACTGCTAATACAGTGCATGCGAATTGGCACGCACGATGACGTGCTGTCGAGCAGTGCGTGGAGCCTGGACACTCTCTGGCTGCCCCGCCCGATAGCCGACAATGGTTACCCCTTCCACCGGCAGAGCACTGGAGCTTTCCCCAGCGCTGCATATGAAGGTACCTTGCATACTAAAGATACTACATGTACCGACCTTGTGTACCTACTTGACTTCCAGACACCTGAAGGCTCAACGAAGTTCGCATGCGGTTTCCCTTATTTACCACCTTACCGTACCTATAGGTAGATCCTGAGCGTCTCTTGCCGCATTGCTCGTCTCTTCACTGGCTCACTCGCTTTGACCCCACGCCGGCGATAGCTCCATCCCTCTCAGCCTGCACCTCTGCACCACATAATGGTCCCTTAACTTGAGCAGAAACTTGGCCTGTCGCGGTACCTGCCAGCCAAACATGGATCCTCATATCGCACGTCTGCTGAACGACAAGCTCTATGATAAGAGGAAGACCGGAGCTCTTGAGTGCGCACCCTATCTTACCTTGCCCACTGCCGGCATGAGCGGACTGACAGTTGGGCATCAGACTCGAGCGTTCTATCCGCGAGCACATGGTTGCCAAGGACTACAATAGAGTCCAAAGTGTTATTCAGCACTTGTGTGATGAATACGCCTACGCCGTACATCAGCCTCACGCGAGAAACGGCGGTCTGATCGGCCTGGCTGCCGCAGCCATTGCCCTCGGTTCGGTATGCCAAACAGGGCCACTCCGGCGCTGCCCTTGCTTTCTCCTGCTTCTACCTACTGATCATCGACTCAGGAGCTTCCTAGGTATCTGGAGATCATAGTGCCGCCAGTCCTCGCTTGTTTCACGGACCAAGATGCCCGTGTTCGCTATTATGCGTGTGAGTCGATGTACAACATCGCCAAGGTCGCAAAAGGAGAGATTCTCAGATACTTCAATCACATATTCGATGCTTTATGCAAGGTAAGCATACGCCTCTTCGTTTCTAACGGCTTTTCCACATTGCTATCTGACACCTCACCTACCTTGTAGCTGGGCGCCGACTCGGAGCTGTCTGTCAAAAACGGTGCCGAACTACTCGATCGTCTAATCAAGGATATTGTCTCTGAATCCGCAGCTACTTATGTGTCCATCTTAGAACTTCCCGAACTGCCACCTCCACCGTACGAATCTAAGGAACTGAATGGTCTCGAGGATTCGGTTCATCCTAACCCACCTACGGCTTTCTCATTGCCAAGATTTATTCCCCTACTCAAGGAGCGTATCTGGGTCATTAACCCGTTCACTAGAACCTTTCTAGTAGGGTGGATAACGCTTCTTGATTCCATTCCAGATCTTGAGCTTGTTACCTACCTCCCGGAGTTCCTAGGTGGCCTACTCAAATTCTTGAGCGGCAATAACCCGGACGTGCATGCCGTCACGCAGGGATGCCTGGACAAGTTTCTCAACGAAATCAAGCGAATAGTGCGTGTGAAGAAAGGGATCGCCGACAGTAAGAAGTCGAAAGGCGACGGGAAGAGGAAGCGGGAAGATTCTGTTGATAGCGGTAGCGAACGCTCCCTTCCCGACGACGTCGACGACGCAGGCTCCAAGACGGCCATCGATGACGACGACGAAGTGAGTAGCGAAGACGATTGGGTTCCTGGACAAGATGTGCAGATCAACTACAAAGCCATTCTCGAGATTCTCACCGCGACTCTTGATTCTCCATTGGGTAGGTAGTGAAGTGTTCTTGTCCCACTGTACATCACGACACGCACTGACATCTTTTGCATCAGAGGAAGATGGCTTGCTCGAAAGCCTACGCTGGATTGTTTCTTTTCTCGACATTTGCCCTGAAGAGGTTCTGCCCTTTACGCCAAAAGTTTTGGCTCACCTGCTACCAGCCATGGCTAGTGGCGTCGAGCCAATCCGCCAGGCGGCAGCTAGAGTGAATACTTCACTCATGGCTTATGTCGTTTCTCTAACCGATGAATCTGAGCCATCACCAAGTCAACCCTCATCCCGCATACCTACCTCTCTGACTGTGGACCGTCCTGAAGGCACGGCTAGCGCCCGTGCCTCTCTCTCTAGTTCCCGAGAGGTAGACATTCGCAGTCCTACGCCAGCCCAAGGCCGCAAGACGCCCACCCATACACTCCCTCTGAGCCCGCAGCCCGACTTAGACTATGCTGCCGCTGTTAATTCGTTGACTTTGCTATTTCTGAATGATCACGAAGCCACCCGTGTTGCCGCCTTGACCTGGCTCATCATGCTACACCGCAAGGCGCCTCGCAAAATCGTCGCCTTTAATGACGGCACATTCCCTGCCCTCCTCAAGACCCTCTCAGATCCGGCCGAGGCCGTTGTCACTAAGGACTTACAGCTTCTATCACAGATATCCAAGAATAGTGAAGACGACTATTTTTCTAATTTCATGGTCAGTCTTTTACAGCTATTCTCCACGGACCGCAAGCTGCTTGAGCAGAGAGGCAACCTCATTATCAGGCAGCTCTGCATGACACTCAGTCCCGAGCGCATCTACCGCACGCTGGCCGAAACAATTGAGAAGGAGGAGGATCTTGAATTTGCCAGCATCATGGTGCAGAACCTCAACAACAACCTTATTACCGCACCCGAGCTTACCGACTTACGAAAGCGCTTGAGAAACCTTGAAACCAAGGTAAATTCGCCAGACCCCTTTCGAGGTTTGGGGCCAATGCTAAGACGTGCACAGGACGGGCAAATGTTTTTTGTTGCGCTCTTCCGTTCTTGGTGCTACAATGCCGTGGCCACGTTCTCCCTATGTTTGCTGGCACAAGCATACGAGGCAGCGTATAACCTCCTGCAGATATTGTTAGCACCTCGCTCCGCTTTGATGAAGAATGGGCGACACTGACGTCAAAAAGTGCGGAACTCGAGATGACGGTTCATATTCTCATTCAGATCGACAAACTCGTGCAGCTGATCGAATCGCCCGTCTTCACATGTAAGTAATGCTGAAAAGAATTGGAAAGTAAGCCCAGGGCGTGCTGACGTGGGTGCCGTGTCAGACCTGCGTTTGCAGCTTCTCGAACCAGAAAAGTACCCGTACCTGTACAAGTGTCTGTACGGGCTGCTCATGCTTCTGCCGCAATCGTCTGCTTTCGCCGCGCTCAAGAACAGACTTAACAGTGTTAGCTCCATTGGTTTCTTGCATGCCGGGCCACGACCGTATGTATCTTCATCTACCCCAGCCAGCGCGCCGTCCTCGCACTCCCGACAAGGGTCGGTGACGGAGGCGGTGTCGACGTTATACACCCACTCCCCTCGTAAAAGCGTCCATGACACTCATGCTTTCCCCGCTGCTAGTTCTGTCACTACACCCAGTGCGTCTGGTTATGACCGGCCCAACCGGCTGGGTAAGGGCCGTGAAGACGGCATTATCCGATGGGATCAGCTACTCGACAAGTTCAAGGCGGTCCAGGACAGGTCACGACGGGCGCAACGCCAGATGGGTGGA
This sequence comes from Xylariaceae sp. FL1019, assembly GCA_022578705.1. Classification (NCBI taxonomy): domain Eukaryota; kingdom Fungi; phylum Ascomycota; class Sordariomycetes; order Xylariales; family Xylariaceae; species Xylariaceae sp. FL1019. The sequence continues at coordinate 443,314 of MU391951.1, read as the reverse complement.
CGGGTTTTAGACGACGGGACTGACTTTGGAGATTTACATGTGCACGACGCCGTGGGTGCGAAAGAGACGTCGACACGAGCGGTGACGGGGCCAGCACCAGTGGCGCACAAAGAATCAGCGCCAGTGGTGCCGCCTAAGCGTAGCGGAGGGCTGGGCCGGCAGTTCGGCCGGCTGGGGGGGCGTCGGTTTCAGGTCGCGGTAAGCGGTCACAGGGATGAACAGGACAAGGGTGAACAAGCGAGAGCCAAGAGGGTATAAGTGGCATCGCAAGATGGTTGCTTTTCTTGGACTCTCTGTAAACCTATGTATAGCGTGAAGAGTGAGGCGCAGGCGAAGAAGCCACATTATGTCATCATCGACTCAGGGTGCAAGGAGACGGCGGCCAAGATACCCACAGCAGCACCACATCGTATAATCAGAGAGCCGGATACAGGAGTATTATGGGTATAAGCAACAATGAAAGCACATAGTTGTCGTTCATGCTCATGGATACAAGAAGCTCGATATGGAAGACTTATTACATACGGCGGTGTAGATGTGCGCAAAAAGTGAAAATCAGACTCAGATAGTCATTCGCAGAGCTAGCGTTGGAGCCTGCGAGAGGGTGCGGGCTTCACGGGGCTCTCGCGCTCGACCAACATTTCAAAGTTGGCGTCGCGGGTGTGGGTGGCGTCGCGGAGCTGACAGCGCAAGGCGTCGAGTTCGCGGCGGGCTGCGTCGATGTCCGGGGGCAGGCCGGCAAAAGCTTTGACCTGGGCATCGAGGTCTTTTTTCCCGGCTAGCAGGCTGAGGTATGCCTCCTCGTCGGCTCGAGCATCGTCGACAGTCAGCGCGGGCGTGCCAACAAGTTTGGACAACGTGTCGACTTGGCGCTTGAGCTCGGGGAGACAGGCACGTGTTTCGGCGATGGACTGTGCCAGGTGGCTGTTTTTCTCCAATATAGCAGGGTCGAGATGATACTGTGGCGCGCCGTGTAGATGGTGGAGAAGGGCGGCGAGACGGGTGGACTCGGCGTCGACATAAGACTGTAGGAGGCGGACGCGTTGGAGGGTGTAGTCGAGCTGATGGGCGCGGCCCTGCAGATCGACGAAGCGGTGGGCGAGGGTGCCGGGCGAGGGGTCGGCAGCGGTGTCGAGGGCAATGGCAACGTCGGCCATGGCGTCGAGAGCAGTGCGGCCATCGTTGACGAGGCCGCCGTCGATAGCGTGGAGCAGATCCTGAGCCAAGAGGTCTGGCTGTAAGGTATGTTCTGATGCAGCGTCACGGGCCCGACGTTGGGGTTTGTCATCCTCGGCGGCTTGTATCTCAGCTAGCGCAATCTCCTGGAGGCGGTCCAACCGGTGGCGGTCGTCGTCGGCAGCTTCATTGGCGGCGATCAGGGCCAGCAGGGCGTCGAGGGTGTCTGCATTGCGCTCGAAGGACGGCGGACGCTCCTTGGTGGGCAGGTGTGAGTACTTGGTGCGCAGCCAGGTGTCGGCGTAGGCCCAGTCTTTGGCGGTGTTAGCAGCGGCGCGGGCAACCGAGGGCGAGAAGATGGCGTCCATTATGTGTGTTTAGTTGCCTTTCTCTCCCATGTCAAGCTTGTGAACTTGTATGTAATCTGTACTTGGATACAACAGAGTTGGAGATTTGGAAACATGCCTTGAGGAACGGCTACCGAACTGGATTAGGTGCTCGGGTGGGGAGATCCAGCTTGGAAGCTCGCCCCACGCGCTCATATTCGGGCAGACGTTCGGGGAGATCTAGACCCTCGACCCCAATGCAGCTAGCTACCCTGCAGCAGCCCGCACCCCCCGACGCATGGTAGACCGGACCGGACTCTCAACTGTACTGTAGTATTGTACATACCTAATGAGTGGCCAGCTGTTCAATGGGAATGTACCAAGCAAAGACATGAGTACTAATTTAGGTACCTAATATAAGTACCTAAAGTACCTATTTCCGTACCTACATGTACATATATGTGCATACAATCGGCTGGGACAACATGCAGCGAATGAAGCTTGAGGGAATCTCCACAACTGGCTCACTTAGGTATAGTGATAACAGAGCACGCACCCCAGCCTCTAGAGAACACTTGTTCCTTCAACGCTCCACCAGAACTCTATGTACGGAGTACCATCCATCCATCCATCACTCGTTCATTCATTCATTCATTGATCCATTCACCTTCTACAGTTTAGCGGTAGAGGACATCATCTTTTGGACCCTGGTGTCGTCCTTTTCCTCATCTCGACGCCGCGACGCCGCGACACGGTTGTCTCATCACTTTGCCGAGCTCATTGTCCTTTGCGACAATCTCTCCTCTTCATCTGTTCTCTCAATACTGCCAGCACTTCCTCCTATGTCACTTTAGATGCTGTAATCCCTTTCTACCACCTTCCTGCAATCTGGCATAGACTTGATTTCTTTCCCCATCATTTCACCATGATGGTCCCCTTGTCGACGCTGGCCATCGCCGCCAGCATACTGTCTGCCTCCAATCTGGCCTACGGCCTCTCCGCCACAGAAGTCCCTTCCGACACCCCGATATCTTCCCTCTTGTCCTCGGCCCAATCTCACCTGGCCAGAGGCGAGACCACCGAGGCTCTCATCTACTACGATGCCGCCATCGCACGCGACCCCTCCGATTACTTGACCTTCTTCAAGCGCGCCACCACCTACCTCTCCCTTGGCCGCGCCTCCCAAGCCACCTCCGACTTCAACAGGGTCCTCGAGCTCAAGCCAGGCTTCGAGGGGGCACACCTGCAGCTCGGCAAGCTCAAGGCCAAGGCCGCCGACTGGTCCGCCGCCCGCGAGCAGTATGTCCTCGCTAGCCTGTCTCCCGAGTCGCCCGACCTGCAGACACTCGTCGAGGCCCAGGGCGCCGCCGCCATCGCCGAAGCCGCCGCCACCTCCGCCAACTGGGAAGAGTGCGTCACCCAGGCGGGCGAAGCCATCTTCGTCGCCAACCGTGCACCTCACTTGCGCGAGCTTCGTGCCCGCTGTCGCTTCGAGAAGGGAGAGGTCGAGGAGGGCATGAGTGACCTGCAGCATCTTCTGCAGATGCGCCCTGGCGACACCACGCCCCATCTCAAGATCTCGGCCACCACCTTCTACGGCTTGGGCGACACCGACCAGGGTTTGGCCCAGATCCGGAAGTGCCTGATCTCTGATCCCGACTCCAAGACCTGCAAGAAGTTAATGAAGCAGCAGAAGAGCATTACCAAGACTTGGGACAAGGTCAACAAAGCCCTCGAGAAGAAGCAGCCCATGACCGGTGTCAAGATGTTGGTTCCCTCGGGCGACGACAAGGGTTTGATCGACGACGTCAGACAGCAAGTGACCGAAATGCAGAAGGATGGCATCATCCCGGCGAAGGCGCCCAATGCTCTGCTGACCAGATTTGTCGAGGCTGCTTGCCAGGCTTATTACGATGTGAGTTTTCTTCTTGTATTATATCAAGACTGATCTCTTTTACCCTTGCTAACATGTAGGCAGGCCAACGGCAAGAAAGCGAGCACATACTGCACCGAAGCTTTAGAGTTAGATGAGAGTTCTTTCTATGGATTATTACACAAGGCCAAGGTGCAAATGGACGCCGAGGACTTCGAGGGCTGCGTAGGCACGCTGACGAAGGCGTCCGAGGTCAAACCCGACAAGAAGAACATCATCAACCCCTTAATGCAGAAGGCCCAAGTCGCCCTCAAGCGCAGTAAAACCAAGGACTACTACAAGATCCTCGGCGTCACGCATGACGCCGACGACAGGCAGATCAAGGCGGCTTACCGCAAGTTGTCCAAACAGCACCACCCGGACAAGGCAATGAAGCAGGGGCTTACCAAGGAGGAGGCCGAAAAGAAGATGGCCGGTATCAACGAGGCGTACGAGGTGCTCTCCGACCCGGAGCTGCGCACCCGCTTTGACCGCGGCGACGACCCCAATTCGCACGAGCAGCAGCAGCAGCACCCATTCCAAGGCAGCCCCTTCATGTTCCAGCAGGGCGGCCAACATTTTAACTTCAAGTTTGGGGGTTCCGGAGGAGGCGGCGGGGGCCATGGCTTTGGAGGGTTTCCATTTTAATTGGGCGTCATCATGGGGTTTGCCCTTGCCTGTTGTTGAGGGCTATCTATCTTCTATGAATTATCAATACTTGTTATCAGCATGGCCACGGTTGGGACGGGAGGAGTTGGAGGCTGGATTGACCTCAAATCATTCGACCTGGATTATGACCATGAATTGCTATCATTGCTTCAGTTACCTTACTTGCAATGTCTTGTGAAAATATCTCTTAATATCCCATAGGTACGATCGCAAGCGCATCTGTCATATCACATGCAATGCCAGTATGGGATGATGCATAAGTCGTCAATATTTTCAGACCAGGTTTGTCTGTGCCGATGGTCCGTTCTATCCATCTTGTCTTGAATTGTGTCATCGTAGTCTGTTGGGCAAAATGAATGGTAACAGAGCAGAAATTTCATCCATCTACTGCCCTGACTTTTGTGAATGAGCGTTCTTAAGAGACTCACGTTTTAATAAAATTTGAGATAAAAACATGTTCACAAATTCGGTACCGATGCAGACATTGAAACATGAGAGATGATACAGATCAGGCATACATTGGCTCTCACCTCGTGTATCAGTCAACGCGTTACAAGCATCTCCAGTTTCACAGCACCTTCATTATCCAGAGGTTTTTGACTTCCTCTCTCTCTATTATACTTATAGGTTTATGAAACAACGATGGGCATCATCATCCTGTTCATCCTGCGATGCAAAAGACCAAAAGGGAAACAGTGCCTAGTTCACCGGTCAACGGCGACATAAGGCGCCAACAGATCCCATTATGCTAGGTAAAAGATCTCAGTGGTGTATACAGACAACAACATAACGCCGCCTCGCTGAGGGTATCCCTCCCCCCAGCGTATGAGAACCGCCGCCGCCCCTTTATGTGACTTTTCTCTTGCAGGCACCCAGTTCCAAACATGGCTGCGTCAGGGAAAGCAGATGAGATATATAATGTACATTAGATTTCATTCCAAGGCTTGATTTTCCTCCTTTACTTTGCATTCCATCACGTCTATAGAGAGTATCCCTGATGAAACTCTGCATCATATTTCCAGACAGGTCGTGACAGGGCAGGCAGCGCCGCCTCATTATTGATAGAATTTATGGACAGGGTCCCGTAGCTTGGTGTACAATGCTTCATTCGGAACCGCCTCAGATTGACAGTCAGTCGTTCGATGCTCGGCCACACTTCCTCGGCTTCGGCTTCGGCAGTGGTCGGTAGGCGATGTTCCATCCTCCATTTCCTGACCTTATAACTCCGAGCCGAGTGACTTACATGATTGCCTGAGCCCGTAGGTTACGAGGACGTATTTGTGCGAATGAAGTAGGCCCTGGCGGAGTCAGTATGCAAGGGCTACAGCCGGGGACCGGTCTCGAGGGTTGACTCACTTGGACGCTTCGTAGGCTGACCAGCAGATGGCTGTGCTAGGCATGGTGGTGACGACGCGGGGCCTTACGCCCTTGAAGAAGCCGCGCGCGCCTTCTCGCTGGTAGACAAGCTTACATCCGTTGATGAAGCCATTGACGGACCGCAGCTCGGGGTCTGAGGCGGTTCCGCGCGTCTGCAACATGGTCTTGACGACATCCATGGGGGTGGTCAGGGCGGCGGCAAACCCCCCAGCGACAGCGCCGGCGGTGCAATGGGTGAAGGGGTCGTAATTCTTGCCCGGGTTCATAGCGGTGGAGATGGACTCGTAGGCGAGGAACTGCAGGGCGGTGAAGGGCACGGTCATGGACAAGGTGGTCGGGTATGAGATGTAGAAGGCGCCCAGACCCTCGGTCCTGTAGACGTATCTGGCGCAGTCGGTCATGGAGCGGTACATCTTGTTGGAGTTCTGCATCTGCATGCGCTGTTTGATGACTGCACAACTTGGTCAGGGAGCTCTGCGGGCCCGTCGCGTGCGGGTTGAGTGCCACATACCATCAAAGGGGTTCATCAGGGCATCGCTAGCGATGGTGGCACAAGCTCCGCTGGTAGCTAGAGTTTAGCGATCAGATTAGCGTAAGTATGATAGGAGAAGGTGGGATAGGATATCATACCGGCAGCCAGCGGGTGATGGACGCCGGTCTTGTTGCCACCCATGAGGTGCTTGACGGCCTCGTAGGTGGCAAAGTAGACGGCGTGCGCAGGGCCTAGAAAGTTGCGACATTAACGACACGACGCATTGGGACTGAGGGGGCAAGACGACACAACGTACCGGCCCCGACGACGACGCTGGACATACCCCTCCAGAGCTGCATGACGCCTTCGGCACTGGCGATGCGCATGGTGCTCTGGATCATGCCCTTGTAGGCATTTCCCGTGTTCGGCCCTATGATCTGCATCCGTGTCTGGAAGAGTCCCTCGACGTTAGTTCGAGGCTCCCAAGTCACATGTCTCGTCGACTCGGATAGACCGAGACTGCGCTGCATACCTTGATGGCGTCAACGGGGTACATGACGGTGTGCTCCTAGACAATACAGACGGGTCAGGACGTGCCTCGGCCTGGCAGGGAGGGGAGGCGGTTCGTACGGCAATGCCGGCAAAGGCACCGGCGGCCATGTTCTGGACGAGAGAGAAGTTGGGAGGAAGAGCCTCGTAGCTGAGCGACGAGGTCAGTCTGGAGTCGCAGGGTGTCTTTGGGGAGGAGCGAACAGACTCGTAGTCCTCGACAGGCTCGGCAGTGGGCTGGGCCATGTTGGCCACAGCTGTCGGGCCTGCGCCGAAGGTGTTGCTGGGTTGAAGCGCCAGTGTTGCGTCGTGAAGAGGATCGGGCGCTGTAGCCAGAGGAGAAAGCGCGATTCCCAGAGCTGTCAGCACAAGCTACCGGAGTCGAGGGCGCAATGGACCACGACTCTTAGCTGTACACAGGCGAGAGGGGCCTGGTCGACGTAGAGGTAGAGACAGATACAGCTGTTGGTGACGTCTCGCTCGGGTGGACGGGGGCGTGAGGGGGTCGAACAGAGCGGCAAGAAGTTCAGAGAGAAGTCAACGGCAATGTCGCAGTCTCTCGGGCGGCCAAGAAGGCAGTCGAGAGAAATACAAGCGTCGCGGATCGGTGTAGCCCGCGGACTGTCTGGCACTGGGGACCACGGGCGAGGATGTGGTGATGGCTTGGGTGGACTTGGTTGATTTGATCTGATAACTTTTTGACGCTAAGCCTACCGCAGCTTAGGACCGCCGGCGCTGGCTCGGCTTGGGCGACCAGGGGCGAGCCACGGCTCTCGACCAGGCCTCCGCCAGGGCTCTACCAGGGAGGCCAGGCATCTGGCCAGGGACAGTGAACAGACCGTTGGCGGACCTGGACTGCCCACGATGTGGTCCTCCGCCAGCACTGGCGCCGACTGTCCGTCCGACTAGGCATGCGGATGTACGTTGTCGAAGGAATCCCTGCTCGCATCCTCCAGCGCCCTTCCGGCATCGCAGTTCGTCCATAGGCAGTCGGCAGTCTGTTGCTATCCGTTCCAATGCTCTTGGGGAATCAATCACCACGCTCAATCACATTGGAACTACAGATGATGGAGCCAAGTGATGTGATAGTACCTGATTTGATGGTGCAAGCTGCAGGTGATCCGTTTTGGTACAGGACTGAGCTAACTGAACTTTCCATTCCTGGGCAACGAAGTTGAGCAACATTAACCCAAGCTTTAATCGCTGCCTTGATTCTCGTGCTATCTTTACCTAAGGTACCTTATGCAATCCAGTCCGACAAACACCTTGCCCTATGACCGCTATCCACAAACACTTGTTGCTGAAATGGCTTTCTGTCTCACTCACTCATCGTCCACAGTCAGCTTGCCCCTGGCCTCAATGATGCAAACAATGCCAGGCATCTGTTGAATCACGGGGCGGGGGGGCCAATAAGTCGGTGTTTGTCTTCGGTTCAGTGTCTTGCACCTCGCCTTGCTCTGAATAAGACGCTCAACACGCGCACCTGGGCTACCGAAGCTTCGTCCACGCGTTTCGCTCGCAACATTGAGAACGGTAATCATTTGTACTTGCCTGAAGCATTGATCATCTTGACCATCTTGACAACAAAGACGGGTACTTGAACACATCGCTTGGACTCTGTGTGGGCTAGGCATTCAGAACCCAGCATTGTGATCCGATCGATGGTTGGCTGCCACCACGCCCGCGCCAACATCGCGCCTTGCCAGCAACAGTCATGCTCAAGTCGGCCAGTATGTCAACACGGCTGCGCTGGGGGTATCGGGTCGGAATGTTGCGGTGGTCAGCTACTACACATACCCGACCCGATTCACATAGGGCCAAGTTGTAACTGTGGGTGCCTTTCGCTGTTACTGCTCCCGAGTCTAGGACTTAATGAACATTAGGCCAATTGCAGTACAATCATTGCCAGCGATGCGTCGTGTAGGTGATCTTGGTACTAATCCCTTTCTCGTGACGGATTTGAAGACTTACACGGAGATCCACATTTAAGAAATCACAACGGACCCTTCTACGTCCACCAAGCCTCGCGGCACACAGCACGCTGTCCAGCTTGCGGGCAAAGACAAGACCGCAGTTTCAGCCTGGATCCATACCAGCCGCGAGTCTACCACTACCACTACTACGCTCCGTGGCGATACGGAGACGGCCCCGCGCCCCGAGATGTCCTCTTATACGGCCGCCGGCCTGAAGATTATCATCCGGCGCCCCCGCGCTTTTTCCGCGACGAGCACGGCATTTGCTGGATCCCTACTTTGCCTGACGGTGCGGCAAATGCCTGGATCTTTCACAATGGGCGAGGAAGAACAAGAGATGGTGTCCAGTTTAGGACAGACGGTGGTGCGGTGGGAGGCGCTGCGGGTGCTGGGAATGAGCCTATGAGGTAAGGAAGGAGACAGGAGGTCACCGTATCCCTTTGCAAAGTGCATTTTCTGGGGTTTGAGGCAGAGAGTCTGCCGGTAATACATTTTGGAGATGACGTGTCAATGAATCTCGTCACCCTGATGACTTGCTGCTGCCACACTATCTTTTCTGCTAAGCGCTTAATCGATCTTGGAGACCGTGCCCATTATCTCTCATAACTTCAGAACTTGACCCTAAGGTAGTCCCTAAGTTACTCCATTTACCCGCAAGTCCTACTTGGTACTTCGAGAAAGTGTTCGTGAAAGGCTATCTCGCATCATGGTCTTCGCTCCCTCACACTACGCCATACCTTAGCTAGGTCTTTCTCCAAACGCCATGACGAGGACAAGTTACAAAGCCGATGCTCGTTCGCATGATAAATTCAACTCGTTTTTGAGTTCATCGTGTCATTCATGTCTTCCACATTGATCGACCCCAACTTGCGACGATCGCAGCAAAGACGAGCCTACGGTTATTTCAACTATTGAGTCCGGTTTATGTTGCGAAGCATGAGTGCCGTTGTATCCGCCGCGTGCTGAACGTGCTGCGTGCGGACATGAATCTATTCGTGCTAGCCACGTACGATATTTGATCCCGTCCAAGATGTTTTACGTGGACGCCGAACGTCTTTTGTGCTCAGGCCTGAGGCTACAGGCGCAAGTATGCAAGTGCCTTGTCCCAGGGCGGCATGGCCAAGATTAGGGGAAAGCTCCACCCAATGATTTGTCTCCTCCACGACATGGAAAAAGAAAAGAATGTGTATATATATGTATGAATAGCAGGGGGTTCAAAGAAATTCACGATGTATCGACTCCAGTCCTTGTTTCGTTCTGTTCTCCGAGTCCTCCTTTCCGTGAGACCTTCCGGTATGGATGCATGACACCCAGAATGCAGGTCAGAGGGCAAGCAAAGGAGTTGCTTTCGATGTCGACAGTGCTTAGTGTACCAAAGGGGACATATACCCAGCGGTCTTAGAGTTCCCGATGAGAACCGCCTGGGAATCCCTAGGGCGGTGCATGTTGGCTGGCATTTTCCCAGCCGTCAATCACGTGGTCTTCGATCATTCAATGATCAGCCGTTCGCGAATACTTTGCAAGAATGGCAAGTCTCTTGGGTGAGGCCGGGGCGCTGGGTGCAAGTCAGTCAATCTCTTTGGTTCACGGTCGCATGCTATGACTTGCGGTACGATGTCTACACAAGAGAGCGAACATGAATTCTAGCACTTACGATGGTGATGTTTACTTCCTATACAGCTAATACTGTCGCTAGGCGCGACGCTGCCCGTGTCGTCACTGTCATCCCCGGCACGACTCAAGGGCAGCGCGTCGCGTACTGACACGTACGTTGGACTACGGCTCTTGCCCTCCGGTTTTATGGTGACTGACGAGTAGTGAGTTGGGGCTTTGGATTGCACCGGGCGGACTGTGGAAGCAGACTTTTCGCTTCGCGCAGAGATGTACGTGTCGTTGTCGCTGTCGCGTACTCGACTGTGTCGTGAGCTTACGTGACTCCGACCGCTATCATCATGCTTGGAAAGGCGAGAAGATGCGTGGCTACGTGCGGGCGCTTGTGAGTATACTTTGGACGGCGCCCTGGAGCGACCATCGGCCGCTTCAGGCAAGACTTTGGATCTGGCGTTGGAATGTCTTGAGGGCGCAATACTGGGCTCGGCTTCCATGATGTAACGGGGCGTCTCCGAATACTGTGAGCCTACGTTACTTCTGTGTTCCGCGTTGGTAATCATCAGAGGACGCCGGGTTTCGTTGCGATCACGAGTGCGTGTGCCGGTCGTGTAATGGCTTCTCGCTCGCTCGTCGTTCAGGTCATCTGGTGCCCTGCTCGCCGCCGGACCACCGACTTGAGAGTATCTAGTCATGTAAGCGGGTGGCGGGTACTTCTTCGATAAAGGCGGGTACTGATCGGGAAAGTGGATCTTCTCTACTGTTCTCTCTACTTCAACATACCGAGGATGGTGGTTTGGATAAGGATCTGGATAGGTGGCTCGGCGCTGCATGGGCGGCATATCGAACTCTTGACGCGGAGCCTTCTTCCGGTCGTTGCGTGACAAGGCATATGTGATGCCCGCACCTACAGCGGCGCCAGCTGCAACTGCTCCCAGTACGGTTCCGACCATAGCACCCGTGCTCAATCCTTTAGAGGTGGACTGCGGCTCCGACTGTGGCGTCTCGATCGTTGACATCGTGACGGTCCGACGCATGTACTGGAATGGCCCCTCTTCGGGAATCTCAACGCCATCGATTATCCGTCTCGACGGAGCCACAGATCGAGTTGTGGGTCGCGGTGTGACGGATGTTGCGACATCCAAGTTCCAGTCGAGAATCCGACTCACTTCTTTGTCAGTGGATTGAGTGCGACGCACGGTCGAGCCTTCATAGCGAGACGGATAACCAGGTGGGTTGACATAGACAACCTCCATGGTATTGCCCTCGAGATCCGTGACGCGTGCACGGCTCTCCCCGCCAGCGGGTCCTGCAGCGTCTTGGATACGAAGAAAATTATCGCGGGCTGATATATCAGAGCTCGCTCTTCGCGCGGCGGCGTGAAAGGCAGACACAACCGCGGGAGATTCAGCGGAAAGGACCAGGCGTGTACGCTTGGGTGGCTGCGCGCCAACGTCAGACGCGGCGACCCTGACCTGAAATACGGGGATTGGAGGCGTAGACGAGGTGTCACCAAAGACGATGTTTGAGGAATCGGCAGATATAAAGCGCAGGCCGAGCGGCTGTGATATAGCCGAGTAAAAGGAGGCGGAGGGCGGGAGGTCCCTGACCTCGACGAACGGAAGCTCCTGCATGGGGCTCTTTTATTGAGTGGCTATAAAGAAAGTATCAATTACCACGGCATGTAGGCAGGCTACGACGATGGCTCGAAGGGACTTCTTCGTCCTCAACGGCCAGGGGTCGAAGAGGGTGCACACCGGCGAGGCGGATTGATGCCACTGATAGGCAGCCTCTCACGAGGCAGACGCAGCTAGCCGGCCAACCGGATGCAGTGTCACTGTGCAGCTAAGGTGACACGCCGGGGGGAAAGGAGGGGGACGGGCTTCATGTATAGGGCGGGACGAGATGTGACCAAAATCCTGTGCTCACCAAATCTGAAAAGATCGATAGGCCCAGCCGGGGGGATTAGTACAGAACCCGAGCTGATCGAGCTTGGATTTCACACGATACTGTAACCAACGAGCAGGGGCTGCTTCTCTCGGCAAGACTGTCTGTTGGAAGCACTGCGTCCCGCGTCTTCTTCCGCGGCTGTCCTTGTCTGGTTTGTTTGGACTCGGGATAGTAAGAGAACGGGGAGCAAAAGAGAGCGAGAATTACGCCGTGTGTGTTAAGCAGCATGCAGATGTGGGAATTATATAGGGACGGCGTGTTACTGTGCCCGTCGAAACAGATCGATTTCACCAATGGTGGGAGCGGCCACTATATCCGCCTGGGATGCGACAGGCCGCCGTACAGAGTCCACTGGCGTTGACGAGTGCCTTAGGTACGGATGCAGGTCGGACTTTTTGACATGTCCATATGTCAGGTCCTAGGCGCACGTATACGTGTGTCGACGACGTTCTAGGGTGCTCTACACGTGGTAATAGAATGGAGATGCTGGCCGAGAGGCGCAACAGCGCAATGCACCGGTCTCGTGACAGCTGGAGAATGTCGCGCTCCGCGTTGTGCGATGGCTGGCCTTGCAAGACAGAGCTACTGGCACACGAGAAACCTCACTACTACTGGGTAGAGCCCAATCCAATCCGTCGGGACTTCCCATGCGCGCAGCTTCCGCTACTGTCAGTCTCGAAAGCGATCCGCGACAGAGGCCGCGACAGTGGTGACAGGCGACAGGGAGGATTGAGCGGCGACAGGGTACACTGTACCTATAGCCCGCCCACCCTTGGCGGCAGAGGGGCTGCCACGTTGATCGCTCCCCTGATCACAAAGTGCACGTAGCTGAGACCTGCCACCAATGTCGTTGCCAGCTCGCAAGCTCCCAGCTTGGCCGCTCGGCCGTGTTGTCCTGCCTGTCAGGACCTGATTTGACGCGGGGGCGGTGGAGCCAGACCAGCGCCGTCATGCTGCCGCATCGCTGTCGAGCTGCCAGCCATATTCCACCGTCTGTCTTGGGCGACCGAGGCGGCACCGCCGCGACACATGTCGAGATGGGGCTGACGCCCACGTCGACGAGCTTGGGAGGGCATATTGCGAATGCGCTGCGCATGTGCTCTGCAAAGCAGCTGCATATGGATCTATGTAGGGCGGGCGCTTGCCGCGGAGCCAGCCAAATCCATCCGACCATGGAGGTACCTACATGGTGTCTGGGATACTGGAGCACTGCATCTTCATATCCACCGGACAGGCTCCCGCCCCCTGGGCATCCCAAATGAATGGCTGACGAGTGGCACACGTGTACAAAACAGCAACTATAGACAACGCCCACACTTTGAATGGACCGCCGGCTGTGACACAAGCTTTGAAGAGTCTGGCCGGCTGGGAGGCCAAGGTGAGCAATTATCAGTAATGTGAGATCGCGTCGTCCAGGCTACCTGGAGTTGTCATTTGAGATCGAGGCAAGTGTTTAGATTTACCCTCGAGGACGGTACTCTACATTTGGCTAAGGATGGTAGGTACCGTGGTTACATTGCCAGTGTAAACAGACTTTGTAGCTTCACGCGGTGATCGGCTGCCCTTACCACTTCGCCAAAGAGCGTGATCGACACGCTACCAGTAATGCTTATAACTTCCCCCCTTGCCCCATCCACCTTACACTATGTTCCTACGGGACGGCGAGTGCGACGAGATATATCCAGACGAAGGAGCCGGGGGGCATGGTGAACACTAGTACTCCTACCCGACCTGCCCCCGAGCCGATGTGTACCGTCTTATGAACGTTTCTGAAATACCCGATGACACTTGGACTCACGACCAGCCAATCACAACTTCAACTAAGGGTCGCCCGGAGGCGACCTGGGCGGGAGCACCGCCGCGTTGGCTCTGCACAACTCTACATCCCCAGAAGCCGAGTCTCGCCTTGAGGGCGACGTATTGCGCTTGTCTCCCAACAGTCGGCATATAGTCATTACAAGTCGCCCAGCCTTTTGTTTCCATCCACGTCTGATCCTAGTTAGTGACACAAAACCCATAGCCCAGATCCGACGTGCTGATCGGACATGGGTAAATCACGAAGAGAAGAAAACATGAAGGACAAGAAGTGTTGACCAGGTTGAAATGGCCAATCAGACGGCAAACAAACGTCTTGGATCCCTGTTGAACGCCTGGTGTTTTGGTTGTAAAAACAGAAGACAGAAAAACCACGTAGACCCAAGCTGGGGGACGTCCGCCTTCGCTGCAATGTTGGGATAGCAGGTCGCGACGGGCCATCGCCTACTCATGATGTCAACTCTCACACGCATCCACCGCCTGTTGCTCCCCTCGTCGTCACGTTTGCCTTTTGCAAGCCAGCCCAGGCGAGAGATGGCTCGGGAAACGTTGGGGCGCGATCATGATTAGATGACGTCCCATACATCCTCGGCGGCGTGACAGAATTTGCTGCAGGCGACGCTGGCCGAGAGGCTGTAGTTGCTGATGGAGATTTTTTCATCGACGAACTCGTCGGCGAAGTTGTCGGTGCCCTTGGCCATGGCACCGACGAAGACGCAAATGCTCTCGTTGGGCTCGAGCTTGGAGATGTAGTCTCTCGGGCGCACAATCGCCTCGTCGAAGCTCAGGGTAACTTTGCGGCAGTTCGGGGGAAGGTGGTCGGTGATGGGGTTCTGGATGACACGCAGCAACTTCTCCTGTGAGTTGGTGGATCGGATGGACAGGCGGTGCAGGAGCTGGACCATGAGGCCGGCGAAGCGCTTGAAGGTTCGGGGGATGCGGACAGTCGGGGAAACCTCGATAAGGACGCCCTTGGCGGTGTGGATGTAGATCTGCAGCTTGCCGGCCTTGTTTATGGGGGAGTCGAGGAGTGTCAGGAGGCACTGTGTCAGTCGGTTACAGTCAGCATGTTGAATGCAGACTTGTCATTGGGGGAGCGGGGAGAGAAGGTGCTGGGAGGCGCACTTGATGGGTGATGTCGGGCCTCGCGTCGCTGATGTCGCGGTTCATCTTGCGCATGACGCCGATGTGCTCGTCGCTATTTAGCAGCGAGTACTTGTCCTCGCGCTGCATACCCATACGGCCGGCGCCGCCGTGGGAGGCTTTGTAGGTCTCAAGGCTGGCATTGGACAGCACTACGATCAGTCTCTGCGTGTCCTTGTCGCTCGCGGGTATGGGAACATGCTGCTCCGCAACGAGCTGGGGGAGCACGGGCGGCGGGAGCGATTGCGTGCCTGCAGAGGAATGCATTCTGGTTAGACAAGTGTTGACACGCGCACGTTGTAGGGGCCGAGCAGAGAATGAGATTTGTCTTCGGCGGGAGAGGAGTGGAGTTGAGCGAGTGATCAAGACAGCCGAGACAAGTGCCAACTCATGACTCGTGCAATGCGCAGCGCCGTGACAATGCTCTCCCGTCTTTAATCTGCTGCTCTTCTACGACGAGCGACAGGAAGAAGGAGGATATGGGGTGGCTATTGGATAGGGATGCGGAATTGGGATGCGAGCTGGGTGAGAAGAGGCAGGGCGAGGGGTCGCAAAGGGAGCAATAATGCATCGTGGGGTCCGATAAGGGTCTTTCAGGGCAAAGCTGCGAGCCCTGACTGTGCTACTGTACAATACCTAACTATTACTGACTGTACACGCGCAGGTTGCTGGCCGGCAGAAAGCAATAGACTGCAGTGGTGGTTCCTGAGATACCTACATGTAGGTAGGGAACTGTAGGTACCACCTATCCAGCGCAAGCCGCGTGATTAAACACGCCAGCCAGCACATGTCAGACGGGATCCTCGCAGCTGCATTGGAGAGAAAGACACAGACCAGCAAACCATGGAAAGCAAGACATTAAAAGCAGGCGGGCACTTACGAGGACGCTTGCCGCCGCGGGGGTACTCGGCCTGGGTGGGTGAAGACATGGCTCCCTGTTCTTTTCCTTTCTTCTCTCTTCTTGTCGCGAAACCTTGGGCTCTCAACCGAGCTCACTCCCTTCGTCGCTGCCTCTCTTTCTGAGGCTACAGCCCGATAAGATAGGTAGGGCAAAAATGACAGAAAACAGACAAGAGTTCTAGTCAACCGCTGTGCAGGCTGGTGGGCAGCCGGGCGAGAATCGCAAAGCCAAGTATTTGGAATAGCAATGTTCCAGCGGCGCGATTGACCTACGGACGGGGCAGCCCAAGGCAGAAGAAGCAAGGCGTTGGAGAGGAGTTGGAACTGAGTGTGGCGGGATTTATTCTGTAGTGTAGCGTCTGATAGTCGATATATGACCACGAGAAGAAATCGGCGGAATTGACACAGAGATGGAGCGGTCTGCACGGCGAGGATAGCCTGGCTTTATTGCCCCAGCACTCCCACGTCTCCCGTCGCTGTTGACCGACAGGGGACCCGAACAGTCGGGCTCGGCCTCTGTCCACCTTCGCATCACCTCATCCACCCAACTCGCCAGAGTCCCAGAGCCCTAGACTTCTACACTCACGCCTTGCCTGCATACGCCAGGATAGGCCGGAAAGCCGGCGACCTGATACCAAAGGGTTTTGCTTTTCAATCCGGTCATCATCGCCGCCGCCGCCGTCGTCGTCTGTCGGTTGCCATGCCGGTGAACCTCCTGCACCCACCTGCCGATGCCAGCTGGGGAAAAGGCACGTCGGATTCCGGCAGGAGATCTTCGTCACTCGTCGACCTCGTCCACCAGGGCCAGAGTGATACCCACGGCCGTTGCCGTCTAGGCACTAGCTAAAAAACACTACCAAAACCGTCGCGTCATGCCAGAATGCCGATTGTTCAGGCCTACCACTGGACGCTCTCCCAAGAATGCTGAGTCATATCCCGATGCACACCTGGTGCACTACCAGACTCATCGGCTAGAATCCATGCACTTCTGCAATCCCTCCATGTGCCATCTTTGTCTTCGCCTTGTGTGTATGATAGCCGGCCGACCTCCTCGGACCTCCACGGGCTGCCGGCCTCCCGCCACCAACGATGACACTGAATGATGAATAAGGTAGGACATCAGCGAAGAAGATATCTTACTCCACAGCTTCCTCTTAGCGTCCACTAGACTACCTATGTATTGAGACGTCGATAGGACCCTTCGTCCCTTACACAACATAGGTACCTAGTTTGGAATGCAATGGCCGGTCCAATAGCGGTGCAGTCACGCGATGAATCCGCCAGCACTCATGGAGATGAGTCCACCACCTACCTGTCAGCAGTGGCTCGTCTCGTCATGTCATCGATCCTTACTTCCCGGTATCGAATGACAAGCCCCCAGCTTCGTCGTGGTGGGAAAAATACACACTGGGCGATGGCCAGATGATGATGCCATGAGATGATAACCTTTTGCAACGGTGTGTTGACCGCGGATTCTCCAGATATACGCGCTGCGATCCTAACACGACGGATCCGGATAGTCGCACCAAGCACGGCGAGCCCAGTCTACATGTAGAGCGTTTCGTGCGTTGCAGGTTCGAAGTCAAAAATCCATCTAGCATCTGCGAACACAGTTACTGGTGGGGTTGGCCGAACTAAATGGATGATTTCCTCGGTTTGCCCGGGGTGATCTGCATTCGGGTCTTCCCTAACAAAGACGACTGCCGAGCTACCTACTAGTATCAGATCATTGCCCAATTACACCAGAATCACTCGGCCGAGTGAAAACTCCCGTCTTCGTAGACTGATCAAACGTCACAGCCCCCACCGATCACTAACATGTCTCGTGTCGTTTAAATCGCCTAGTCTCAGAGATCTCCATTACCTTATTTCTCCATCGATGAAGAGCGCATTTCTGTCTCCGTCTAGCCAATAATGCGAGATAACTACCTATTCTTCCCTTCATGCCGGGCTGTTGGAAAGCAGGACTAGATTGCAACCATTGCTCTCCTGCCAATCAGTCAGCGGACTACTATTGCGTTTATGATAGCCTCGCCTGAAAAGCGATTTGCTGGCAGGATCCGTACTTGGACCTTTCTTTCCGGCGTGCTTAAAGATCATGTTCCAGATTGATGGTCAGTCTTTAGCAGCACGCTCTACAATTGAGACTCTCGTCCCTCATTCCTCGATAATATTCACCTCGTAACTCCTTCATGAGTGCTTTATTGACCTTGCCCAGCTCGTGTTGTTCTCTAACGCGTTGTTGAGTCCGTACAGGAGTACCATGCGGGCCAGATCGAGCATACGGGAGCACAAACTGATACGACAATCCCGACGACGTTGTTGAATGTATTCGATTCGAAGCAGCCAACTGTTCTTCGCGTCTAGGGCATGTCCCTTGGCTACTACCCTGACATGGGCCTTTCAAAGCCCAGTAGATGGCTGCGAAGCGTGCTACAATTCCCCAAAATGGTGGTCTCAACCGGACGCTTGGATGTACAGCCATGATTGATCGGCTATGATAGCGACAGTCCTGCATGCAAGCATGTTATTAGCCAAGCTGATACTGACAACCCTTCCGGAAGGGCGGCGCATTCACCACCGGAGCTCACATTGAAGCCTTGGCCAAGGAGTTCGACCCTACGTGTTTTATCCAGCTCTGTTACCCTACATTTCCCTACCTTTCGTCTCCGTCTCGAGCTTAGATTGCAAGCCAGCACCCCGTGTCATGCTTAACGGTTTGCTTGAGTGACGATGCAGAACCTGCTTCATGCACGAAGTATCTCATACTGATCGAACCTGTTTTTCTGCCGTTCACATGACGTACCCCACTCCTTCTAGTGATCGGACACGATGCTGCGAGGGAATACGAGTGCTATCTAAACCGGTCGCCTCACCCACGAAGCTTGAGCCTTCATTCGTGTGGGTAGAGAAGCAACAAGAGGCAGCGGGTTCAACTTCCAGGTGCCGCAGGCCTATGGTGGCCACTATCCACCCTCTCTCTATGCTTGATGCATTTCGAATTAAAAAGGACGTGAACTTGGGTGCGTTTGAAATACATTTGGCTGCGCTATCCGAGTGCTCCAGGGGTAAGTAAAGGTTGCCATTTCACTGTGGCGAACTACATATCCATTCACAATCGGCTAGGGTCCGATCATCATCTTATCAATGCCAGTTGGCCGTTGACTATTACATGCATCCATACTTTACAGCCTCCAAGGCACTATCGTAAGTCCTCGAGTCGTCTACCAAGGGGGCCACCAGCTTCAATGGCAGTTTCTATCGTGTATATTTGTGCAAGTATAGATCACCGCCGTCCCAGATGTGAAACAATCTTGCAATGCCAAGGGATGGTCGATTTCTCGGCCGACGTCAATTCGTGTGGTGAAAGTAGGGTACGGGAGACAGCAGATGTCCAGCAGTCGAGAGTTACCCATATACAACGGAATTCTTCCGTTCAACTAGCGTCTCTTTGATGTTCATGCAGATCACCGCAGGCGGAAATCAGCCACGTTGGTTCCGCTTGCTTCCTGGATTGGCAGGTCAAAATTGCACAGTTTGCCTCGATCAACTCTGGCGGCATACGTTTAGGTACGACCTGTGCGAAACATGTTTTAGCAAGGCGAACTCACGGTCGTCGTAGGGTCTGTACAGAGGTCGTGTTCCAGTGATCTGCAGCACATGCAATGGCGGAAGGAAGATCGTTGCCTCCAATTGTCCCTAACAAACCCGGCGAGCCTGCTATCTTCAAGCGCCAGAGCTCCTTAGACCTGCCTTAGGGTACCGCCTTGACTATCTTTTACTCAGATTGGGTAATTATTCGGGACCTTTGCTGCTGCATCGCGTCATGGTACTCGGCACGATGGGTGCAAGAGGGCGCTCTGAATGTTGTGTTAGTCACATAGCAGTCATAATACGCAAAGGTATAAAGGGGCGATCGTGCCGACGGAGTTGACTTGAGTCCTTCTTCTTCGATCAGCATCGAATCATGAAGTCTGCAATCACCGCCCTTCTTGGCCTCGGCAGTGTGGCCCAGGCCGCTGTTTCTGGCTTTGATATCTCCCACTACCAATCGTCAGTCGACTTCGCAGCAGCATACAACTCCGGGGCTCGTTTCGTCATTATCAAGGTGAGCAGAGTACCCTGCCCTCATTTTCGCTAACTCGTGTATTGATATCTCGGCAGGCAACCGAGGGGACAACCTATCAAGACACTTCTTTCAGCTCTCACTATAGCGGTGCCACTGCGGCAGGGTTCATCAGAGGCGGCTACCACTTTGCGCACCTCGATTCCAGCTCGGGGGCCACGCAGGCCAGCTACTTCCTTGCTCATGGCGGTGGCTGGACTAGTGACGGGATCACGCTGCCCGGCATGTTAGACCTCGAGGGCAGCTGCGTGCTCTCAACCAGCGCCACCGTATCCTGGATAAAGGACTTCAGCGACACCTATCACTCCAAAACTGGTGTCTATCCGTTGCTATACACCAGCCCTTCGTGGTGGACCGAGTGTACCGGTGGCTCCAGTGCATTCCATGACACCAATCCTCTCGTACTCGCCAACTATGCCACCAGTCCGAGCGTTCCCTCCGGCTTTCCTTATCAAACGATCTGGCAGTTTAACGACGCCTATAAATACGGTGGTGACTCGGACACCTTTAATGGTGATATGGCTGCTTTGATAAGACTGGCATCTGGTTAGGTGTAGAGGTTTTGGCAGTACCAGTATCTATGATTCACAGTCTTGAATGCATATACTCAAATATTATAGCTTTTCCCTGGCTAGTATATTGGGCATAGCGATTTTGAATCACCGAGCCTATGAAGAAGGCCAAATCTTACACATTAGCAGAGTAACACGGCCTCGGTGATGATCGAACTAGCGTGGCCTTGAAACCGCCCTGTAGGCAAAAGCGTAGACATCTCACTCTCATTCTAGCTTTCTATATCATATCCATATATTCAGCTAGGCACTGACGGGTTGTTGTCCACAGCAGCTTGGAAATCCATAAAGCAACTGAGAAATCTCGAACTGGATCCTTGCCACCAAAAACATGACTTAATGGTTTGTATACTTGACTGTACCTTATATGGTGAACGCGCACACATAGTGCCTAGTACTCTTCATACCAGAATATCTGCGTAACGGAGCCAGCCACGTCCTACACCAAAAGAGACATAATGCTCCTCGTTGTCTGAATCTTCTCCAACAACCTAACATTACAAAGCGAGATGAAATTGAACGTGACAATCAAAGGCACAGTGGCAACGAGGGTGGTGGTGGTAATATACCAGGGATCTTGTTATAGATAACAATCTCACCATCGGATTTGTATACAGATGGTTCTGGTCTTGCAACGCACAGACAGCCAACAAATGTATATGTAACCCTATCTTGTCGGATTCCTATCCAAGATTTGATGGAAAATCTTTTCGGTTTGCCTTATCTGCGTAAGAGGTAAGTTTGTCAAGTCGTTCCGGATACCTGTCTGTATCAGCGGCGTGATATCTCCTCTGTGGGTAACATGTTCTTTCATGATGCCTGACTCGACGGCAGGAAACTCTTATACATCCCATGTCTGACCAGGACATATATTTGAATCCAATAAGTTCTGCGCTTGAACCTGGACTGCCGGACATGAGTGTTTTGCAGTTCTGGTTAACCCGATAAACAGCAAGGTACACTGGGAGGAGTTTATACCTCAAAGGGTCAAACTTCGCCTTTGTTCCAATGCCAACCACGAATGTCCAAAATGGATATTGTGAGTGTGCTCAGTTCTGCATCATCTAACTTCACTAGCATTTCTGTTACGCACTCAAGAATGAAACCAGAGCACAAGCTTAAATAACTGACTGCACATGGAGCAGAAACGGATTTGAGATAAACCGTATTCTTTCATTGAATGTCACCCGACGAGTGTCCAATACCAAACAGACAAGAGCAGCTCCACCGACGATTAACCGTTGTAGCCACAGCAACAGTCCATTGCTATATGATTGCATATAGGGTCACTGCGATGCAAGGTGCGTTAGAGAAGTGGTTTACCTCACTCCGTTTGGGTTTAAAAATCGGAGAGATCACGGGTTCGAATCCCGTACGTGCCCTCTTTTTCGTTTATTTCTTAACTATCTCGGTCTCTTGCTTCCTGAATCCCCTTCCCTTGAGCAACCCTTACCTGTAGCAACTGGACAAGCTGACTCACTGTGCCTCCTAATGGAGTTGCCCAGGACTACAAAATGCAACTGCTCCCTCCACACTTTCTATTCCCCTACGCACACACCATTCCAGGGTCAATGTGGCAACGCCATAGTCTATCTCATGCTTTTGCATGTTCCACGCCCCGCTCTGCGACTGCCTGGATCGCGCCGTATGAAGCGTAGCAGTGCTCAGCTGCATGACAGAAGAACGTCAAAGCGTCAAACTCCATCCAGAGAGAGCTCCTGAGGCCGCAATTGTTCCTTACGGACCAGCACCATACCTTGGATTCCGTCTCATCCCGACTCAGTAGCTAACACATAAAGCAGAACGAGAGCCGATATGTGATGTTTATACCTTTTCCCGCGCCGACTGCCAGTCACCTGCAAGAGGGCGCATTGGGAAATCAAGATCCGGCTCGGGAGTCAGCGATCTTCGTGGCTAAAGGCAAGTGGATCCGGCTGGTCACGAGCAATGTCAAGACTAAAATTCTTTAATCGTTTTCACCTGGCCCTTGTGTGAGGGTTATGTTCGACCCGTCCGAGCCTGGATCTCTACTCACGCGCCAACATGAGATCCGAGACCCAGAAGAACGGACACGAAGGGATGTACGGGGCGGCGGCTACCGCGGTGCCCGGAGCGCCTTCAGCCGCGGACACTGCCGCATCGGTCCCCGCTGACGGGATCGAACGGGAGGGCGGGCGACGAACATGACGGTGCGTGATGGTGGCCTTTACGGTGGATGGGCTTGCTAACGAGTAATAGTACTTCGAAATGGTATTTGCCGTCACAATCGAGCGGGTAGTCTGGGGAACGACGCCACCGGTGTTGAGCTTGGTGGGGAGCGCTCTGATCATAAGTGCTGCAGTTTGGATGAGTCTACAAAAGACGAGGCCTCATCAGGCGAAGGAGAGAAGTGCACATATGGCAGAAGAGACTAGTCTCTTGGGCTCGGAGAGGGGGCGGGAAGAGTCATGATCTCAGCTTGATGCGCTATTACCTGTACATCTGACCTGAGCCTCCATACATGTACCTACAGCAAGTCACACATAGACTCATAATTCCGCAGCAGATTACATGTAGACAGTATCGCATATCTCCCTTAGGCATCTGTACCATGGAATTTGTAGTGGGAAGTTGGATACTAATTGCGAGCAAGCTGCGGACTAAACCGCAGCTCTCGCTACGGGAGATTTTTCAGGGTGAATTTAA
This sequence comes from Xylariaceae sp. FL1019, assembly GCA_022578705.1. NCBI lineage: Eukaryota > Fungi > Ascomycota > Sordariomycetes > Xylariales > Xylariaceae > Xylariaceae sp. FL1019. The sequence goes on along the minus strand of MU391951.1, from coordinate 420,061 downwards.
GAGCAGAGAATAGAGACACCCAGAACGGAATGAACGGTATAGAGAGTCACGAGTTGAGGCAATGCGAAAGCGGAAGCGGAAGCGGAAGCGGAAGATTCGCTGTGTGAATGGTGGTGGTGGTGGTAGTAGCACTGATCAAGGACAGCTGGAGGCTACTACCTGGCAGAGAGGGATCGGCCGACCAGCGCTTGGCGACGAGTCGGGGTCCACCTCCAACTCTCCGGGCTCAAGGTTGAACTTTGGACGGCCTCAAATACAGCGTCACGGCGACGACATCCCAGCAAACCCAGTGCAAGTTCCACGCGGCCGCAGCCCATTGCCGCCTCAACATCCTAAAGCGTGCCTCAGGATCACGTCAACATCATCACGTCAACCATGGCTTTTAGATCCAGGCTCTCGTCCGCCCAGATCGCCGCCGGCATGAACCTCGGCCCTCAAGAGCTCTCACAGCTGGCTGGCAAAGAGCTGCACGGCATCGTTGTCTCTGCCGGCCTGATGGACAAGACTGTCAAGGTCAAGCTCGGCGGCCAACGGTACGAGCCTAGAGTCCAGAAGTGGTTCAAGGCGCCTCACTACAAGCTGGTCCACGACCCGCGCAACTCCCTGCGCAAGGGCGACGTCGTGGCCATCCAGTCCTCCTGGCGCGAGTCCCAGCACGTCCGTCACGTCATCAAGCACATCATCGCCCCATACGGCGCCCCTATCGATCAGCGTCCACCCGTTCCCACGCTCGAAGAACGCGTCGCCGAACTCACCGCTAAGAGGCAGCAGAAGGACGAGCGGAGGGCTCTGAGGCGGAGCCCCGACGATGGTCCCCAGAACGCCCGCCAATCGGCCGAATCGCTATCCTGATCGCTTGAAAACCGGAAACTGATGCACGGGGGACTGATACGCTGAATGAGAAGGACTGCTACGAGGCAACTGTGGCCCCAACGCGCCCCATTGTAGCGAGCATACCTGGAGGGCAGAAGAAACCCTTCGACGCGCACGAGGAGGCGACACTACGTATGCACAAGGCATCCCGCCTCAAGCACGTATCGCCGTGGATGCATTGGTTGGCGGAGGTTATACGAGGTAGTCTCTCCACGATCCCTCGGATTGTATTTGTATGTATATGTATATGTATATATGTCAATCATGTAATACTACTCCTTTACAGCACCGGCTAACAGGGCGTGAGACCGCACCGTCCTTGGCTCTTTGCAGGACGTGCCTTGACCACGGCCACATCCATCATTCATCACCCAAATGTTTCCAAGCAGATTCTGTAGCCACGACAAGCTGTCACTCGTTTATCCACCCCGTTCTCCAAATTGCCTCGCCCAGTCTTCGTACTCCTTGAGCCCCTCTTGGCTCACACTGGGTCGGATGGTACGAAGACTGGCCCGAAAATCTTCCAGCTCGATCGCCCGGATCTGATCCATAGTCATGTGCAGTACAGCTTCGCCAAGTGAACGAAGCGGGCCCATGGCGGCATCCTTGGCCAGCGCCGTGATGTCAGACCCAGAGAAGCCTGCAAGTCCCGTCAGCACTTGCCCTCATGTAGAATGGGTGTTCCCAGGATGAGAGGGGGCAAGCATTGTACATACCTGCGGTCAGATTGACCAGCTCTGTGATATTGGCGTCTGTGAGGCTGTGCTTTTGCTGGCCAAGCAGCGTCTTCAGTTGCGTGCTTCTCGTTTCGGGCTCAGGCAGTGGAATATATTGTCTCCGTACGAAACGGCGACGGGCTGCCTCGTCGATGGCCCACGGCAGATTGGTAGCCGCAAGCACAAGCACCCGGCTCGGGTCGCCGCCGTCTTTTGCACCCCCGGGGCTGTCGCGACCGGCTGCAGCTCGCTGCAGATCACTCCACTGAATCAGGAATTCCGTCTTGAGCCTCCGTGTGGCCTCGTGCTCCCCCGAGCCTGACCTTTGTGACAACAGGGAGTCGATCTCGTCGACAAAGATGATACTCGGTGCCATGACCTTGGAAAGCGCAAAGAGAGCGCGGACCAGCTTCTCTGATTCGCCTAGGTACTTACTTGTCAGGCTGCTGGCCGAGATGGAGAAGAAGGTAGATTTCGACTCCGTGGCGACGGCTCGAGCCAACATCGTCTTCCCGGTGCCCGGCGGCCCAAAGAGAAGCATGCCTCTGGCCGGTTCGCGTAGCCCCATGAAGAGATCTGGCCGCAAAAAAGGATAGACCACCGCTTCCCGAAGAGCATTCTTTGCGATGTCCAGACCGGCCACATCTGTCCAGTGCACCTCATCCCCTTGCACTACAATCTCGTTGAATATGGATTTCGCCGCTTCTTCGTCAACACCCGGGGGCAAATTCCTCAGCATCTTTTTCTTTCTCTTCTCCCACATACTTTTGGCCACCGCCTCTTCCTCGTTTTCTGTGCTTTCGACCGAGCGTGTATCCGGGTCAGCAGTCACCGGCGACGCCTTCTGTTTTCCCTTGGGCTTGGAAGAGCACGAAGCCTTTACGCCTCCTCCCTCGTTGGATGAGGTGGACTCATCGTCAGACGCAAAATTTCTACGCTGCGAACTGTGTGAGTTACTCGCATTATCCGTCTCCTCTCGGCTTGTATAACCGTTTTGGGCTCGATTTTCTGCCTTGACCGCGTGATCTGGGGGCGTAGAGCTCGAACCATTATGACCCACGGATCCGCGGGCAGGGCGTGTCTCCCTCAACGATAAAACTTGCCGTTTCGTTGACGAGTTCGGGATTGATGTATCTTTGATGTTCAGTGCTCCAAGAGCACTCGACGCCGCTCCCAAGGCAAGTGAAGATGGTCTAGTGCTTATGAAGTCTCCTGAGACACGGGTGGAGGGTTCTTGATGCATTGGAGAAGCTATGTCAGGGCTTTTTCGTTGCTCGGCAGACTGTATAAGCCGCCTCGTGTGGCTATCCCAATGACTCGGCAATGCGGACGAGCTATTTTGGGATTGTTTACGAGGGAGTCGCGGAGGCTGGAGCGATCGCCCTTCCGGCGCGCTCGATGGAGATTGGTAGTGTTCTGCGACCGGATCCTTTTCGGCAGGTGTTCTCGATTGCAGATTAGTCCAAGCCAAAGTAGCTGCTTTATTGGCACCCGGGCCTTCGTTGGGCTTCGAAGGTGTCCTCCGCCGCACGTTGGACCTGTCGGATTTGCCCGAGCGAAGCGTGGTTCGCATCGTGTGCCTGTCGGGGCTAGGTGATTTCATCGCAATTTTGGGAGGGACTGGTGAGCTATAGCTCGGTAAAAAGGGCGGCCGAGCAGAGGACGAGGCATCAGAATGCTCGAGAGAGTTGCGACTTCCAACAACTGCTCGCTCGGACGTTCTCCTTGAGGCTATGGAAGGACGTTGCGGTCGGGGTGAACTCGACAGTTCGGGATACGTGATGGCGGGTATGGTTCCATCTCCGATCCATCCTCTGTTGGACATGTCTGGACACATCGGAAGGTCATCCGGGCTATCGCTTTCGGCTGCCGAGCCGTGGGTGAACTGCTGGGCCGAAAGCTCCTGGCGTGAGATACGGAGGGCCTGGAGGAGGTCTATCCTCTCTTTGCACTGTACTTCAAGCTCTCTCAAGCTCTCGACCAGGGCGCGCTCCGTCTCGGACTTGGGGGGCTGGCTTTTGTTGCCTGTGCCTACTTGAATCTGATTGAGGGCATTCCTCCAGCATGATATCGCCTCCCTCTCGTCGCCCTTGGAAGCGAAGCATGTTAGCAGGATGGCCGGCAAGATCAAGGGGCAATGGGAATGGGAAGTGTTTGTTCATATACCTGACTCTCATAGTACACAGCGGTCGAGCATTTCAAGTAGGACTCATCGTAGGTTTTTTGTAGACTGGACGTCCTGCCAGACCACATGATTACTGTCAAGCGATACGTTCTGACGTCCAGACGTGTTTCGTAAGCACATGTGTGGCGGCTACCGATCACTGTGTCGGCGTCGGCGTCGGTGTGTCTAGTACGCAGCAGAGACCGGAGGAACAGGTGGCGGTATTGGTGGTGCTAGGAGGATGCAAGACCGGCGGACACCAGTATGGCGGGTGCGGTGACTCCCTGGTTCACCGTGTTCTCCATTAACGGACACAGATATAGCCTTTGAAGCAGCTTTGCGGGCCGGCCAGGCGATGCAGTGCCGGTGTCCAGGTAAAGAACAGGTGTAGACTCGGAACAGGCCGCCGTAATGTCACAACAAGTCACGTCACAAGGAGTTGGTTGCGATGGCCCAAGGATGCTGTCAATGACTTTTGGGTATCTGTGGGAACGGTACAAAGATGTTGCCAAGATGCGCTGTGGTAACTGGTAAGTACTGCTAAGAGGTGAGGTGCTGTGACGTCGCTGGCGAGCCTGGCTCACCTGCCTGGGCGCTGTCTCGGCCTACCTGGAACATCATGTAACGACTGGGATCTTGCATGTACTTGTATTCCGTAGGTAGGCTGGGTGCATACAGCTGGAACTTATGCATCTACCATGCCTTTTTGTTAGGTACATGTACCTTGACATGTACATATATATGTACGAATTGGAGACAATGAACCAAGATGTTTAATTGAGTTGAAGGCTTCCGCATCTCACTGCCTGATTGCTCGTTTGTTTACTATCATGTTGCTGCCACTTCAGGCATTCAACCTACACATTACCGTACTAGGGCCCGTCAAGTTCAAATAGCTGTAGTTAAGATGCAAAGACTGGACAATGCTATTTTTGCAGCGAAAGCTGGTTTTAATGTGATGTTTGCGATTTCTAACGTTTAAAATACTTTCTAACGGCAATTCGGCAGCAAATTTTCAGAAATTTGGTTGTTCTTTCTCTATTCGAAAATATTCCAGCATTAGGAAAGTACGGCATCTTAACTACAGCTGGGCTAGCGTTTATTGGATTGGTCTGGGGCTGGTACGGTACTCCGCAGTGTAATTCGTATGTACATGAACATGTATACACCTGTGAACTTCAGTAGAACCTTATATTTGATAGCAGCACCATCATCCCTTTCGGAACATTTCACCTTCATCTTCATCTTCATCTTCATCTTCATCTCGGGGTAGCTGTATGCCCATCATCCCCAGCATGTTTCCTGCCGGACCTGCCATCCCAGCCTGGCCTTTGAAGCTTTCCAGCAGGTTCTTGACCAGATTGTAATCGATGGCCACTTCATCGTCGACGCTCTCCTCAACCTCCCCTTTTCCAGCCTCTAATGCGTTCGATGTCTCCGGCGTTGCATCCAGCTTTAGAGCCCCAAGACCCTTCAATTCGGCTTCCATTTGCGCTGCTAGCTGTCTAATCTCTTCCTCTTCCTCTTCATCATCAACGTCCTGTTTTGCCAGTTCAGAATCCGCACTCTCACTCTTGCCCTGTACCTTGTCATCGGCAGACATCTTCGTGCTTTCGGCCGGCAGACCCATCATCTCTCTCATCATCCTGTTGAACTGGTCTTCGTCGAAGCTGACGGCTTTGTCTTCGTCTTCACTGCTGTCCTCCTCCTCGTCGGAGGTGTTATTGTCTTGGTCCATATCATCTGGTTCCGCCCCCTCTGGGTCTGCTGTTTCGTCATTCAGAAACTCTTCAAATCGTGACACCATCTTTCGGAGGTCCGCTTGAGTCTTTTGGTCGCCGAATCCTCCGTCTTCGACTCTTCTCTTGGCTTCTTTCCCTTCCAATTCGGTTTCAAAGTCCTCAAAGTTGATGTCAAGCCAGCCGTCGTCATCTTCTTTGGCCACGTCAGGCCACTCGGCCATCTCCCTGTCAGAAGGTAACGCCCCGGGTCCATCTTCCTCCACGTCTTGGAGAAGAATGGCAAACTCCCGTGCCAGTCTATTATCTGTCTTGTCAGCACCGAGAGCGAGCATCTCAAATCCACTTGTAATCTTCATGCCTAACTCAAGGCGCGCCTCGACATTACGTTCCAGATCCGGAACCGACGCTTTGTCAGCATCCTCGCCCGATTTTACCAGAGAGCTCCATGACGGCGGTGGGCTGAAATTCTGTGACCTAACCTGTGCGAATAACAACTGGGTGAACTTGACACTGACTGTGACCAAGTCAGTGGGTGGGAAATGTAGATCGGGATTGGCAGCCCGGATAGGCTTCAAGGCGGTGGGGTCCCGAAGATAGAAGGCTTCCACCGCAGGGGCTATCGCAGCAGGTTGCTCATGCAGAATGTATGCCAACTTCCTGGGCAGAGTGACCAATGCTTGGTGGATACAGGCTTTGATTTGTCCAGGGTACTTCTGCAGCCGGTAAAAGGCTTCAGCTTCGATGAAGGGAGAATGCAAAACAGAAGATGGTTGATCTGAGGCGTAATGAGTAGCTTCAGCCAAGGTGAGTGGGCGCTTGACGCCCGCACTGGCAGCTAAGGGCAGAAGTTGCAACCCCCCTTGATACATCCAGACTCGATTCGCATCAATTTCGGGGCTCAGCCATCTGGGGAGTACATTTGCAGCCTCGACAAGGAGGAACTCTCCACCGCCGTCGCATACTCGGACCCATAGAGTTGGGAAATCGATGGTCAACTGTCGAAGCAAGTAGACAATCAGCCACTCGTCCTCAACGGAGTCGCCGTAGTCGGTCGTGCCATGAAGATAGACCAGGCCGTGTTCTCTTTGGACTTGGAGCTGAAATGAGTCTCGCTGCCAGATGTAGTGTCTGGTGGTAGATGCACACAATTCGATGGCGGCTTTGCGGACCTTTTCCAAACTGGCTAATAAATCATGGGGATCTAGGCGGTCATCTAGTATGAACAGCATGTATTCCACACAGCTATCCGGCAGATGTCTTGGGTCGCCAAAGCCCTGCTGGAAGAGCTCTGTAGCTGATTGAGACTCCATACCACGGACCGATAGATGAGATATTCCGCACAATTAGGCAGGATAAGTTATGTGATGGAGAGCCTCAGCTCTTGCTGGTAGGGTAACAGTACCGAGCTGATGCCACGCTCGTGAGACATGGGGAAGCGGCGTCGTTCCAAGTTTTGCAATGTGTCACTGAACTTGATCATGAGCAGTCAGACCGAGGAGGCATGTACCGATGAATACATGTCAGTCTTGTATTTCCATGCCTGCCTTTTGCACAAGAGCATTAGCAGTGTGCTGCCGGATTGCTACCATGTTACTGTTCCCCTGAGATAGCGATTATAGAGGTTGGCGGATAGGTAGGGTTTTCCATAGGCTAGTCTACCTCTGGTCGTTCTTGCCACTTGGTCTGGCTCGTCTGGCTCGGCAGGGCGGGGCGCCAGCTGTGGGTGCGGTAGGCTAGTACGGAAGAAGTGTGGCAGATGTGGTGCCAGCTGAAGGGCTTCGTGCTGCTACAGTACCTATGTAGTCTCCAGTTCTACTCTGCATTGCCAGGGCTGTTGCGTCATTATGGCTGATGCGTTGCCCTCGGTGTTCGACCTCAGGATGTGGACATTGGCGGGATTTGGGTTTCCGTAAACTGCCTTACTAGAAATGTATGGGTTCTGGGAATGGTAGTGGGATGGTCCCGTGATGGTTGGAACGGTTCCTCGGTGGGAACGGTTCTAATGTTGGAACTATCCCCCCCCCATTCCATATAGGGGACCGTCCCAGGACCGTCCCCGGATCGTCCCGACCGTTCCAGCGTTCTAACCAAAAATAATTTTTCCAACGCCATTATTTTTCTTTTTTCACATTTATACGAGTTATGATTCGAACAGAGGCTTTTAATATTATTGATTACGATGTTCTACAATTACGAGGCATTACTAATTAAGTCACGGTGCACGAGTTTACGAAATTACAGTCACGGGAGTTGGCGCTGTACGACAAGTGATATATTGGAAGGCGCGGCGCGGCTACGATATTGGAATTGTGGTGGAATGGCTGGAACGGCTGGAACGCTGGAACGCTGGGACGCTCCCGTGACGGTACCATATATGGTACGGTTCCTGAATAGGGACCGTCCCACCACCATTCTCAGGTCCCGCATTTTTCTCCTAAGGTGTACAGTTTACGGACGTACAGTACACCATGCAGAGCCATGTGCGGAATATGGGGGCCAGAGATTCACCCAAGTGGGACGCGATAGTGGGGAAAAGCTTAGCCCGCGTCGCGTATGGGCCTTCAGCGCGTCTGTTCGTCCAAGCATTGTCGTCCTATGATAGAAATGGTAGATGCCGTCGCTACTACCCATGATTTTAGTCTCTAATTCTTGACTGCAAACTTTAGATTCTCGTCATCAGTGCCTGCACCTCAAGTGCATTGCCCCCTCACGATAAAGCGCGAGGAGGTGCCAGCTCCGGTGTACATATATTCATTTCAACATCCTGTTTGTAGCTGTCCAGTACTTTAGGTACCTACCTCCTAGACTGGGTGACGGTACCGTGTGCCTACTAGGTACGTGTACATGCCTTCCAAGGTTGGGTAGGTACTGGTAGGCGGTATAGTCGCAACATACGGCTCCCACCCAGCTTGCGTTGGCAGGAGCAACGGGACACTTATAGAGCCACGAATGCACTGAGGCCCTTGCCTTCCATGATGCCAAGGAATCGCCGGACGTCTCTGATCACTGCCACTCCCTGTCAACCAGACGGCCATCTTCCATCTCCACGCCATTTCTTCCGTTGATATGCCGTCCGCCTCGTCTTCGAAACGTTCGCGTCGTACGGCCTTCGCCGACGACGACGATGCCGGCGAGTTCACCGTCACCCAATCTGCCACCTCCAACCTGCGAGGGGACTCCGTGAGTGCACACCTCCACACCTCGTTGCCGTGGCCTAATGTTAAAATCGAGCAAGGATCGTAAGAAGGCTCGATTATCGGGCGCTTCACGGAAACATCGCCGTGCGCCCGACGCAGACGAAGAGGAGCCCATGCCTGAACCCGAGCGAGAGCCCACGCCGCCCCCCGCCACCCAGTACGAGCTTGCCAGAGACCAGGGCTTCAAGCATCTCGATCACACCGAAGAGGACGACCAACGCGCCACTCAGCGCCTCAGAGATCGTCCCACCATTATAGGCGACAACCATGCCGCCCAGAACGCCATTATTGAGGAGATCACCTGCATCAACTTCATGTGTCACACCAACCTCAGGGTCCAGCTGGGTCCCCTGCTCAACTTCGTCGTCGGGGAGAATGGGAGCGGCAAGAGCGCCGTCTTGACGGCCATCACACTCTGCCTTGGCGGCAAGGCCAGCGCCACCAACCGCGGAGGGAGCTTGAGAAGCTTCGTCAAAGAAGGTCAGGAACATGCCAGCCTGGTCATCAAGCTCAAGAACCAGGGCGATGACGCCTATAAGCCTGATGTGTATGGCGACTCAATCACCTGCGAGCGCTGGTTCACCAAGTCTGGCGGTAGTGGTTTCAAGCTCAAATCGACCGCCGGGAGAATCATCTCCACCAAGAAGGCCGATGTCGAAGACATTGTCGAATGGTACTGTCTCCAGGTTGACAACCCTCTCAATGTCTTGTCTCAGGACAACGCTAGGCAATTCCTCAACGCGGCAACTCCTGCTATGAAGTACGGATATTTCATCAAAGGCACGCAACTCGAACAGCTGGACGACGATTATAAGCAATATATGCAATCCCTCGACGACCACGAGTCGAAAGTAGTTGAGCTGGACGAGAACTTGATTTATCTTAAACAAGAATTTGAGAAAGCGGTCAAACTGCGGGATGCTGCAAGTCGAGCTACGGAGATGCGCCAGCGTGGTCAAGTATACAAGAATCAACTAGCTTGGGCTCAAGTCAAAGAGCAGGAAGACAATCTAAAAAAAAAAGAGCATGACATTTTGGCCGCTCAGGAAGAAATCGATCGCTCCGGGACGGCCATCGCTCAGACTACACAAAGCTTGGCGCACATCGATGACAAGATTCAGCATGCCAAAAACGCCCTAGAATCGGCTCAACAGGAAAAGGGCCAGGCAGATGATCGAAGACAAGAGGCGAGAGATCGTTTCGACCACTGCAAAGCAGAGCTCGTACTGCTACAAACGCAAGAAAGGGACTTGAAAGGCAATCTTGACCAAGCCACCGCTGATGTTGAACAATTGGAGAGTTCGATTCGTGCTGAGGAGAACCTCCTTCAGGAGAAAAGTGGAGGAATCGTGGCAGAGAAGCAGCGAGAACTCAGCCAGGCTAAGGAAATGGAGGAACAGATTCGGCAATCCATTCAGGAACACAGCGATCGCCTCAAAACTCTTCAACGCGAGCGCGAAAAGGCCGATGTTGACGCAATAGAGCCTGAAACTTTGCTCAGACGGAAGAGAAAGGAAGTGCATGACGCCGAAACAGCATTACAAGCATCGCAAGAAAATCGGACAGATCCGTTAGACGGGTTCGGAAGGCCAATGCATGAGCTTTTACGGCTCATCAACAATGACAAAAATTTCACGCAAATGCCAATAGGACCGCTGGGGATACACATTCAGCTCACCAGACCGCAGTGGATGACGGTGTTCGAAAAACAGATGGGAGGAGCGCTGAACGGTTTTATTGTCCAAAGCAAGTCTGATCAAGTAAGACTGATGGGTCTAATGGACAGAGTGAGGATCCAGAACTCGCCCGTGTTCATTGGAAACCCATCCATTCGACAACTTCGAGAACCTGATGAGAAATTCGACACCATGCTAAGGGTTCTGGAATTTGGCGATCAGCGCGTAAGGGACCATCTGATCATCCAGCAGAAGATAGAACAAATCCTTCTCATAGAGAGCAGGGTAGAGGCGGAAGAGGTCATGTTTCACGCCGATGGGCCACCGGAAAACTCGTCTGCATGCCTGGCTCTAAATGATCGACAGAAGGGTCATGGTATGCGCATCACCAACAATCGTGGTAATCTAAGCACGAATCCTATTTCTCCCAACATCGCTCAGCGGCCACGTATGAAAACCGATGATGGTCGACAGATAGAGTTTTACAAAAACCTAGTAACACAACTACAAGCAGAACTCGTGGACGTGGAAAAATCCCGAAGGGTCGCTGACCAAGCTATTCAGCGGGCTACCCAGGCCCTCAGCCAATATACAAAGCAAGGAGAGAGGCTCAGTTCGCAACTGAAGAACGCGAGAGTTGGTATCAGGCGAATCGAGGAGGAACTTGACTCCTTCGACGGCAGTGATGATCGACTCCAAGGCTTGAAAGATGAGCTCAAGGGCGCCCAAGAAAGGCAGGATCAGTGGGGGAACCAATTCGGTGAAGCGGCAGTGCGAAAGAAGGAGAAGAATGTTCAAAGCGAAGCACTGGCGACCGAGGTTAGGAGTTTTAAGGTGGAACTCAAGGACCACGAGGCGCGTGTGAACAAAGCCACGGACAAGGTGAAGCGATACGAAGACACGCGCCGAATTGCGTTGAGCGAGAAAAATGCAGCACACGAAGCAGAAGCGATGGCCCAGGTTGCGAAAACACAGGCCGAGGCCTCTCGCGATCGCCAGGCTACATACGTGGCTGAGTACAACGAACAGGCCAGCCGTGTTGCACCCGTGAGAGCCTACATCCCCGAAGGCGAAAACTATCAAACCATCGAGCAGAAGTATAATCAGATCCGTACTGATTTGCAAAGGCTGAGGGGCCAAATGGGCGCTTCGGAAGAGGAGATCAATAGCCGCGCTGTCAAGGCAACGCAGGAGTACCGCGATGCCAAAGCCAGCTTTAAGAATGTGCAGTCGGGCATGGATCTCATGAAGAAGTCTTTGATGGACCGACTAGCCAAGTTCAGAGAATTTCAGAGGCACGTCTCGGCCCAAGCGCGGTGTAACTTTGGTTATCTTTTGAGCGAGCGTGGCTTCCGGGGCCAGCTTCTTCTGGATCACCGAGCCAAGAAACTCGAGGTTATTGTCGAGCCAGACAAGACGCGAGAGAACGGAAAAGGAAGGAACACGAAGACGCTGTCTGGCGGCGAAAAGTCATTCTCGTCCATCTGTCTGCTGCTCGCTATTTGGGACGCCATGGGTTCTCCGCTACGATGCCTGGACGAATTTGACGTCTTCATGGACAACGTCAATCGAGCCATTAGTACCAACATGCTGGTAAGTCACCCATGTCCCTCTTTGGTGCCGGTACGTGCGAGATTCTCCGACTAACGAGGCGGACAGATCGCTGCAGCCCGTCGCTCGGTGGGCAAACAGTTTATACTTATCACGCCCAACGCCATCGAGGGGCGCGCAAATCTAGATAAAGATGTCAAAATCATCAGGTATGACAGTCACTGTTTATAGGAGCCCTAGCATGATTCACTTTATTGACTTGTAAACAGGCTGACGGATCCTCGGCAACAACGCATTGATAATATGGTTCAATGAGTGCTGGGTATTAGTCGTTTGTTTGGTTGAGTGCTTGACTGCTTAACAATAATGAGAGCTAACCCCAAGAGAGCGGTATGGGACACAGGGTTGGTTGGAGTTAGGAGGCGGCGGTTCAGTGGATCGGACTGTCTAGGTGTTCAAGCATTCTTTTCACATCGCTGCTGCATCTTTGTTTTCGAGTGGGTTGGGGTTGGTATTCAAGGCGTGCAGGTCAAGGTGTTTTATTAGGATCCATGGTTTCGATGCCGTTTCGTCTGTAAAAGCAAGTTTTCGAAGGTGAAACGAAATGGACTTTCGCGATTGAACTGTAGCTTTTCCCCCATCGTACCCTGCCTGACTTGAGGCACCAAGACTATTATTCCTCTCCATCCCTTATGCATGGTGGTGTTACATTACTTCAGCACATATGGTACACAGTGATTTGCAAACGAGGCACTGCTTTGTTGATGAGAGATGTTCATCTCATACCGACCGCAGTCCCTACAAACGACTCATATCCGAACGCCTTTGCTGCGCAGCACATTGACCCCAGCTGAGGCGGTGAATCCAACCCACTGAGCGACGCTCCCCACCGCTCCCGACAGGGTGCCAGCTTGGGCGAAGCGGCGTTGGAGAAAGTCGCGGGTGTCTTGGAAGGCAGGCGAGCGATCGTTTGTCATGAACAGCTCCGAGGATGTGTATATCATGGACAGGCCGGCACGTTTCGTGTACCAGGTGGGATCTACGGACACATCGCCGGCCAAGTGGTGTATCTCGTCGGCGAGGAGTGCCAGTTCGTGGAGCGATGATGGAACGTGAGTGGGTTGGGCCATGATAGCGAGAGCCTAGCGCTGGTCAGCAAGTTCCCGTGCATCGCATTGTCTCACAGCTATAACTCAGTTTCGCACCTCTTGCCAGCGATGGTTCACAACACTATTAGCTAGAAGCCTTTCCCAGGTCAAGCGCTCGACGCGGGCGGGCACCATGTCGGGCGTCACAGGACCGGTGGCCGGAAAGAGAGTCTGAGTGCGCGAGGCTAGGGCTTCGCGCTGGGTGACGAGGTGCCAACGGATGAGGCTGAAGGGCCCGTTGGGGATCAGGTTGGTGCTGATGTCGAGGTAGCCGGCGTCGCGGGCGCCTAGGGATAGGGCGTGATGGGTGAAGCCATGCTCGGTGACGTGGCGGTAGGCAGCGGAGAGAATAGCCTGCTCGGCGTCGGTGAAGCCGCCATCGCCCACGCCGGGCGGCGAAGGGTGGTCGTAAGAGTGGTAGGGTCGGATGCGGCAAGCAGCGCGCGGTAGGCGGCGCGGCAGGGCGGCGCGCGCAAGCACAGCTCTGGAGGGCGCCATGGCTGGTGTGTAAGATAAGTTGCTTGCGGTGCCGTGCGGTGGGGTTGATGGAAGAAAGCGGTTGATTGCCGGTGGTGTCGTGGCAGTGCTGGCGTTTCTGGAGAGCCCGGGCGGTCGTTTAACTCCGGGAATACTGCCATTGCGCACACGGCGGCGGACGGCCATGTGAGTTCAATCCATGTCCGAAAGCTCCGTGCCCACCGCCTCCGTACATCATCGCCCGCTCCCTCGGCGTCCGACAGGCAAAGAAGCTGATACACAAAAGTACATGATCCACTTTCGCTATGCCAGATTGATGATATCGATTGGGCGAATACTACTTAGACTGCGGAAAGCTGTGTGGTATTGTTCAATCCGCCCTACTGTACTGACCGATGGCGGCTGGCTGACAATGGTTCCACCATATGCATGCAAATCAGACCGACGTCTCGGAATAGATAATATCCATGGACCATCAGTTTCTTCCTTCCATTACTTCTCCTAGTGTTCTCCGGTGAATCGGCCCCTACTCGAGAGAGCTGTCGCTCTGCCCGTCATTGAACAAGGAAGCCCTTTATCCCAGAGAGTAGATAGATCTGACAAGATATGCTTATTGCCTAAAAAGCCGGGGACCATTCTGAAAAATACGGGTTCGGAGATGTTATGGATAGCGTGTTGGACTGCTTTAGCCAGAGGTAACGAGCGAGCGAGCGGGCAGTGATTATATTGCGCTTACATCGTACTCATGCAGCCCCGTCAGGGATGACGAATATACTCATGTAGGACAAAGGGCTGTTCGGTTACTCCGGTGCTCGACTTGGCTAGGTAGCGCGGTCGGGAGCACAGACCGTGATGCTGATCCGAGTTGTCCTGCATCGAATCCTCCTGGAGCGTATCCCGATCTAACGGCAATCGCCTGCTACACTACTCGTCGCACGCTCGCTAACATGTCCCCAACACATGAGAGTTATCTCGAACATGCCTGGGTGCCTCTCCAAAGCTCACAAATACCATTTGGATTTATTACAAGCACATCGGTCTTCACCGGGACAAAGGCCAATTAGTACTTTGGATCGCTTGCCGGAAAGTGTCTTTCCCCATCGACTAGGGTTTCACTAAATATGTCACTGCCTCAAATAACAGACAGGGCTACACTGGCAACGGCATATAGGATACAATGTGTAGGCACCGGGTGCGAGGTAGCTGTCTTTCTGGTATATGAACTGAGATATGGATGCTCGTCCAACCTCACATTACCTTTCCGTGAACAATCTTGCAAGTAGTTGAAACAAACCACGTCGAGATTGAACATTGTGAGCAACGACCAGGCATCAAGGAGTGAAAACGCAACCTATCCTTCGCAAAGTGTTTGGGAATGGGATGTGTGGACCTAGTTCACTAGTCTTGCTTTACAGCTCGAAGTCTAAGAAAGTTCATGCCCGCTTGGCTGAGCCTTGCGTCGACATGGAGTACTGTCTGAACTGACGTCAGTGCTCCAGTCTGTCAAGAAAGGGGCGTTATGTCAGCCTGAGGACGGTCTGGTTGCCGTCGATGGATTCTCGGGCTCCCTCAATCCATGTCACTGAAGAAACTGTCACATGCACGCACTGCAAAGATTCACCTTATGCTGGCTCAAGTTCGTCCATCCTTGTCACTCCTTCGCAGAGAGTATTCGTATCATGTCGTGTAGAGTTGACTTCGACCCATTGTAGTTTCCCTGATTCCTATCAACTGAGACATGCTGAATTAAGTTGTAATTCGGCAAGCCACGAGCCATGTAGTGTGGACACCTACATGATGCGTGCCGGGAAAGCAGATATTGGGTCTTTGGATCTTACCCAATCCGAGTTGTTGTTGATATCACCATGCATAACCATACGAGTATACTTCTCAGCTTGTGTTGACTGTATGTCACCTAGGAGTCTATATGAGTGGGGAGGTCGTGTTTTGATGTACTTTGGGTGTGGATAGCTCATCAGTCATAACAGACTGATGCCCTATATTCGCAAGCAGCGCGATAGTTGTTAAATGTGCCTCAAGCCACGGACGTATGCCCAATAAATAAAGCCAGCAGATAGTCCATACTTCCACACAATCCATATGGCTAGAGCAGCACAGCCAAAGCTATGGAGATGACATATAGAGACTTCCCAACGTCTATTTCGACTCATGTAGCGCTTCAAGTAGTCTGATGGTATACATATACACCCACACATATGAATATATGTGATGTGTACTGCCTTCCTAGTGGAGCCGAGATATTCTTTATTCGTGACTCAGCAGTATATCACCCACAACAACACATGGGTAGAGATCGATGTTCATGTGTACGAAATCTTACACGTAATTCTAGGGTGATCGTTCGTGAGTAGCCGAGTATCCCTAGTATCATTCCAAGATGGGTTTCGAGCAAACTAGTATATCACGATTCAACATGCAACACGGTTGCCCAAGTGAGTGACGTACACGCAGAGGGAGTTGCGGAGCGTCCGAAATAGTCCAAAAGGTGTGGCACACTGCTACAAAAATTTTAGCCCCGAGCTGAAGTATCCTTGAAGAACAGATGTTGTCTCGGAAATAGAGCCTTTTGGCACAAAATCTTTGAAGAATTGGTGGGCAATTTAACAGGCACAGCTCCGCATCAAACTCAGGCACACTTATTCCAGAGACAATCTCCTGCCATTTGGCTGCATTATCGACTATGAATTCTCACCTCCTACGGGTTGTCATAGTATCTGCCATATAGCACCAAGAAGTAACTGTGGAGGAGAGCTGTTGCTTTGGAAGAATACCAATACCACCTACCCATCAATATTCGTACATGTAATCCATCATCTGTAAGCCCTTTCGCACAAGTCCTACTGCGTGATTTTGCTGACACAGCAAATGCTCCAAATCTCGTTGAATAAGCCCATCGGCGGAAAGAGCCCAGATGAGAAAAGTACGAGACGCAGCTTATGCGACATGGAGGATAAAGGCAGACAGACCGCCTTGGCGTAGGCACAGTAGTAAGGAGAAGGCAGCAAGTAGCCTGCGAACCTGCCAGAATTGAAACAGCGTATCATCAACAATTACCCAAGCAGACTATACTATTGCTTTTGGTGAATTTATGATACTACATAGACGGGCCGGCCACGGATTACGGCGAGCTTGATCAATTCTTACAGGAATGACTTGATGTCCCGTCGGTAGATGAGTAATGAAGCATGGTGGATAGCACAATGCGTTTGGCATACCAGCCCGCCTGCGACTGTTCCCCAGTGCCTTTCACTGGATGGAAGGGGGCGGAAACGACCAAACCTCTTGATAAACCCCTTTGATTGGAGGCTCAAAGCTCGGCGGGTTTGCAGGCAAAGCGATCTGGAAGTGAGTGAGTTCTCATTGTGACCTTGACCTTGACTTTGGGATCTGGCATATCCCGAATGCAGGTGTTAGGCAGTCACAGCAACAGCAGTGTGTACCTGTCATATTATTTTGGGAGTTGGAAGATATGATCGAAGAGAGCGCCTGAAGGCATCCTACCATGGGACAGATGCCTGCTGCCAGTGATAGATTGAATCTATCTGCCTTCTTTCGAGCAGTGCGGTGTAGCCTCATGTCTTATAAATGGTATATTCGTAACTGCATGCAGCCAGCCAGCAGGTCCGAGGCCAGTCAGACTGGCTCGACTCGCCAGTGTGTGGCATACCTGGTACGGGACAGTCACTAGCCCCAGCCAGTTGGACTAATCCACAAACGGAGCATTGGCCCTTGGCATTTTCCAGCGTGCGTTCCAGTTCATAAGGCACGAGATACGGGCGAGATACCTAGTGCACCGTATCATACTGCACGGCATCCAGGTACCGACCGGCAACTGATTGTATCCAGGCGCCAACCCCCACCCCCCGGACCCTCCCATAATTTTAGCGATTACATCAGGTAGTTCCGTCTTTGGCTGCCTGAATATTTTCTTTCGAGCAGCAACGCGCCTTTTCTCCTTTCGCCCAGGTTGCATCGACTCGACGCGCGACGGCCAAAGAGCATTCTGGACCCATCTCTGACCGGACTGCTCCTGGATAATAGTAGGCATAATTTCCCAGAGGCCCGTGGATCGCCGCCGCCACTGGACGCGCCCGGCTCCCGCTGCTCCTGTGTGGCTCAGGTAATCCATTCCCGTCCCTTCGACCCCAGCCTCTGCGCTGTTTCGTGTCGCGCGTCAGCTTGACACAACATCTCATCGCCTACAAACAAGAAGAACCTGCATCGCCAGCCTTGTCTCGCACCATTCACTCCTGTCTGTTGTTACCAGGCATTGCCGCCGCCGCCGACCTCGCACGACCATTGTACATCTCGTTTCCTCGTCCGTCTCTGTGGTCTCCAACACATACATGATCACCGACGTCGTTTTCCTTGTCGCCATTTGTACATCGTCCTATTTCGGCTCACCAGGTACGTCCATTGCAAACCATCTTTCCTCCTGTTCCGTACTACTCCTTCCCTACCTCTGCAGGACACGGAGCAGCAGACTGGACTGTCGCCTTGCATAAGGTGCCTTGGTGGCCGCAATGCCCCAAACGCAGCTGTAATCCAGATAGCAGCCCACATCCACAGGATGTTACTCCATGCCAAAGCTCTCCATCCCTCCTCTAGTACATACCTACATGCACCTTCGCCTTGTCCAATGAAGCCCCACGAAGGCCCATCTATCAGCCCGATTCCAGCCTCGTTGTCTTGTGCCATGATGTGCTATACATGTGTGCGTGTGCGCGTGCGCGTGCGCGTGTCCTCGCGTGTCCTCGTGTATCCTCGTGTTCCCGTTCCTCGTCCAGCTCTGCCTGCCATGGTACCGTCACCTCAATGCGATGACCTGACTCCCGAGCTGGTCAGCCCCCTGGTTGTCTTTGGGTTGTCTTTGCTGTTGTTGGCTCTGGCAACTACGGCAGCAGGCTGGATGTGGCCCCCAAGGATGCAGATATGCAGCTGCAGAGACATTGATGAGCCACATATGCAACAGCGGCACAATCACTTGCTTCGTACAGCTCTACCTAGCTCTTCCTCTCAGTCTCAGTCTCTCTCTCAAGGTTCCCTACTCCTCCATACCCTGTCGCCTGCTCTGACCTGCCTGCCCTGCCTGCCCGTGGTACTTTCTTTCATGCAGCACAGCGCAGCAGCGCAGAGCCCTGCCTGCTCTCTTACACGTCTCTGTCCGCCCTTCCCACCGTCCCCCAAGCAGCCGCTCTGGCAGATTTGCGACCCGCGCAATGACTCCTTGTCGTTTTTGAAGGCTCACTCACCCCTCCATACAGGTACCGACTACACAACCTGATTACCACTACCATTGGTGCCTTTGTCAACCAGGCCCCGTACGGTTTGGGGAAAAGCAACGAAAAATTTTCCTTACGAAACGCAGTAGCAAAGTAGGACAGGAAAAGGGTCCTGCTCTTTCGTCAACTCTGCAGCCATGGGTAAGTTTTGTCCACTTTCTTTGCAAGACACCAACTCACCTATTCGATTCATGCTGCCCATCTCCCTCTTGTTGTTGGTCAGAAACGCCCCCGGGTATCTCGCCAATGTTGTGAGAGTTTGCTGAACGACTTGTTCTCTCCGCGCTTTCTATATTGTATAAGCCTTCCTGTCTCGCCTGTACACCCGGCTGTACCCAAGAATACCTGGCAATTTCTACAGAACCCCCATTGCGCATCAAAGCATTTCTGTTGGTGTGAAATGCCTCTTGTCCCATCTCCCCCCCCCCCTCCACCGTAAAGCCATTCCCTGTCTCGTTCGCTTCGGCTTGCAACTAGAAGCGTACACGTACATGTTCCTCCTGTGCTCACGTACATGCTTGCCCCATTCCCAATCCTGCCCTATCTGGCCACCGACCTAGCACCAACTAAACCTCCCACCAATCCCCCTTCACTTAGCCGCATGGCCAAAGGTACGCAAGCAATAAAGTCTCGACTACCTTGGCCTGGCAGTCTACCATTGCATACTAGGCATAAGTGGCATATCGCTCGGTAGCAGCAGCGTATTACCCGCTTCTGCCTCTGCCCAATCAGCATCGCGCACTTTGCTTTCCGTCAGCTCCTGGCTCGCACACTCCCGCTTCCTTATACTGCAAGCCACTATACACGTACACCTTGACTTTCCTTTTATACGCGACCCTCTCCTCTTTCCCCCACCGCTTTAACCCCTTCCCCCTTCCCTGATCCACTTACGGGTCTGACTTCTTGATCCCCGTATGCAAGAACGGCCCGCGAGACTGGCAACGTCTTGGTGCTCCTCCCTCTACCGAACTCCAGACATTCTCGACTCGCCAATTTACTCTGAATTTCTCAACTGATCTGAAACCAAACATCTAACCTGCTCGTCTAAACAGCGGATTCGGGTGATACTTACCGTCCTGTAAGTGTATGTCTTACCTTTGTATGAACATGCTTTGAGTCAGGATGGATTTCTCATTCGTCTGACCTTTTTCCTTCATTCGATGCCCCAATCTGGTACCTGCGTCAGAGCGATCGCAGTTGCCGCGTCTGTATTGTGGCAGTGGCATAATGGTTATGCTCGTCGTTGTCCCTCGCTTTCTGTAAAAGCCTAGGTGGCAACCTCTCAGATTGGCGGCGCGCTTGGGCGACATGTCCGTCGAGGCCGCCACTTAATGAGCGGGTTTATTAGCGGAAACCACGGGTTTGCTGCATACGGAGTGTTCTGCTCAGATGTCAAGCTTGCCCCGTTCCGCCCTACCCTGCGACGCTAGTCACATCTGATTCATTCGCCTCGAATTGACTTTGTGGCTGGGATACCATTTCCTAGTACACGCAGCTAGGAGGACACTTCTTAGATCAGATTTACTTTGCCAACTCCCAAGCATCCGCTAACATACATATAGCGTGACCGAAGTCGCTCGCCTCGCCGTCGATCAAAGAGTCCCGGTCGCTCAGGTCGTCGACGTTCTTACTCTCCCCGCAGCCGGTCCAGAAGCCGAGAAGAATATCGCAGTGGTAGGAACGACAGACGTTCTTCTCGTTCTCCCATGACTGGCGCTGGAGCACCCACTGGAGGGTCAGGTTCGGGCTCGGGATTTGGGGGCGCACCCCAACGTTCATTCGAAGAGCGTGCAGCAGCGCGTGAGAGCATGATGAACAATATCCGAGAATCGTCGCAACAAGATCGACGAGTCTACGTCGGTAACCTCTCCTACGACGTCAAATGGCACCATCTCAAGGATTTCATGCGACAGGGTAAGTCACGTCAATCCGAATGTTATTGTAGATGGCTGACGATTGTTATCGCCGGTTAGCTGGCGAGGTTCTCTTCGCGGATGTCTTGCAACTTCCGAATGGAATGTCGAAGGTGGGCTTCTATACGTGATTCATGGCTGGTTTTTTTCTGGTTCTCTCTCTCTTGGTTTTTGTTGGGATCGATGGATTGACGGGTTGGGCCCTTTGTCCGTGGGGTTTGTAGGGATGCGGGTAAGTCCAGCCTATCTTGTCAGGTCACATGCTGGCGTATCATTGAGGAGCAAGAACTGACAACGATTCCAGCATTGTGGAATATGCTACAAGGGAGCAAGCACAAACGGCTGTGGCCACTCTCAGCAACCAAAACTTGATGGGACGTCTCGTCTACGTACGCGAAGTAAGGAACACACACCTATCGAGGATGCCAATTTGATCATTGCTGAGGAAGGATTAGGATCGGGAGGCCGAACCACGATTTATCGGATCAACTGGCGGCCGTGGCGGTGGCTTTGCCGGTGGCAACATGCAAGGCGGCTATAGCGGCGGTGCTGGAGCCGGAGGAGGTGGTTACGGAGGTGGCGGTATGGCCGGCGGCAATCGCCAGCTCTATATCTCTAACGTATGTCCACGTCTTAGACTCTTGGTAGCTTTGGTCACTAGTGCTAATCGCGTGCAGCTGCCTTATACTGTGGGATGGCAAGACCTGAAGGACTTGTTCCGCCAAGCAGGTTAGACTGAGCTCCTATTAGGCCCGATTTGTGTGCCTTGTATGATTGGAGTTGCCACTGATACCTGATTCTAGCTCGAAATGGCGCTGTGATCCGAGCGGATGTCCATCTTGGCCCTGACGGACGACCCAAAGGCTCTGGAATTGTCATGTTCGAGTCTTCAGATGATGCTCGTAGTGCTATTCAGCAGTTCAACGGGTTCGAATGGCAGGGACGCATGCTCGAGGTCCGCGAAGACCGTTTTGCCAACTCGGGTGGAGGTGGCGGATATGGTGGGCGTGGCGGGTTCGGCGGTGGCCGTGGAGGCTTTGGTGGGTATGGCGGTCGAGGAGGCTTTGGCGGCCGTGGTGGATTTGGTGGAGGCTACGGTGGGCGTGGCGGATATAGTGGAGGCGGTGGAGGCGGCGGCGGGTACGATGCCGGCAACGCCGGCAACGCCGCCAGCTCTGCTCCAGCTGCACCCAATCCTTTCACCGACTACGCCACTGCCGGCACCGATGCGGGTGACACAATCTACGTACGCAATGTGAGTTTTGCCATAACCATTCAACATCAAACAGGCAGGCACTGACACTATCAAGCTTCCGTGGTCTACGAGCAATGAGGACCTTGTAGAGCTTTTCACCACGATCGGGAAAGTCGAACAAGCGGAAATACAGTATGAGCCAAGTGGGAGATCTCGCGGCAGTGGTGTTGTTCGCTTTGACAGCCAAACCACGGCGGACACGGCAATCACCAAGTTTCAAGGATACCAGTATGGAGGACGGCCGCTGGGTCTCAGCTACGTCAAATACGTTACACCTGGTGGAGGCGACAGCATGGAGACGGATAGCCACGGAGGTTTGACGCAAGAGCAGATGATGTAGAGACAGACTCCCGATCACAACCTGAACTCTCCACCAGTGTCGGAGCCAGCCTCTCGCACGCAATAGGTTGCATATTTTCTACACAAGTTAGTACACTGTATCTCTCGTTTGAGCTGATTCGGCTGGTCTGATTGGTTGAGCCGCGGCGACTCCTGATGCTATAGTGAAAAAATGGAGGGCATGGTTTTCACGGTTATAGGAGGGAGGCAAAGTGGATGTGGCGAGCTAGATTGTATGTCAAGTAGCATTTCAGTGCCAAAAACACAAACCTTGCTGCTCATCATTAGGACACTGCCCGGCGGTACACACAGTCGTGGGCGCTGGGTTACTATCAGAGATATTTGATGAACAGTGCCTTGGGTCTGGAAGCCAAGGTCAGCAAAAGCACCGAGCAAAGACACCGAGTGCTCGGTCAGCAAAGTTCGATCTTGGGAGTTGCGGCCCACGGTAGCCTCTCTCCTGGTCGCAGTCGACTTGAGTATTTTGTCGTTCGCATGACGTCTCATGACTTCTACGAGACGAGCTGGCTCGGAGGAGCTTGGTGGGACCGGTTGGGCATCTAAGTGACAAACTGGAGTACAATGAGCCGTGTGATGATGGGCCAAGGATGAAACAGTGACTGTGACTGTGCGTAAACGTGATTGCCGTAGCAGTTCGCAAACGGGACTTAAACTGTTGACGGGTGGGCTTCGGCCTAGTGAGCCGGTGAAGAGACAGACGTCCACCTGCTTTGGAAGTGATTCCAATGTTCTGGCTCAAGGAACGTGGGACGTGAAAAGCCGCCCGTACTCTTCATGGCCAGACATGCTCTGATATGTTTGTCTATCCATTCCGACCTCTTCGTAGATGAGTAACCCAGGCGCAGGGTCGCACAGTCTAAGGTGGTCATGCTACAGACAGATCCACCGCACCAACATGCCCGTATCTTGTTTTCTCGTGTTCTATATTAGGTCCCTTCTCTACTCCTCGCATGCTACTGGTCTCCCTTTAAAAAGCGCACCCATATGTACTTACTTGGTAATTACCCATGGACCCGACGCCTGAAGCATATTCAAGCCCATAGTATAGTCTCATCATCACTCACTGAACCACTTCTTCGAGAAACGAATCGACCAATAGCAAGTATATCTGCGGACAATACTAGGAGCAAGAAATACAACGCCCGCGCATCAGTCTTCTGTCCAGCTTTAGAGACGCGCACATTCCCATCACGGACTTGAGTGCAGCACCTCGCGCGAGACTCCCACATTGATCTGTCTACATGCTCCACTCGCAGATGGGTGACGTCGTCTTTACATTCAAGGTTATCCATCCTGTTCACTAGGGGTGCACGCACCGTCGGGCAGATCGCAGCTTCTTAGAGTTCGTCTACACCCAGGAGAAAGGAGCATCGTCCGGATAGAAGCATAACGCACTCTGTGTAAGAGGCGCAAGGCGCGTGGGTTATCTATCGAGCCGGGACGGGCGTCTGCAGGGAAGGAAGCAAAAGGATGTGTGAGCTGCACCCTCAGAAATGCATCAGCTGCAAGCGCGTGTGGACGGCCCACAAGAAGCTGGCGAGTTGTGAGAGTCAGGAGCCAGACATCGTCTGTCCCAAGTCGCTGTGCATGATAGTGGGAAGCTCTCGGCGACCGGCCAAGAGCGAGTGTGAGACGTGTCGCGATGCCCGAGAGAAACGAGAGGAGGAGGAGGAGGAGCAGGATGAGCAGCAGCCGCGACAACTAGATAAAGGGGGTGGTGAAATGGATTCGGGTGATTTAGATGGTAATGGTATCTAGTGGGAGTCTGATGATCTGGATGTCAAGTCTTGTCTGCAAGAGGTGGTTTGTTCTATGCCAGAGGTAGATCATGCACAGCAGCAGGAAATCACCCAAGTAGTAAAGCAGTTGGCGGCATGGACGTGGCGCATTCATCCTTGCTATTTATCTCGTTCATCTTTTCCCCTGAGCTGCCCATAGACATCGTCTTCAAACGGGGCCTTCCTTCAGCAACCGAGTGTTTTGTCCCTCATAGAGGCTACATCTGTGTTGGATAATCTGGCACGACGGAAGGTGGATGACGCCAGCTGTGATGACACTTGTCTGTCATCGCGTCCCAGCATATATATGCAGCACACCTGGAAACCCAGGGTCATGAGGCTGACACTTCGAGCGCATCCACATCCCCTCAAGGTCGAAGCAAAGAACGAGAGCATCCCGAAGTCACCGAGCTACAAAGCCGTACCTCTTCCCTCATTGTTGTCGACAGCACCATTCCGACTACAGACGTCCGGGGTTAAGAGCCCAGGTGCGTAGGAGGCGGCGGGTGTCTCGAAAACCCGTGGCTCTCGACTTTTACCACATGTAGGGTGAGCCTATGGGCTCATGCCACGGCCGTCTTCTTCTTCTTGGCCTTGCCTTTTCGCCTGCTCCGATCCCTCGGCTTGAGAGAAGCCATGCCGACCTTGCATATCTCAGCATATCTATCGAAGAAGGAGGACAGCGAGCCGGGTTCGACGACGGTGCTCAGCTTGATCTTGTCCTTGCGGTCGGCCTTGCCCTTGGCATTAGTGGCGCGAATCAAGATGGGGAGAGGCTTGGCCGGCTGCAGATCGGCAAGGGACGAGGACGAAGCATGTTTTGGGGCGTCTGTGGTGTTCTGATCGTAGGTCACTGTTGCGACGGCGAGTCAGCAGCGGCATTGGTCGGTCGGAGCGGCGGGAGGATTACATCTCTTCTGGACGAGGACGACCTGGCCATGGTCTTTGCCCTTCCGAGCATCAAACAGCTGGACGAGCCTGGCGAAGAACTGGGTCGGCCAAGGCCGGTCAGCTTGAGGGTATGCGCTGTAGAAGTTGCGGGCGGGGGACTGGCAGGGTCATCGTACCTCGTCGTTGGTCAAGACGCCCATGGCGAGGTGAGTGCGAGGTGTGACGCTCGCGCTGGCGGAAGAGAGGCCGTGCAACTGGTGGTGGGTTGGGCGTCGCAGGGTGCTTGGAGTCCGTCAAGATGTCGCTGCCATGTGTTGAAGAAGCAGTCAACCTGTTTCGAGTTGTTGCCTTAGGTACCTAGTACCTACATGTTACCTTAGGTACCTACATGTACTTACATATGAGGTAGGTGTACGCCTGTACCTGTCTGTTCCAATGCCTCTAGTATATGTAAGGTACTGATGGGCCCAGGATTTTTGGGCGCCGCGGGGTTCGAGCTAGGTATTATGTACCGTAGTACTGCCTGTTTGTAACCTCTGTCTAGGGTGCCCCACCTCGCGCACTAGTGGCCAATGCAACCTGCACTTTACATGTAACGACTCAAATCTTCATAGAAATTTCTGTGATATCATCACAACTCCAAGGGGGAAAAGCCCTACCCAGCAACAATAGGCATGGGGCCAAATCAACAGCGGAAGCTCACACTGCCCTCAAACCTACTGCGGGAGCTCGATCAAGCCAGTCAATCCGCTCCGGGAGCTCGCATCCACAGTCGTGGTAAACCGGTTCCCTCCAGGAGAGACCAGAGGAGAGAAGTGCGCGTACAGAAGCGCCATGCCAGGAGTTCACAGCTTCGTCGCGCTGCCGGCCCGCTGAGACCCGCCTACACTACCACGTCTTTGCGGAACAACCGCAGAGGTCACCGTGTCGCCAGTCATGTAGAGGAGGACGAGAGCGGCGATCACGAATGGGACGAAGAAACCAGCGACGATGGCGATGAGGATGATGACAGTGGTATCTCTGGCGATGACGATGAGCCAGAGGACTCCAATCATTCAATGACGTCCAAGTCGGAACGTATCAGGCTGGCTCGAGAGGACAAGGAAATTGCCGATTTAGAGAAGAAATTGGGGTTAAAGGGCAAAAAGAGACTGCCGGCGTCCTTCGACGAGGATGGCCTCGGTGATTTGATGCAAGGTCTCGAGCAGGGCGATAGTGACCAAAATGGCACTCCACACTTATCGAAGACCAAGAGGAAGGCCGAAGCCGAGGAGTGGTTAGCTCAGAAACGACGCAAAGCGCAAGCTGCTGCTGCCATTGCTGCTACGAGCTATGGCAGCCCCATAGGCAGGGAAGACGCAGATACCAGCGCAAGTGATGAAGACGGACCTGGTGACCATGATGACCGGGACAGCGTGGGCGACTTTGATGGGTTCTCGGACCAAGGAGCTGACGATGTTGGTGAACGTGAGGAAGTGCAACCAGAGCCAATTCGGCCTGAACGCGAGAACCCATACGTTGCTCCGTCCATTAATATTGCCAAATATGTGCCCCCGTCTTTGCGGAAACAATCTGGTCAGGATGGCCAGGCGGCTCTTCAGCTACAGAGGCGTATCCAGGGTTTAATCAACCGTCTCACCAACGACAGCATGACGGGCGTCCTCAAGGATGTCACCAACTTGTACAGCACAAGCCCCAGACAGGTCGTCACCTCAACCTTGGTAGACCTGCTCCTGGCTCTGGTATGCTCTCCCGAAAAACGACCAGACTCTTTCTTCGTCATGATTGCCGGCTTTGTTGCTGCTGTCCACAGGGCCATGGGCATCGCCGTCAGTGCCCATTTTCTGCAACGACTTGTCGACACGTTGGAGAAGCGCTCGCTAGATGCTTCCGCAGATCACTCCGACGCTGCGTCTAAGCACCTCGTCGCGTTACTTGCTGAGCTGTACAACATGCAGGTCATTGGATGTAATCTTATATTCGATTACGTCAGACTATTTCTTGTCACACTGTCGGAACTCAACACGGAGCTTCTGCTTAGAGTCATCCAGTTGAGTGGGCCTACCCTCCGACGCGACGATCCTCGCGCACTAGCGGAAATTGTGGCCCAGTCGCAAGAGAAGATCTCACATGCCAAAGACGCGTCGGCTAGAACCAAGTTCATGATAGACGAGATGAAAAAACTCCAAAGCAATAAAGCCAAGGCCTTGGCACGGAACAAGGAGCTTGCTGAGCAACGAACGCAAATACGCAAGCGGATTGGCACGCTCACTGGCAGCCATGATGTAAGTGTCCAACCACTCCGTGTAGGTCTGCGCGATATGCAAGACTCAGAAACGCGAGGCAAGTGGTGGCTCGTCGGGGCAAGCTGGTCCGGAAACCAGACCAAGCCGCTTCACGATCACGACGAACTAGGCGGTGGAGACAGCAGTGAAGATAGGGAAGATGCGGTATTACAGGATGATCTGGGCATACCCGACCTGTGGCGGCTAGCACGAGAGCAGGGATTCAACACCGAGATTCGACAGCGGATTTTTGTGGCCCTCCATGCGGCGACGGACTGCGCCCATGCCGAGATGCTGGTCCACAAGCTAAGGCTGAACAAGCACCAACGGAAAGAGGTCTCGGAAGTGATCGTGCGAAGCGGGGAACGGCAGACGGTGTACAACCCCTATTATGCACTGGTGGCTGCTAGATTTAGCGTGGACAAAGAGACGAGGTTTCAGTTTCGGAGATGTCTGACGATGCGATACAAAAAGATGGGCGAAGAAGTCGACACGGGCGATGGCGACGACATTGACGCCGACGAGACGGCGGATGAGGGACTCAGATGGCTATACAACTCGGCCAAGCTTTTTGGCAGCCTGGTGGCGTGGAAATCGCTGAAGCTCATAGATGTGTTCAAGTACCGAAACCTGGCAGCTCTGCAAGAGAGAGCACATGTCTTCACCGAGGTACTCCTTATCACGGTACTGCAAGAGTGCCAAGGTGACAAGCTGGAAGATGTGTTTGGTGGCTTGGACGCCGATGTGGACGTTGGGCGAGGGATACAGTACTTTTTGGATCGACACGTCAGGCGAACAGAGCTCGTGAATGGCAAGAAAGAGAAGAAGAAGGTAGTGAGCCGCAATGAGGATGTGCTTGCACTGCTGGAGTCGACGCTGGCAACCAAAGCTATCGAATGAGCAAACGCAGCTTGACCATACGACTTGGGATATCAGGTATGTCCGTGCATGCCCGGCCATGGCCAAATTACAGCCATGAATCCCCGCATTATCGGGTCTACCTATACCATGGTCCTGTCATCATCAGGCAACAGACGCAGTATGAGATGTCTAGACGGCTCTCACGAGAATAGCCACCCAGACTTGGGGCACCAGTTTGAATGAAAAGCAGGAAACCCAAACTACGGACCCGAAATAAGGAACGATACGTATAGATGCGTGTTCGTACTCTTGAGATGTCTCGGCCGTGGCTTGAATGCAACACGGCGACTGCGCACGGTGCAAGGGCACCACCCACGGCAGAGGTGAAAGATGATAGAGTCTACTGAGCAGTTCACCGCAAGCGCCCACCCTCGTTGACTCAGGCGTCCAGTCCATTTCTATCTAGAATGACAATCATCTTCAGCCGACTATGTGCGCTGCGGTGTGGTTAGTGTTGAGATCGTGTGATCTTATGCTACTAGTAGGCCAGGGCGGGCGCGAGGATAGGAAAGGTAATAGAAGTTGCTTGTACCACCTTGACCGTTTCGCGGTGCAGTTGAATGAGTACGAAGCTGATGAGGAGATTCGACGCGTGTTAGCGGGATCCGAAGTCATGCAGACGTCTACGAGACCAATGCGCTCTCTACATGTAGGTAGGTAGGTAGGTATGTATGGTCAATGACGATGACAGAAGGAGGACGGCTATTTTCGGGTTGCAAAGTTCCAGAATGCCCAAGCTGCCGTTGGGTGGTCGGGCGCAAGATTTCGCGCGCCGAAGGGCCCCCATAAAAGAGCCTGTTTGCAGCCAATGAATGGGGCAACCTCCCAGCAGTCTTGCGTCCGAGGTCTCGTAGCAGGGGCGATCAACTTGCTACCTAGTACGCCCAAAATTTCCCATCGGCCATCGACCATCGACCATCGACCATCGACCCTCGACCACCAACGGCAAACCCCCAACACGCCACCGACACAACACATCGCATCCTCCTCCAGCAACCCGACAGAGGCACCACTCGACGCCCTTGCTCTCCTGCCTCGTCGCCAGCGACTGTCTGGCATCTAGAACAACCGCCGCTCATCCGCTCTGCTCCGTGTCTGTCTATCCTCTCTTGCCACCACCGCATCCGCAGCCATGCTGTCCAGCCGTTTAATACCGCGGACCACCGTTCGATCCTCCTTCCGGCCTCACAAGTACGCACCGCTCCCATCCCATGCCGTCCTCTGCACGCCCAGCGACCGATTCGGCCAGGGGCTCCCCCATTGGCGCTGGCATAATTTTGCTGACACTGGCTTCTTCATCTCCACAGCCCGCCCACAGTCATCTCCCCCGTCACACGCTGGAGAAGGGGCTACGCCAGCACCTCAGGTTCGCCACACCTCTCTGCTCGCTGTCTCGTGTCTTGCCCCTTTGATTTGTTTTGCCCTGCTCTGCGCTCCTCTGCCTTGCTCTGCCTTGCTCTGCATCGGGAGTGATGCTTCTGCGTGCGTATACCCGCTAACATCCAGCTACTCGCGCCAACAGATGAGAAGGACCTAGTCATCATCGGCGGTGGTGTTGCCGGATATGTCGCAGCTATCAAGGCTGGACAAGAGGGTTTGAAGGTCGCCTGTATTGAGAAGCGTGGCGCTCTCGGCGGCACCTGTCTCAACGTCGGCTGCATCCCCTCCAAGTCGCTCCTCAATAACTCCCATCTGTACCACCAGATCCAGCACGACACCAAGAGCCGCGGTATCGAGGTCGGCGACGTCAAGCTCAACCTCCAGACCATGATGAAGGCCAAGGACACCTCCGTCTCCAGCCTTACCAAGGGCATCGAGTTCCTTTTCAAGAAGAACGGCGTCGAGTACGTCAAGGGCACCGGCTCCTTCGCCTCCGAGAACGAGATCAAGGTCGCACTCAACGACGGCGGCGAGACCTCTGTCAAGGGCAAGAACATTCTCATTGCCACCGGCTCCGAGTCCACCCCCTTCCCCGGCCTCGAGTTCGACGAGAAGCGCGTCATCACCTCCACCGGCGCCCTCTCCCTCGACAAGGTCCCCGAAAAGATGATCGTTATCGGCGGGGGCATCATCGGGCTCGAGATGGGCTCCGTCTGGTCCCGCCTCGGTGCCAAGGTTACCGTCGTCGAGTTTCTCGACCAGATCGGCGGTCCCGGTATGGACACCGAGGTCTCCAAGCAGGCCCTCAAGACCCTCAAGAAGCAGGGCATGGACTTCAAGCTCGGCACCAAGGTCATCAGCGGCGACAATAGCGGCGACACGGTTAAGCTTGAAGTCGACGCGGCCAAGGGCGGCAAGCCCGAGTCGGTAAGCACATCTCCCCAGTTCCCTACCCCACCTGAACCTCGTGAAGAGGAATGCAACAACTCTGTATAACCCTAAACCGTAATTCTGGACATGAGCCTAACGTGACAACCAGCTCGATGCCGATGTTGTTCTCGTGGCCATCGGCCGTCGTCCCTACACTGCCGGTCTCGGCCTTGAGAACATTGGCCTAGAGGTGGATGAGCGTGGTCGCGTCGTCATTGACTCCGAGTACCGCACCAAGGCCTCTCACATTCGGTGCATCGGTGATGTCACCTTCGGCCCCATGTTGGCGCACAAGGCCGAGGAGGAGGCCGTCGCCGCCATCGAATACATCAAGAAGGGTTACGGACACGTCAACTACGGTGTCATCCCCTCGGTCATGTACACCCACCCCGAGGTCGCCTGGGTCGGCCAGAGTGAGCAGGATCTCAAGAAGGCCAACATCCCTTACAAGGTCGGCACTTTCCCCTTCAGCGCCAACTCGCGTGCCAAGACGAACCAGGACTCAGAGGGTATGGTCAAGCTATTGGCGGACCCGGAGACGGACAGACTGTTGGGTGCCCACATCATTGGTCCCAACGCCGGCGAGATGATTGCCGAGGCCACGCTGGCGCTTGAGTACGGTGCGTCGACCGAGGACATTGCCCGCACTTGTCACGCTCACCCCACGTTGGCCGAGGCCTTCAAGGAGGCGGCCATGGCCACATACTCCAAGGCCATCCACTTCTAGACTCCCTCACTTTGTACATGTATAAAGACAAATAGAGCCCGAACGGCGGGCAACGGCAGGCACGGGTGATGTCAAGGTTAGCATCGGTGTCAAGGTGTACATTACTTGCAGCATGATAATATCAACGGAACGAGGGACACTTGAACGAAACTACTCTGTATACCATCATACATGCTCTGAGGCAAGGAACGTGCGGCGACGTAAAGCGTGAACCCTAACGCTGCATTTACTGTGGTCACCATAGATTCACTCATGTTGTAATAAGGGACGAGCATAAAAACCAACCCGATACCCAGTAAGCGTCCTCGACAACTTTATGTAGTTCAAATGTTAATGAAATATCAGTGGCGATTGGACTAATTGTAGTGAACCGTCATTTGGGGACGGTTCCGGTATCTGTGGTGCATGTGACATGCATAACGGTTGGTTAGTGGCGAAGTATGTCTGGACATTTCTTGTGTGGGATCTCATCTGAGAACATGCATCGCTGCATCGATGATCTGCATTTTCTCTGGCGCACCTTGAGAATAACGTCTATCATTGAATATATCATTAAGCATATCCTTACTTTGCGTCTTGAGTTTCCCTGCTGGTTGAGAAAGCGGTCGAAACGTATGATAATGGTGAGCGGGTGCTTTTCTCCCCAAGCGTACACCAGAGATTTTATGTACAAAGCCGACAAGACGCAGAGTAGGTTGGCGGTACAAGAGCGCTCAACTGAATGAAGATGAGCAATGCAGTAGTTGTTGCTATAACACCTGACATTGGTCAGCAGGGAAGACATTCGTTAGATACCTAGGTATATGATCAGTCCACTATATTCGATTCTTCGGGGACGGTGGGCAATCTGTTGGCAAACTAACAGGCTTGCTGGAGAAAAGTGAGATCGTCTCATCGAACAAACACATATACTCGTTCACTTGGGAAAAGTTATCTGGCACCTCTTAGTTTGAGGCTACCCATTTATGTCTAATGTGCTTCAAAGGTCAATCATTCCTGAACAAATCCCCAGCAGACATTTTGCGGCGGACACGAAAGAGGTTTGCTTCTAAGAGCATAGATGCACCAGAAGCACGATAGTCGAGGGTCGTCAGCTAGTATTTGATCAAGAAGAGATCAGTGAAAGTGATGCTGAAATTAGACAAAATGGCACATCATCAGTCCGCCTTTCAAAGCTTTTCGCCTAGTCTTTCGATGCGTAAGATGCAAGATGTCATGCTAGCATCACTCAACAGTCTAAACAGAATCGCGCGTTTGCCTGGATAGAAAGTATGAGTAATCAATAGTCCTTATCAGATATTCGAGTGAAGAACAAAATCATTGAATGCAAACTCGCGACTATCCATCCTAGAGGACTGACTATCTTGCTTTTGGCCCAGATTCCGACCGCCATAAGTGCACTTCACCGCCTAAATGCCGGAAGCTGATTGCCACTGCACGTCGGTTTTCGCAGCGTGCTGCCAATAGCACAGCTTGTTCTATAGCCCGATAACAGTGAATATACTCAAAGATAAACAAGTCGAAAACCAGACAACTACCATATACATTTGTACACGAGTAAACATATTCTCTGTTATGATAAAATAGGTCAACCTTAACAGGTCGGTTTTCTCATTCATAGAAAATTAGCTCAAGTTCAGGTTCATGAGCCATCATCCCTTGCACGACACAGTCAATATCACCAAGATCTCTCTCCATATCTGTATAATAGCCCGATTTCAACCACACCTGCTATGCAGATAGCATTCACGATTTCATGACTTTGATGAAGCTCTATCACTGTATAGATTAATTTATGTGTGGCTAACGACGACAGTCCAAACACCGAGCAGGGAGGGACTTATGTAGACGGAGGGATGAGCTGGAGCCAAATTGCCGGCCCAGCTCACTTGCTGCTATTACTGCTTTATGGCTACGAAACACTGCTATTTCAAGAGGCATTATACCTATCGCGGCATCCTTGAGGTACTGTGCATAACTTGGCACCCATGACCTCGCCGTTGTAGGATCTAATAAAGGTCGCCCATCACAGTATCTGCCTGGCGAGGCGCAGCAGAGGTAGGGACAAATATTAACCACACACTAGCCAATTCCCTACTAAAACACCCCAAAAGTCATACATTTCAACACCTTATTCTTTTACCACCGTCGCTGCAAATAATTTGAAAAATTCAAATCTGCATTATTATACAATTATTTATACATTGAATATTTTTTTTTATTTTTGTACGTCGAGTTTGGCGTTATAGTCGTATCGCAGCCGTAGGTTGAATTCAGCTGACTTAAATTGGGTTAGCGTCCCATACAAATTAGTCTTCATTACTATTCCCTTTACTTCGAATACATCTAGCACATCCAAACTTTTTTTTAAAATTCCAAAAATATACATCATATATAAAGCATGCACTTAAAAGTACTGCGTTATTTTCTCGAATTATTTAAAGTAGTCACAGTGGTCTAATTGAAAGTTGAAATATATAAGTTTTGGGGTGCTTTGGTAGGGAATTGGCTAGTGTGTGGTTAATTTCCGTCCCTACGTCTGGCGCAGGTCCGAAAGGAACGGGGAAAGGCCGGACGATCGTTGAGCAGAAAGGCGGTTCGCTATTGCAACGGTCCCGAAAGCACGGCCTTGCGCCGTGTCGCCTCCCTGGGATGCAAGATAAAGTGGGAAGAATATTACGACCGATAAGTGGAAGATGATTGGCGCCCTCATCGCCACATATGTAGAGTATCAAAGGTCGTTCTCCTTCCTTTCCCGGCGGCTAGCCAGAGGCTCGTGTCTGTGACAAGCTGCTCGGCACAATGGCGGGCCAGGGAGGCTGATGATAACTTTAGAGGTATACAAAGTATATTCCCTAGGTTTGCTTACATGACTGGCCGTGCCACCTGCATTTCGGCTGAGCAGCCGAAGCCGACAAGGTTCGGCCACGTCGCCCAGCACGAGAGCCCCAATCACCCTCGCGAAGGCCCTTGGAGATACTAGAACAGGGGTTGAACAGAGAACCGCAAGGCACCACACGGGAAACCGACAAGTCACAAAGTGGTTGGCAACGTTGAGACCTATTACCCTAGGTATTATAGTATACTAGCCAATGGGTGCAAGGCCGGGGTGGATATACGTGACAATGTTCCTTTTCATAGTCGCAGACTCGGACCCATAAAGCAATTCTTGGCTCCGCACGCAACAGTCATCAACACACTTCCTGCAACGCCATCCTCATATCCCGTCCTCATGTCGTGAGTCGGCGTCCGAGCTGTGACGGATCATGTTACCGTGCTGGCGGCGACTCGGGCGGGACAGTGCTACCCATCAGTCATCAACCTCTCAAACCCCAGATGTGCACCATGTGCACGGTAGTATGCACGTATGTCGTTGGCGTCTCAGTTGTGTGCTGCGCTCGCCACACTCTAGTGTGTATCAAATGGTGTCAGGTTGGTTGCACCGTTTGTGACCTGCCGCCTCACCCCTCGCCCAGTTTCCACCCATGAACTTGTCGAGGTAGGACGACGCGGCCATACTCATGTAGGTATGCGGGCAACGAGCGAACCCAAGCTGTCGAACTGTCCCATGGAGCGGCCATCTCGGTGCAGACTTCTATTACCACCAGGCCTTGGTAGCGAGGCGAAGCTCGCCACAACCCCTGCCGTTTTTACTCTCCCATACGAAGGCGGCAGGCAGCTGGCGTCCCAACACATCCACTCTTTCGCGTTGTCTTACAAGTATGGTACTCCACCTGCATACAGCTTGAAAACAGCTCGGCTGTATCATGTAGCCGTATCTCGTAGACGGACTGGCGTTTGGCATGTAAAGAGTATGGATGTAGCGGTGCAACCTGAGCTCTGCCCGTGTGCCATGTTCCCATGTTCTTTCGTGGCAGCCTGCGGACGACAGACCCATAGCCACAGCGTTACCACCGCCCACACACGGTTTACCTGGCAAGTTGCTTCATCTACCTAAGCACTCGTAGGACTCCGGGTTGACCGTTCAACTGTACAGTTATGAGTACTTGTGAGGGATTTGCTGAGAACTGTATCCGATGGCGGCAAAGCATGGCGGCTCCTCTGATTTCCACGTACCCGCGCAGTACAGCTGGAGTTCTGCTGGAGCTTGGTTGGTTGGCTGCCCAATGGGGAATGGCGAAGTGACTTGGACTACTTGGGTCAAGATTGTCGTAGAACAAGGTTATTAATAAGCTTAAATTTCACAACGTTCCGTTCTGCCACCCACCCGAGCCACCCTAGTACAGAGTACTCCTTAATCCGTACTAAATCACTCTCGGCCTACTACAGTACCAGGCGAGCCAGGACTCTGCCGGATGGACTATGCCTCCTCACCCCCCGCTGCAGCCCTGCAGCCCGTCTCGCCCGATCCGCTGATTAGCTTCACCTCGGGTCGTCAAGAAAGCATCGCAGTCCCCTACCTCCTTCATAGGCAGTCCGTACGTAGCTCATCCCTACAAAGAACGGCTCATCCCCGAGGCCCAGGCTGGAAAGACATCCTGTATGTTTCTCAGCGAACAAGCCATTGAATGGCCCTTACGTGGTATCTGCTCCTGGTCTTTGCCCGAGCTTCCGCCGTGCCTGTTCTCCCCTTGAACCCGATCATAGCCTTCCGTTTCGTGACTGGTCAGTGGAAAAGCATTGGAGATCTCGTGTAGAAACCCATTCCGATGAAAGTAGAGCGCTCCGGCATGAGGGAGTTCTTACTGACCGCGAAAACATTCCTTGTCCGACCCAGAATTTCGCAGTGAATCGTGATTCTTTGCAGGCTAACGAGCTTCCCACACGCACTCAGCTTCGACAAGCTATTTCACTGGCCTCGCAATCGGACACGAAACTAGCATGACGATGATTTGAGATTCGTCGTGAACAGAGAAAGGCTCGCCTTGCATGACAGTGGAAGCGGATGCCCACGTGTTTCTATCCGCAGTATAACGCCCTTTCAGTGACATGCAGCTTTTGGCCAAAACTGACGAGTGACACCCGCCAACTCCGTGAGGAACAGATGCTTGCACTCGGGCCGCCCTCATTTGCTTGCTGTTGCAGCATCGACAGCCACTGATCTTACCTGATCCCACGTGCAGGTATTACATGGGTGGGCACTTGAGTGAGCTTTCTGGAACGTCCCGTAGAGCCAGCCACACAGCCAGCCTGTTTCGCGAGACGAGAGATACACCTTGTATGGCCAGTATGTGATCAGTGATTATCATGCGTTGTCTTTCATCCTCAGCCGACACCATAGGTAACATGACCATCATTTCGCAAGCACGCCGATGATTGACGATGGGAGTCGATAAATATCCGATTCGCTCCTCAACACTCCCACCTCATATGTGTGTCCATGCGCGCCGGCATGGTCTCGATCGTCTCAGCCCTCATCCTTCGCTCATCATCACGTAGAAGAAGCGCCCCCGCTGTGCCGGTTACTCCGTGCTTCATGACCAGTGTTGATCAGAAAGAGAAGTTGATCGTCGTGGCTGGTGCCACAAGGAGGGAAGTTCGTCGAGATCGGGTGCGTAGGACCGACTGATAGCATTGTAATGGTACTCATTTGCCAACATGCAGAGCGCATGGATGGATTCCGCACGCTTGACGAAGGGTCATGTGTACATTGAATAGTCCTTGTCCCTGGAGAGGCGTGCCTGGCCTAGATGTGGTCGACTGGACTAGAGTACATACCGCTGCTTCGCCTCCGAGTTGCTCGTTTGTGACTGATCATCATGTCCCTTGGGCAGTAACATACTCTATTGAGTACCGGTTATCAATGATGAGTCAAGAAAGGTAGCAATCAGCCAAGATTGCATCTATAATAGATAATGCGTGGTCTAGTCATGTGAAACAATAGGTTCATATCATCTTGCGGTAATCCTCATGCCACCTGCCTAGAAGAAACGGATGGCCTAACAAGAACACCAAACCGTATCTATCGAGACCCCGCGACAGCGGCCCAACTCGGGCGCGTCCCAGGCGGGTTTTGGGCGGGCGAATGGCTGAAGAGGCGAGAGGCTTCACGAGACTTGCAGGACAGCTCCTGATCCACCTCGCCTCGTCCCAATCTAGGCGCGCACAGAGCCGACTGCCGCGAGCGGGAACCAGCAGTTTCACACCTTGACGACACGTGTGTACGAAGCATTTGGAAACATGGAGATGGTGATTTGGATTGTTTGATTGTGCCGACACGCCACGCGCGGGAGTGACAGGGGACGGAGGGCAAACTGCTACAGTATTGTGCTTCAAAGGGACCGAGCAGGAGGGCCTGGAGTGGATGCCATGCACCTCTCGTGTAGAAGAGACGCGTCGAAATGTCGCCCGAGTTGTTCGTCGGCAAGGCCGTGACTCCGCGAAGGACAAGTGAACAACCATGTGACAGCGAGTATAGCATCTGGACAAACCGAGGCGGTAGCGCTATCATATCAATTGCCTCTATCTACTCGTATTGTCCGTCTCCTCTGCATACCGTCTGCAGGTTAACATGTGCATAACCACTGGCGTAGAGGTGCCCAATCGGGGACTGTTGAAGGTGGGCGTCATGTCAAAGCTGCAAGCGAGCAACCAGCATCCCCCGAGCTTGAGCAGAACGACGTCAAGATGTCAGAATTTATAGCGATATACGGGATATACAGTAGCGGCATGGGGATATGGAACCGCCATCTTTTCTAATTCCGAGGCCCAGACGGCAGATCCGGGGATATCGCACGAGAGCTTCGTCGTGTGGTGATTGTGGTTTCACCGCCCCAACTGCTGCTATTCTTGGGGGGGGGACCCGTCGCTAATCGGATGGGACATGGACAGGTCACATCTTTCTTCGTCGCTGCCCGGGCAGTGGGCCTCCAAGAGCCGTGCTGCTCTGGTCTGGGGGCTCCCCATTGGCCGCCTAACCCAGCTCGCCTGGACGCAGGGACGGGGCCGAGGACGGCGTGGGAGGGTGTTCTTGTCTGTGAATGGTCGACACAAAAAGCTTCTTCAAAGCTTCTAGATGCTGGTCACCCCGGCGAGCCCAGGGGTGATGGAGGGCTTATGCCTTTCTGGGTAGCCTGAAGACCAGTACATACGGTACTTCACAGGTAACTGCTCGATCCGTACGTAGCGACCAGGATCACTCGTCTGCAGCTCCACGCAACCTTGCCGTCACCTCCCCTTACCATCGACCATGTCGCTCTGGCACAGTGTGCAGCGGACCGCCGGTCACTGCATAGTAAAAAGAAGAGTCCGTCTATGTAGGGGGCCGTTGGTGGTACAGATTTCGGCGGGATGGGGTCGGATGAGCAGTTACGGACTGTACCTGGCACCACGCTCGCGATACACTCGAGGACACAGCGCAGAGCGGTGTCATGCTGGCAGACAAAAGTACTGGCGGCAGGATGAATAAGGTAGGTGGCTAAGAAGCAGCTCTGTTCTTGTCTCTCGACGCGCCAATCCTCGTGGCCCCGGTTTCGAACACGCTGTAGCTTGATCTGTATTGCACACAGCACACAGCACACAGCTCGTGGCTCGTAGCCCGTAGCTCGTGGCTCGTAGCTCGTGGCTCGTAGCTTGTAGCTTGCGGGTCGCCGGTGCGATAGGACGACGAGAGTCGACATTCGCTAATACGCAGAGCTGCAGAGGACAGAGAGGACAGTATGCTGCAGTCATCGATAAAGATCTAAGAAAAGCAGACGGTGGCCGAATGGTGGCAATGTGTACATAGAGGGAGTGAGCAAGCGCGGGAGTGAGCGAGTACCTCTCGCCTGGCCTGGGATACAGTAGGTACACACTGATAATACTGATAATACTAATAATACTGATGATACTACTAATGATACTACATAATGATACTACCTAAGCCCCTGCAGTCTCGATCGTGAGATGCCAATGTGTGGGCTCGGTACCTAAGGTAAACATGGTTTGAGACACACAGTGCTCTTCACAGTGAGCAATCCAAATTAAAGGGAGCATCTGCGCCGCGGGCTTGGCGGCACAATAAGCCTCGCCCTGGCCCGTCAGGCTGTCATCCACTATCTGTCATCGACTCTGTGTCATGCAGCGATGCTTCCAAATACTCGAATCGTGATGGCCCCATTCACGACGACTCCCGGCCCTTGCCCGCTACATGCACCGCGAGCAGCGCTTCTTCAGTCAGCCCATCAGCAAGGCCATACGAGTGAGTACCTACAGCCGCCACGTTCCCTGGTGGAAGCACCTTGCACATCCCAGACCCATGCCTCTCTTGTCCTTCCATACAGGCTGCAATCCAGGCGAACTGGTGCTCTCCGTCTAGTCGCCGCTCTCTGGCCAGCCCACCCGTGCCTCCCATTGGCCCTGACTCTCAGGGGAGATGTTATCGACCGACCAGGATACTGGAGACTGCTGTGCTCGTCCGTGTTGGGGACTACCTACAAGCTCGAGTACTTGCAGAACACGCTACGGCCTCACCAGAGCGGCCTACCAACGGCCAACCGACGACCCTGCTAGTCTTGTACTCAGCTGTTCCCGTCTAGGTAGAGATGGCCCTATGAGTGCCCCTACGTAGGCAGAGTAAGTCCATACGTAGGTGACGTGAACAGCCGGTGGAGATGTGCCGAGCACAGCGCCTCAACCCGACTGCTCTGTATCGGCCTGCTTACTTAGGCCCTGGCCATGGCTCTTGGTTCATACCGCACCATGTTGTTGTATATATCTATATATCCTGAACCACTGTTCCCCGGCTCTCTCCTTCTCGTTGTTCGTTATTACCAGCATCACTAAACGGCGTTCCCTCACTGGTTGTGTTTTCTCTCCACATAGCCGGACCTTGATAGCAGGTCGACACTCGCTCGCATACAAACCAACTACAAGGATCGAAGAGTAGAGGAACTGGAAGACAGGAGGAAGCAGACTGAGGCACACTAGTCAACATGGGATACGTCCGCGCCGTTGCGGGTAACCGCTTGATCCCGAATGTCGTCGACGAGGCCGCTCGCGACACACCCGACCGTATCGTGTACACAATCCCACATTTAACGGATAACGGCGATAGCTTCGAGGATATCACGGCTTTACGCTTCGCCAATGCCGTCAACAGGGCATGCCGCTGG
Organism: Xylariaceae sp. FL1019; assembly: GCA_022578705.1. Classification (NCBI taxonomy): domain Eukaryota; kingdom Fungi; phylum Ascomycota; class Sordariomycetes; order Xylariales; family Xylariaceae; species Xylariaceae sp. FL1019. The sequence continues at coordinate 379,721 of MU391951.1, read as the reverse complement.
CTCGAGGGTGTTCTCGGCCGCGGGAAGAATTTTGAGGCCATAGGTTATATCGGCCCCCGTATGCTCATCCCCCCTTCCCGAAGTTTCTACCAGAAGCTTTGTCGTCTAACCACGGGTCTCATATAGACAACCTCACCTACCCTATCTTGGTTCTCGCGTGTATCAAAACTGGCTACAAAGTAAGTGATCAGTCTAAGAATATGGAATTTCTTCCGATTGGGAATTGACCATGCTAGGCTCTCCTCGTGTCACCAAGGAATAGTATAGAAGGCAGCTTGGCCGTCGTCGATAAGACAGACTGCCGGATATGGGCCAAGTCCACTGAAAACAATGAACTCGTCAACCAGGTCCTCGACAAGAGGCCGATGGAGATTTTGCAAACACCTACACTCGAAGAGCTGCTCGACCCTCGACCCGTAGCCAAATACCCCTACACCAAGACCTGGGAGCAGGCCAATTTGGATCCTCTCGCTGTGCTTCATACCTCGGGATCCACTGGTCTCCCCAAGCCGATCGTCATGCGTCTCGGCACAATCGCCAGTGGTGACGCTATAAGAGACATCGCCCTCGAGGAAGGCGAGGAGATCACCCCTTCGTGGACCGCCTCTGATCTTGTCTTTAATCCCTTCCCATGGTTCCACGCTGCCAGTCTTATGGTCAAGCTCGGGTTGAACTTCTGGCTTGGGTCCACGGTGGTCACCGAGCCCACAAATGGGGTTATCAGCGCCGATACCATCGATCGTATCATTTCGAACCTCCCCGTCAAAGCGTTCTTTATTCCTCCATCCACCGTAGAGGAGTTGGCCAAGACACCCAAGACTCTGGAAAAACTCGGCGCCTGCAAATACATCATCACAGGTGGAGGTTCTCTGTCGTCCCAACTTGGTGACATCGTCAATAAGGTTGTCGCAGTACGCAACGTGTACGGATCAACTGAAGGTGGCATCTGGGCCATGGTTTCGCCACAAAAGGGCAAGGATTGGAGAACATTCAAGTTTCCCCCAGAGCTGGGTACTGACCTGCGTGAGGTAACCCCTGGCTTGTATGAGCTGTTCTTCGTAAAGAAACCAGAGTACAAGCGCTGGCAGGGTCTGTTTTACACTTTCCCAGAGGACGAGGAATATTCGACCAAGGATCTATTCGCGCCACACCCATCGGAACCTGGCCGGTGGCTATGTGTCGGTCGCGCTGACGATGTAGTTGTCCTCTCCAATGGTGAGAAGGTCCAGCCTGTCGACATCGAGGCTTGTGTCGCCTCGCACCCTGAGGTGCAGTCCGCTTTGGTTGTTGGTAACCGAAGATTCCACCCGGCCGTGCTCTTGGAGCTTCGCGGGGCCCCTCCGACCAACGAGATCGCCCTGGAGCAACTATTGGACAAAATCTACGCTGAGGCGGTCGAAAAGGCCAACGCTGCATCGCCCTCGCACGCTCGCATCTTCCGCTCCAATATGATGCTTACTGTCCCAGGCAAGCCATTCTTGCGAACAGACAAGGGAACCGTCAAGCGTCCGGGTATGCTTAGATCTTATGAGAAGGAGATCGATGAGTTCTACGAGAAGCTCGAGGCCGAGGAGGCCAAGGCTTTGACCTCGGAAATGGACATCTCATCCCCCAGTACGATTGCCGATGGACTGCGCGGGATCATCAACGTCCTCCTTAAGAAGGAACTTACTGATGACGACAACTTGTTCGCTGCTGGTTTTGATTCCCTTCTTGTATTCCAGATTCTCGGCGCTCTCCGAAAAGCGGCAGCTGAGGATGCCAAGGTAGAAGTCACACTTGCGCCTACCCTGATTTACGGTAACCCGACCCTGGAGAAGCTATCAAACGCCTTCTACGACGCGATCCACCCCGATGGCGACGCTCCATATGATGCTTCGGCCGCTACATTCCAGCTTGCTGAGGATATCGTTGCCAAGTATACTCGGGATCTACCAACAGACGGCGAGAGTGTGATCGTCACTGGTACCACCGGTTCATTGGGTACCTACGTTCTGAACTCGCTAATTAAGAACGAGAGTGTCAAGCGGATTTACTGTTTCAACCGATCGTCCGATGCTGAAGAGAGGAACCGCGCTGGCTTCAAGGCCAAGGGTCTAACGGAAGTGTGGCCAGCTAAGAAAGTACAGTTCCTCAATGCCGACCTGTCCAAACCCGACTTCGGCCTCGGTCAGGGCAAGTACGACGTTCTCCTCAAGGGTGTCACTAAGATCATTCACAATCAGTGGCCCGTGAATTTCAATTGGGATCTGTCCTCGTTCGAGCCGCACATCCGTGGTGTACGTCACCTCGTCGACTTTGCTAAGAAGAGCCGACAAGGCACGGCCATCTTCTACATCTCCTCCATCGGTAGCATCACCAAGTGGGCCGACGACTCTCCTGTGCCGGAACAACCAATTCATGATCTCACCGTTGCCGGTACACAGGGCTACAGTCTATCGAAGCTGATGGCCGAAATGGTTCTCGAACAGGCTGTCAAGGTTTCTGGTGTCGATGCCTCGGTTTGCCGTGTGGGCCAGATCGCTGGACCCGTCACGACAGGTGAGAAGGGCGAGTGGAACAAGCAAGAGTGGTTCCCTACGATCCTGGAAACGTCGAAATATCTTAAGCTCCTGCCTTCGAACCTAGGCACGCTTGACCGCATCGAATGGGTTCCCGTTGACCTCCTCGCTGAGATGATCTCCGAATTTGCAGGAATTGGCGCCAAAAAGGGACAGAATGACGAAGTCGACGAAGATGAGCTCAAGGTTTACCACGCTGTGAACCCCAAGCTTGGCTATTGGCAGGTCATTGCTCCCACTATTCTCAAGTCTATGCCGGCTGGCACCCGCTCTGTTCCTTGGACTGAGTGGGTACAAGCGCTCAAGGACGCTCAGCGAACGGCCACGTCCGCAACCGCCCGTGAGCTTACTGGCCTTAAGTTGCTCGACTTCTATGAGTCGCTCATCATGCCCGAGGACGTCAAGTACACACCCTTCAACCTCGAGACCGGTGTTTCCACGCGAAAAAGTCAGACCATGAAGAGACTCCCTCCAGTCACGAACGAATGGGTTGAACTCTGGCTTAAGCAGTGGAACTTCTAGAAGGCCCCCCCTTCGATGGTTAAGAACACTGCAGAATAACACGGTTGAAAAAAAAGTCGCTTTCTGAGATACCCTAGCATTGATTGTCACGACAGATTGGAGGATTCATGATGAGAACACGTGGCGGGTCAAACTACGTGGCACCTTTTTCAGTCGTCTAAACTACCATTTGCTGGTCAAGCATGTCGATTTTGTCCAGTTTTTGGCTTGGACTGTGTTTACGACGATACGAAGCAAACACGGGAGATTTCCTCCTTCTTCTTGTACTTCACTTCGTCCTGTTTATATTTACCATGCATATTTGGCTTGATATTCTAGCTTTGACATGGCGTTGGGCGCATGATTGGCATTAAGCGAAGCCAGTCACTGTATTTTGGTTTCCCTGATATAGAGATATAGAGTAGTGTTACCTGAGTGTCATTTAGGAATGAAACCCCCAACCCTTATTGATACGCTTTTTGAACACCGGCAGTGTTCGTTTTGAACATGCTCATGCCTATGGATACTAGAGTGGGATGGCGAATGCACGCTCGGCTGCCATGGAGGCGTGGATCACCACCTGGCCTTGCTACAATAAATTCCCTATCTCTTTCCATCTGACCATGTTTACTTGGGTGACCGCGGGCCACTTACCAAGGTCGAGTAATTTTATGCACTCCATGAACGCTATTACTCGCCATGTTCGTAACCGTGGAGTCAGCATCAGAGCCACGTTACCCCAACCAGCTTACTGGACTGCTTCGGCTGCTTCGAGCGCTTTAGCAAATATCGAAGGTAGGTTGTCCTCTAGTCCCACACTGATGCGTAGCAAGTTCGGATCAACACCAAAACCAGCCGCCCAGTCTAGTTCTTGATAGTGGGCCAAGATGACATAGGGCGATGTGATGGTGAAGTTTGTGCCAAGACTCGGGCCTTTGGCCGTTTCGAGCGCGTCGTGGAATGCGACAGCGTGGGCCTTGGTGCGCAGTGTGCACGAGAGGAGACCGCCATAACCTCCGCCGGGCAGGCGGCAGGCTTCGTAGTTGGGCCGGGACTCGACATATTTGGGGTAGAAGACTTGCGTTACAAGTGGATGAGCCAAGAGCATTGCGCTGATGGCTTCAGCGTTGGCGCTGGTACGATGGATTCGCGAGATAAAATCCCGGCTATTGCGTTCCATGAAGATTACGTCCTCGGCCCAATACGTGTCTTGGAATACACCCGTCATGGCATTCTTTAGCTTTGCGTAGTAACGCCCATGTGGATTCAGAACCAGACTGCCCCCCATGACATTGGCGTCGCCCGAGAATATCTTGGTGAGACTGCTCACCACTGCATCTGCCAGTGGCAAAAGATTGACGTTGACGAAGTTGCTGAGCGTCTCGTCGACGATGACGGCGAAATCGTAGGTATCGGCCAATGCCCTTATACGGGGCAGGTTGGGGCATGTCAGGAGCGGGTTTCCGGGAAATTCGCAGAATAGACCCAAGAACCGTTCACCGCCCTTGAGTCGGGCCTCGAGGTCATCCAAGTCCGACTCGGATCCATGGCCGTAGAATATAGCCCCAGGACCGAACTTTTGCAGAATCTTGAGCGTATCAACGTATGGGAATCCGTAACTGATGCTCTTGTACGGGTTGCGACAGTTGAGTAAGGCCTGATGCGCCGTGAAGATGGCATTCATACCTGTCGACATCAAGTATATATCATCTTCTTTCAGGTTCGTGACCCCGCGCGCGTTCGACTCCATGACTGGAAGTGATTTGCTTTTCAAGTCTAGGTCCGTCGTGAGCACTCCGGCGATGCGGCGCCGGATGGCTGACTTGGCATTCTCGACCAGTGACACGTCGAGGTTACGACCAAAGCGCTCTTCCAAGAAGCGAGAGCTCTCGAGACTATCGGCTAGTTCCTGGTCGGGTAAGCCAGAGTTGCTGGCGGCAGGCACGTGCCTATTTCCGTGGGCGCCGGGCTTCTCGTCCATGGAGGGGGCCCGCTGATAGCGTCTAGGGCCACGACGTAACTTCCGTGAATGTGGCGATGGTGGCGAGGCGGAGCGGCCCTTGAGCACCAGAAGACCCTCGTGGAATAACCCCCGGCAGAACTCCGCTCGTCGGCTTGAGACGCCCTCGCCCGAGTGCTGCCAGTATTGTTTTGCGAAGGGATAGGCTTCCTCGGAGCAGACGATGGCATGAACAGACGGCGCTAGGGCGCGCAAAAGCTCAGTAGGCTCTTGAGAAGAGTCCAAAACGAAGCACAAAACATTGAAGTCGGCCAGGGCCGCAGCAGGGGCACGGCAGCGGATGAAGTCCTCACACCTCTGTGCAATGCGGCGCGTGGGGAACAGCATAGCCCTCTGGCCGGGTTGACCGTAGCTAGAGAGGATATCGGTTTCGAAGGCCTGGATACTCTTGTGTATGAAAAACCGCGGGTATCCCGTGACCATGGTGCCGAGGACGGCCTGGTCGCCTTCCTCATAACCGACGTTGGCCTTCCATGTAGGAAGGGAGACGCTCACAGCCTGCAGTGCGGTATCAGAGCGGCGCGCCAGCAGTCACAGGAGGAAACAACATGATGCTCACATGGGTAGTGTTGGGCGGAATGGAATCACCCAGGTCAATGGAGGGCATGCTTGTCGAGGGCGGTAGCTGGGATGCAAAGGACGAGGACGTATCTCTGACTGCAAGTGCAAGCTGTGTGCTGTCTATCAGACGGGTCAGAAATACAAAGATGGCGGGCACGGCATCTCTTGAGGCTTGATGGGCATCGGGCCTGACACGAAATAGTAATCGGGCAGGAGTCGTTGGTCGCCGGAGTCGGAGCTATGTATTTGTCGGGCCCGCCTTTCCTTCGACGGGGACGTATACAACTTCATCCATCCCTCAGCGCGTCCGTACAGCACTGCTGCGGTACCCGAGCCGAGCACGAGCCGAGCACGAGCCGATCACGAGCCGATCACGAGCACGAGCATGTCTCCGTCATGTCAGAAGGGCAGAGGGGCAGAAGGGCAGAAGAGCAGAGGGAAGGACCGTCTAGAGCTCAATCAATCGGCAGACCCCCGGATTGGCGGGTGCACATATGACGGCAGTCATGCACTTCGCGACTCGTATCACCGCCAAGTCAACATCATACCGGAATCCGCTCTTGCATGTCTTTGAATGTATTACACGCTGGCTGCTGGAGACGTTTTGAACCTACCTTCAAGCTATAAGCTGAGATGCAGACTGCGGGGAAGGGCTGGGTTCCCAGAGGGGTCGATCCATCGCTATTCCGACTTTTGTCTAGCTTCGGTAGGGCAGGCAATGAGTGTAGGATGCAGCCGGTTCTCGATATCGCCATAGTTCCTTCACCAAGCACCTCGGCCCCGTGACAGTCAGTGACAGCCTCGACTCGGGAACGTGGTTCGACATGATTCTTCGCAATGTGATTCATCAAGGCGGAGACGGCTCACTAACGCCGTGGGATATCGAGCTCGAAGGCGGACGAGTAAAGACCACGCGCCCGTCTGAAGCAGACCAGAACATGCCATCCCCTCTGCTTCTTGCTCCTCTGTGCCATCCCCATATCCACCTCGACAAGGCCTACATTCTCACCTGTAACCACAAGAGCTCTCCGACCTACCCGGACTACTCAGACCTTGGTCTCAAAGCGGGCTCCTTCCAGGAAGCTCTCACTAACACGTCGAGAGCAAAACAACGCTATACGGCAGACGATCTGTATCTTCGCGGTTCCCAACTCCTAGCCACGAGCTATGGCCAAGGCGTGACGGCTCTACGAGCGTTCGTGGAACTCGATCATGTCACAGGCACTTTGCCGCTAACGACGGCCATGCGCCTCCAGAAAGACTTTGGACACATATTGGAAATGCAGATTTGTGTTTTTGCCCAAGATCCCATCTTCTCAACCGCGCACGCCCAAGCCAACAGGGCAGCCATCACAGATGCGCTGGCGCAATATTCGCCCTCTAATCTAATCGGAGCCCTTGGCACCACTCCATATGTTGAAGCTTCTCGTGAGGCTTCACTGGCCAATCTCGAATGGGCCATCACGACGGCATTGGCATATAAACTTCACCTAGATTTCCACCTGGACTATAATCTGAACTCATCTCCGCGACCATTGATCGTATCCGTAATTGATCTCCTAGAGAAGCATGGATGGGCCAAGCGAGCAGAGAAATCCAAGACCATAGTGTTTGGTCACTGTACGCAGCTGACTGTTGTCGACGACGCCGAGCGCAGAACAATCGCAAGTGCGATACTTTCGAGCAAGCTACCCATCCATTTCGTCGGATTGCCTACAAGCGATCTTTTCATGATGGGTCGCCCGTCTACCGAAACTCGGTACAGCCAGCATCGACCACGAGGGACAATTCATGTCCCGTCCATGATCAGGGAGCATGGTCTCTCAGCCTGTCTCGGCGTCAACAATGTCGGCAATGCCTTCACGCCCTTTGGAACCGGAGATCCATTACAACTCGCCTCTGTAAGCAACTCCTCGCGTTATTGCTACTTGGCCGGCAACTTTTCAGCAGTCGGTTTCTTCATTTTCCGAAGCAAGCATTCGAAAAATTGTTTCTAGTTTCTCCACTTAGCATGCTTTTCACCAAGAACAGTTACTTACTCAATTCGTTGCAGTGGTGCGTTTCCCGTCTCCTAGACTCTCTGTGCTCCTCTAACGAACACCTTCATACCCATGCACTATTACAGGCCACAATGCACCCGGGTCAGGGCGACTGACTGTGAATGGGTTGGTAGGGCGGTGGGAATCTATCAAGCAGGGACAGACGACGACGCAGCACTTCTCTATGACTGCGTGAGTAGGAGAGCCAGGCAAGCTATTGGCCTAGAGATTGCCCATAATGACATACTTCGCCCTGGTCTATCATTACGTGGTATGCTATTACTGAAAACAGCCGAGTTCATTTCCGTACCAGCAGTCGATAGTCGGTCAGTGATGACGGTGGTGAGCAGACGCCGGCTAACCGTCAGGGATGTTGTATGGGATCCGCCTGAGAGCAGTTTACGATCGATCATCATGTGACGTCGTCGTTCCTGGGTGCCATAGCAGGGATCGGGTGCAGCGACCTTGACGTTTGCCGATATCTAACTTGTGTGTCCAGCAACGAGAAGAGACGTGGCGGGATAGCTCTTGCATCGCTCTTGATTTCTCGCTCTTGATTTCTCGCTCACGAATCGGTCCGGCTGCAATTCATTGGCGACGTCCAAAGACTCTGTATGCCCTCATCATCTGAAACTCATGTGGTATCTATTACATGACGCAGCATTCCACGTTCTTGTGCCCCGGGCCAAATATTTCTTCGTTTCGTTCACGTTCGTTCGCCCGTACCTTTTCTTTCACCTCTTTGGGAAAGTATTTGCGAAGGAAGGCTGCCCGATCGGCATCAAAGTTCTCGAGTCCAGCGAGCATTATGGTGTCGGCTCGACACAGAGGGCAGAATCTTTCACCCTTGCGAGACATCTTGACCAAACAGCGACTGCAGAAAGTATGCTGACATTGGAGCTTCACCGGCCAGTAGGCAACGGACAGACAAATGGGACACAGATAATCGTCGAGCTGTGGGACGGTGGCAATTAGTTGCCTGGACATTTGAGCACACACATCCCGTGCCACGCTCGAAGCGAGAAGACGATCGGAGTTGACAGCCGCTGGGAACGTTTTGGAGACGCCGAGAGAGGTTCGCTTGTCAAATTCTAGTAGTACGAGTCAGTTGTCTGTTACTCGTGTGTCAGCAAACAGCGGTGGGATTGGACCGACTTTTTAGTATTTTCTGGACAGCGAGATTGTTGATTTCACGAAATTTAAGGATAGAAAGTAGCGCAACATTGAGCTGCACAAAGCTACTGAATGCGGCCTGGCTACTGCTTGATTTCAACTTTCGTACGAGCCTGCGCTGGACAACCTGATCTTGAAACCAGTGAAGCTGCTCCACGGCCTGTGCGCTCGTTCGGGCACCAGAATCCCTCTCGCGAGCCGAAAAAAAGACGCGGGCGTCCAGGTACAGTTCAAAGATATTCCGCCAGACTTCGAGATCAGCTTTAGCCTTCCGCCCTTGTGATGGATCGATCGTCCTCCCTAAATCCTGACCGAGCTGTGTGATTTGGGTCTGCAGCTTGAGCTGTTCTTCCTCCTGAAGTGTACCGATATTGGACACATCCGTCTGAAGAATCTCGAAGAACTGCGCGTCGAAGACTAAAGGTACCTCGACCTGCCGTACATCGCCTAGTTCGTTTGAGCTGCCTGGATCGCCCAGAGAGGGGGCAGCAGTGACCAAAGGTAGGTTGCCAGTGGAATCTGGTGTCTGTTCGAAAGCTATCTTCTCCAGAAACTCTCTAGTGGCCGGAGTCAGCCGGGCATCGACCGCAATGCCGTCCTTGAGCTGGACGAAGACGGTCAGCCGGGGACGAAAGTGGGCTGAGGGGCCTGTCTTCCCATCGAGGTAATAGCGGAAGCGCAAATCAGAGTCAGAACGGCGACTCTCGGCCAGCCCGGCCAACGTGTCCTTTCCCAAGCCGAGCTCCTGCAGCTCGTTGGTGACCTTCTTCAGACATTTCTTCAGCTGACCGTAGGGAATGGCACAGTCGACCCATTTCTGGGGGAACTCTGGGGACGCGTTAGCGTCGGGAGCGGCGAAGACAGCAGGCCGAAAGAGGGTTAATTAACACTTGCCTTCTCGCTGCAAAGCCTTCCGGAACTCTTGAGCAAACTTCATGGCGGAAAGATGGGCCGTACCTCTGAACGGGGAGATTCCCACCTTTGAGTAGAGGCCGGGCAGGCCTATTGTGTCCCTCTACCCCCGCAGGAAGGGCGCGTGAGGCGCGAAGTAATACGCAAGGCGCACAGGGGGCCGAGACGGTAGGACGAAGGAACGGACTCTCCAGAGTCGCAGTCTGCGATGTTTGTGCTTCTGGTCCACGGCGGCGCAAATGGCAGAAATTGCAAGGGACGGCGGATAGGTGGGAAGGCCGGATGGGTATCGGCGGTTGGATTCGGAATGGCTTCTTGTCCTTTAGTCTCTTTACATACACATAACGACGCCATGGAGTTCGTAGGTCCTAATCGGGAAGGGTGTCGCGTGATGCGCTTGCATCTGCATGGCATGACACCTCCGCCCCTGTCGCCACAGTAGCATTCGCATGCCTACATGTAGGTGGGCATGGAAAGGCCTCAAGGCTCAGGCGGGCCAAGTCGACAGAGTGGCCAGGACGGGTGCCGACAATGCAGATGGTACCTGAAACCCTACGTTTGGCGGACAGGATAAGGGTCTGGTGATAATCTGGAGACTGAGGTACCGTCTTAGGGTGAAAGGTGTCCACACGGCTGTATGGAGGAGCACATCCTGACCGGAGGGCACATACAAATGAAGATACAGTCATTAGAGTCATTACAGTCATTACAGTCATCCTGAATCATCCCAGATCCACGGCTACGGAGAATTACAAGGTGAAACGGGTGATGTTCAGCGTCACCCCGCGCCACTGCTCTGACCCTCGACCTCTGACCCTCGACCGGCCTTGGCGAGTATGGAGGGGTGAAACCCGACCTACACGAGCTGATTCTTTTTCTTCCCTTGGATCCTGGTCCGTACATGTACGCATCCATAGAGGTAATCTGTACATACAAAGTATGTACACAACACAATAAACGTTGGGACGACCGGAGGGCTGCCAGTAGAGCCTCTGTTGGCTCCATGTGATGAATTGCATTCCCATCCATCCCTCTGCTCTCTACTACTTACCACGAACGCTGCGTATTCCTTTCTTGCCGCAGTCTTTACGGCTCCCTTTGGTTCCTTTGCACCCGAGCCCACCGGCGTCGGCATCATCCGTATTACCGCACAACTGAATCATGGGCGCCGAGCAGTCGTCCACGCGACGCCCTGCTGCTGTCGCTGCTGCTGCTCCCAAGAAGACGGATTACTACGAGCTTCTCGGCGTCCAACGCTCCGCCGCCGACGACGACATCAAGAAGGCTTATAGGCGGAAGGCTCTCGAGCTGCATCCCGATCGCAACTACGGCGACGTAGAAAATGCCACCCGCAAGTTTGCCGACGTTCAGTCTGCCTACGAGGTGCTCTCCGACCCCCAGGAACGCGCCTGGTACGACTCTCACAGCGATGCCATCCTCCGCGGCGACGATCCCGCCGACTTCGACGCCGCCCCCGAGTATCATAACGTTCGCGTCACCACCGCTGATGACATCTTCACTCTAATGGGCCGCTTCAACAAGAGCGTGCCCCTCGACGACTCGCCCGCTAGCTTCTTCACCATCCTGCGCGAGACGTTCGAACGCATCGCCGACGTCGAGCACGCCGCCACCGACTGGGACGGTCTGGCCCCGGTGCAGTATCCCTCCTTTGGCGAGTCCCACGACCATGACACCCACGCAAAGGCATTCTATAGCCGCTGGTCCAACTTCTCCACGCGCCTGAGCTTCTCTTGGAAAGACAAGTGGCGCTTGTCCGACGCCCCCGACCGCAGGATCCGCCGCCTGATGGAAAAGGAGAATAAGAAGCTTCGAGACGACGCCGCTCGTGAATTCAACGACGCCGTGCGGTCCTTAGTCATATTTGCGCGCAAGCGCGATCCTCGCTACATATCCAACAACCAGACCGAACTCGAGCGCCAGCAGATCCTGCGCGATTCCGCCGCCGCCCAGGCCGCTCGGTCACGCGCAGCCAACCTGGAGAAGATGAACGATGCTAACGCCGTGCCGGACTGGGCCAGATCCCGCGATGACGACGACGACCATACTGGCGAGTTCTCCCAGAGCGAAGAGGCATCCGAGGTCGAGGAGATTGAATGTGTGGTTTGCGACAAGACCTTCAAAAGCGAGAAGCAGTTCCAGGCTCACGAGAAGAGCAAGAAGCATCTAAAAGCCGTGCAACAGCTTAAGCGACAAATGAAGAAGGACAACATCGCTTTCGATCTGGCTGACGAGGCCGAGACAGCGCCGGTAGCTACGCCGGCCCTAGAAAATGAGCTCGAGATGGGCGATATTGGGAGTGTAGCCAGCGATGAGTTCAAAAGCACTGCGCAACAGTATTCAGAAGCTGGGCAGGTGCCATCGGCTGTTCCAATCGGTAGTGAGGCCACCTCGCTAACGTGCGAGTCGCTTGACGAGAGCGAGGATGAGGACTATGCTTCGAGAGATGTCATCGAAGCACGTCTAGCCAGCACGAAAAACACTACTGTCGACGGTGGACATGTCCTAGGAGCCTTGAAGCAGCAACTCGCCGATGTGGCCATAGGGAGTGAGAAGCCGAATAAGAAGATGGGCAAAGCCAAAGCCAAAAGAGCCAAAAAAGCAGCGCAAGCAGCTAGTATCGAGCAAAGCAGCCACCGTGTATGTTTCTCCCCAGTCAATCAACGAGCCGTTCTCACTTGAAGATTGGTCTAATGAGATTGGATGGGTGTAGTGCATAGCCTGCAATGCTTCGTTCGACTCCAAAACTAAGCTCTTTGAGCATTTACAGGAAATCCCTAGTCATGCCGCCCTAAAAAGCATACCGGTTGCAGGCAAATCGGGGAAAAAGAACAAGAGGTGAACAGGTACGAAAGTGTTGTGAACTGCGTTCATCGCGAGCTAAGGTAGAATGCACAGTCACGGAACACCGATCATCAAATTAGAGCTCACTGCATACCCAGAACATCTTCCGTCGACCTTCCCGTCAACAGTTCTCTTGGTCGGCTTGCAAGATGAGCAGTATCGGGTAAACATAGACAACGTCTGCAACTGTTCTTGGCCATAATTCCATATCCAACGGCAAGTCGAAATGGCATTTCTGACTTGGCACGCATAGCTATTTTCATTCATGCCCTCGTCACATACCAACCGGAACGCCCAAACCTACGCCCTCGTAATGTACTCCCACGAATCAGAACGACTCTACTGAGTCTGGGAGGAACTTACTCCGCACCCTCCTTGACCGTCTCTCCATCGTCATCGCTCAGAGGCTCTACTACGTCGAGGATATCAGTGCCACGCTCCTGCATCTGAGCCACGGGGTCGTGATCTGAGACATGGATGATGGCTTTGCCTTGCACATGCTTCACGCCCCGCCTCCAATCTTCCCAGTCCTCCTGGTCACGAATCAAGAACCCAATCAACATGCTGGGGTCCATTTCCTTGACGTGCAGGCGGCGCAACCTCCGTGTGTGACAAGTATTGATCTCCTCGGGCGTGTAGTTGGCCACGTTGTGCCGATAGGGGAGCACGGGTCGCGTGTAATGGGGATCCAAATAGAAGAAATGAAACCCCTGCACTCCGATGAAGTAATGCGACGAAGACGGACGCCCGCTTAGCAAAGCGGATGATCAGCCAGGTACCATTGGGAACAATAATTGATATGGTCACGGCCAACTTACCCAGCTATGCCGATAGACTGTGACATCTGGAGCGACGCAACCAAGGCCTCCCAATAAACGGGTGTGATTTTGTCTATGCCCAGCCTGGTGCCGACGAGGACGACAGTTGGGTGAAATGTACTGCCGTCCGGCTTAGCAACCTTCATGAAGTTATCCTCGTAGACATCGGGGCCGTCGCCAGTCGAGTATACACGCAGCGTTTGCTCGTGTGTGTTGGTGAGTGCTCTGGTAACAGAATCGAGGCGTTAGCCGAGACGGCCAGGTCATGTTAAGGAGATCGGGGTGCTTACTGGATGCACCTGGCTGTGGCCGAGGGACCGAACCACTCACCAGGATACTTGCCACATGCCGAGGCCCCATGACGCACGAAGTTGTGTATTGAATAGGGCGCCTTGGGGTCGTCGGCAAACGAAGCTAGTATCTTTCTCTCCTCGGCCTCTTGCGTGCCTCTCCTCCATACTGACGGGGCGTTAGTGACGTGGTGACATGGCGGCACGGCTTGAGACTAACCTCGACCGAGTCGTTGCATGGCCATGGCGTTGGCGAGGAGACTCTGGCCAGAGCGGATCATGCAGCCCCAGCCGCTGTCGGAGGTGAAACCGTTCTGGTCCGACAGCTGAGTCTTCAGGCGCATGGAGAAGGATAAGGCGGCGAGAGCGTTAGGATCCTGGGACTTGGATATTGGGGGAAAGTCAGAGCGATATGTCATCCAAATGCGGGACTCGAAGTCGTCGAGGAAAGCCGGGGGCCAGCCGCCGTCGACGGGAGCATCATCGTAGGCCAGGGAGGAGTCGAAGCTGCTGGAGAAAGAATCGGGGGGTGTCTCTGGGAGTGTTTCTGGACGTTGTGCAGGGGAAGGGACTTCGGGTTCTAAAGCGGGTGGCGGCTCGGATTGTTGGGGAGAGGGCCGGTGAGGTTTGGGGCTGTTGTTGAGTCTATAGGACTGGCCAAGACACCAGACGGGCTGGTCGTGGAGGACATCGTTGGTTGGGTCCGGGTCCCAGAACATTTGGACGATGCGTCTACCGATGTCGACGGTGGTATCCATGGCGTCGAGGGAGCTGGAACGAGCCCCGGGCGACGTCCGGGGATTCAGTGGCAAAGGGGCAGTCGGATACTAAGGGAGCGCTGCCAAAGAAGTACCGCGGTGGACGGTCTGACTTGGCGAACAGCGGGCGAAGTGTAGACAGGGGAGCGAATGCGTAACGAATGGGTAGATAAATTATTATTCGACGATAAGGTGCTGTCTCGAGAGTTTGTTGACGAAAGAGAGACGGCGAAATGATGAGACGATCCTGGGGTCGAGAGATACAGTACAGGGTTATGTTTGAGCTGGTGCGTCTCCAGGTCGTGAATTACAAGGCAGATGCAAGTCGAGGGACAGAGTCGGACAAGAGACACGACGGCGAGGGAGACGTTTGAGTGAGAGGATGGGATGCGTGATGTGCTGCGATGAGGTGTTGCGGCTGGGCATGTCATCCGGGGGGCGTGGACGGGACTGCCAGTGGGCTGGGGGGCTCCCCAAGTCATCTACAGCCCGGAACTCGAAGCTTCGTATCTTATCTCACTGTAACCTACACTAAGGTACATACATGTGTCCCTGACCTTACAGTCTACTCCGATAGATAGGTAGGTACAGGTGTGGCACCTACCTAGTAGTAGTACATCTTAGTATCTCACCTCCGGCCTGCCAGTACGTATAGTAGTACCTTAACTTAGCATGTATCAAGGTACACAGCCCACCTACCGTAGGTGGAGGCAACAACGTGCAGATTACCTCTAGGCATGCGAGGCACACCGCACTCGACACATGCATGTGGTTTAATACTCAATGCCCGGCGCGTGCAAAGGCCTCGTGACCTAGGCTCGTTTGATGTCTCTGTTGGTACATAGTACTGGCGCCTCCTACACGCATCCAACCAGGCTACTAGAGAGTGCTGGATTACCTGCTGGGCTGCTGAAACTGAAGAAGCCCATCCATGACATTTGGATCTTGCAGTGATAATCCGTATTCCGTACAGGAAACCTTCTTACCTACATGTAGGGCACCTGGGCCCCACCGCTAGTGGCCCACCCATAGCCTCAAGCTGACCTCATAGACAGCCGCTTACATTCATGGCCCACTACCTAGGTACCTTAGCTCAGGTACCTAATGTTGGTATCGATAAAGCCGTCTTAGACACCTGGTACACCTCCCACTTCCAGTCCAGCTTGAAGTCAACGACTCACTCATTGTCCACGGCGTCTGAGCTGGTATCTGCATCATCCTTTGTGACGGATAATTCCGGGGGCACTCCCAGGTTGGATTGTGAATCATTTTCTCCTGCCTCTAGAATCCCATTCGACGATAGAACAACTGACTACGTTCTAAGTACCACTCACCATCTGCTTCTCTAACACTCTCGGCTGCTCTTTGCCACTTTCATCTTGTAATTCTTACATTCTCACCCCCCGAGGACATGTCACCCTGTGCTCAGATCGAACCCATTTCAAAGTCTGATTCCTTTATCCCAACTTGATCGCCTGTCCAGGCCTCGTACTTCACACAACAACTCAAAAATCAGCCAGTAATCCCATACACGTACAACCACCAACTCGTCGTCATGGCTAAAAAGAAGAATGTTACCATCGGGTCCAGCAAGAGCGCGCCGGCCCGCCGGCCTCCCCGTAGATCTGCACGAGGCCCCAACAATAGCACAGATGGTATTCCCTCCTCTCGTCCCCACGGCATTTCCCTGGCAGAAGAGGCTAGAAACACGGCTAGCAACCGCCGCGGTATGAGAGGACAGGATGGCAGGCTCCGTCACCAGCCCGTCGCTTTCATGAGCGCCGGTCTGATGAATCCTCTTGATGGCCTGAATCTTCCCCGCCAAAGCACGCCTCCCGCCTCCAATACCTGCCTTCCGGGCGTCAATGACGGAAGCGGTCCGTCTTGCGCCTTGGCCCCGGAGGCTGACGTGCCAATCGAGCCAGCGGCTCCAGGCCAGTTATCGCCAGGCCTCGAAGAACCAGGCGCAGCTTCGGATTCGAGTGATGAGGTTATCCTGTTCAAAGGCCGAAACCCCCCTCAACCACAGGCTGAATCTCCTGGTCCCAAAGACCAGGTCGACAATAGTGCTGAGAGCCACGAGCTTGTGCAAGTTGAGAAGGTTACCAACCTCGAGGCACACGCCACAAAGGTCAAGGTAGAAGAGAGAGAAGACGAAATAGTGGAGCAAATAGAGGAAACTTTTATATCCCTAGAGACAGGGCGTAAGCCAAAGCGATCTACGCGCGTCCGACACCGAGTCACCTACGACGATACCGACGAAGATGATGACGAAGCAGCTATTATTGCTGATTACATCGCCAACATGCGAGCCGACTCTAGTGAGGTCGACGGCGAGGCAGATGCACATCTCGGCTTGGGCGTTCAGCCCTTCAGCATGCTGCGCGACCTGGCTAGCACAGATAGCGAAGCTAACCCCAGCCTGGCATCTAGTGATGCTGAGCTGGACGATGTGGTTGCTGATGAGGATGAAGACAATGCTTTGCCTGGTGAAAGAGTCTTACCCAGCCTCGAGTCGGAAGACGAGCGGCTGGCTCGTCTGCTGGCCAAACAGGAAGAGCTAGGCCTAGGTGGCGATCAAGTGATACTTGTTGACGGCGCCGCCTCAGATGGCGAAGAGTGGTTTCCAGCGTCTATGCACATCAATCCTCGTAAGAGGAAGGGTACCTCCAAGAAATCTAGGATATTTCAACAAGGCAGCCAGTTTCCGAGCGCTACCAAAATGGCCGAGGCCTTTGACGAGCTCGAACTCATGGATTTGCAAGACGCTCGCATGCGACGGACCAAGAAGGGTCATGTGTCTCTCAACTTCTCCGACTCGGAACTAGAGGATGCATTGAACGTGGCTGTGAAGAAAGACAGGCTGAAGAAAGCAGAGAAGAAGAAGGCTCGCGAGGAGCTCCGGACACAGGGGTTGCTCGGCAAGAACGTGGATCCCGACGACCCTCGTGTCAAGTACCCTGGGGGCATGTCTCTTGATGATGTGGCCAACGAGTTCGAGGCGTTCTTGCTGGGTACCCAAGAACAGTTCGTTCTGCCCCGCAGAGTTTCTTATGCGATGACGGTGATGCTGACGTAGAACGTAGACTGAGCTTACCACCTCTGGACAAGGCAGCACGCCAGACGATCCACACTATCGCGAACCAACTCAGAATCAAGACGCAATCGGCGGGCAAGGGGACCGCAAGGTATCCCGTGCTGTATCGCTCCAAGGCCACATGGCCGTTTGATGCGAACAGGTTCGAGGTGGTCTTCGGGCGTGTACGGAGGACGTGGTTCGGTCGGGTAGACGTGGACGAGAAGGTAGTTCGAGAGACACGCATTCTCAAGCGCACCGATGCTTCAATTCGCAAGACACGCACGAGCCAACAGTCACTAACCCTTCGCGAGGGCGACGTGGTCGGTAAGCACGCGGCTGAAATTGGTATCGAGAACAGAGGCAGGACGATGCTGGAAAAGATGGGCTGGAGCAAGGGCATGTCTCTTGGAACCGGAGAGAACAAGGGCATCACGGTGCCACTGATGCACGTAGTCAAAAAGACGAAGGCGGGATTGGGCGATGCGTAAGCCCGGTAGTATGAAGAATAGTAGCATGTTGGAGGTGGCGAATCAAAGGTTACCGTCTTTCTTCAGGAATCGATCACTAATTTTGCTATTTGCAAACATCCATGGAACTGGATCCGTATTCGAAAGCAAAGCTCACTGGCAATAAACGTCGTGTGCAATATACGTTGAACCAAATCTGAGCGGAATGACACGACGTTCAATGCCAACTCCACAGTTGCCCTCCGCCGAAGGTGCTGGTGACGAATCTGTCGGGCATGCCAGAACTCGCCATTTTCGTGTTGATCAGCAGTGGCGATGCACTGCAGCCCCATGCGATGGGCTCCGCGTCTGAAGGGCGCAGAACCGATCCAGCCGAGAGCTGCTGCTGATATGAAGATATTAACGACAGCTATGCCAATGAACATCAGTATGCACGACAGAAAGGAGAGAAAACAATTTTGTGGCTTGTTTTTGTTCATGTTCAGATGCTCATTTCCGAAACCCTATCGGCAGATGTATTGTACAACCCTCAAACCCCGTACCGTGTTGTGTGAAGACATTTGCCCCCTGTGAAAAACAGACCATCCGTAACGCATTATGAGACTCCCGCAGAAATGCTGGGACCTGGTAGACTTTGACCCTGTCTCGTCATGATGCCAAAGCAAAAGAAACTAGTCCCACGCCCAAAGAGAAAACCAGAAGCAGACCATCTAACCACCGCGCGCCGCCTATTTTGTCGAAGACGAGTACTTGGTGACAGCCTTGGTACCCTCAGAGACAGCGTGCTTGGCAAGTTCGCCGGGCAGGATGAGACGGACCGAGGTCTGGATCTCACGGGATGAGATGGTTGACTTCTTGTTGTAGGCGGCAAGCTTGGAGGCCTCAGTGGCGACGCGCTCGAAGATGTCTGGATATGGTGTTAGAAGACGACAATCGCGACCAGAAAATGCAGAACTTGCCGTTGACAAAGGAGTTGAGAATGCTCATGGCGCGGTTGGAGATACCAGTGTCGGGGTGAACCTGCTTGAGAACTGAGATGCCAATGTTAGTCGATGTTGTCAGGGAGGGTATAGGTCAGATTGAAAGGACAATCTAGCAGTCAAGTCATCCATGCCGGGGAAAAAGCGATGGGCAGATAAAATCTATGCATTGGACGCGTTGTGGATCGTGGTGGCGCGTCTTGCTCAAGAATGCAGAACGTGCGTCGCGAAGCGCGACTACGAAGAGTATGCGAAAAAAAAAAAAGCGAGGCGACTTACCCTTGTAGATGTATGACGAGTATGTCTCCTTGCGGGCCTTGGTGCGCTTCTTCTTCTCGCCAGAGGCAGCCGTCTTCTTGCCGGCGTCCTTCTTCTCAGGAGCCTTGGAGGCAACGGGGGCCTTGGCGGCGGGCTTCTTGTCAGCAGCTTTGGGAGGCATGGTGGGAGATGCGGGTTGTAGAGTGTGTGTGTTGTGGTGGTGTGTTGAATGGATAAAATCCGAAGATGCTGTTGGCACTGGTGGGTGATTGTGGAAGAATGCGAGTTGTGAGATGGAGAAGTCAAAGATGTTGACGGGAGGAAGGGTGTGGGTGGTGAGAGGCCTTATGTAGGTGGGATGCGGTCGCGCTAGCTCTTGTTACTGATTGACTGATTGATTCCTGGTGCCAGGTGCGCTGATGCTGGCTGCCGCCCACTGCTGCAGCCAGGCCTACTCGCCGTGCAGCCCCACCCCCAGCCCATCCACCAGCACATGTACCCACGTACCGCCGTGATCCCACCGCATCATGCCAAACAGTCAAGACGCGCTGCGCATTGGAACGCGTTGCAGCTGTTCGCTCGAGACCGGACCAGCCATGGATTCTTCTCTCCCAAACATCTAGGCGAACCTGAATATTGCTACACCCCTGTCTCTCAACATGTACAGAATACCCAGATAGCGAAGGTAAATTGATCACGGCATTTTCATCTCGCAGCCAATCACAGGTTCCCATGCCTCCGCGACATGCCATCAGCCTTTCGCCCACCTCTGTCTCAATCTAGCCTCGCCTGCAACCCCACCCGCCTTAGTACCAATAGAATGTAGCAACACATTCCCTCGCTATCAGGTACATACCTACCTTCAGGCGCCGAAGAGGCCACTGGCCTCCAACGATCGTAGAACATGTCCAGCCCCTGCAGCCCTGCTATGGTACCAACTTCCCCAGCCGGGAGAGATGCGGCCATCGTGACAGTCTCCGCGTCGGAAGGGTGCCCCTCTGCCGCCTGCTGCTTGTGTGCCCCCGCCAGCCCTTCGGCCTGGGTCGAATCTCATGTCACAAGTGGCACGTCCAACCGGAAATCATCATACATATCACTATCTGCCGCGACCCAGCCTTACTCCTCCTGCCATTAAGCCCTAGATACGGGAATTTTTCCGTCTGGACTCCTGACATCTGTTGAGTACCGGCCTGCTGCATGTGAGACGGCCGTTGACTAGTTTGTCAAACCATGTGCGTCCTTTCGGAGCTAGAAACTCTATTTGGGCTGAATGGCGATGAATGGTGCGACAATCTGCAGAATAAGACATTGTAAGTTGACTTAAGAGGTATGAGGTAGGTATTGGTCAGAAACATCTATTATTTTTGGACAATAAGAGTAGTTGCCAAAAGGGATGCTTTAGATGCATGGACTTGGCGTTCATTATTGGATGAGTATACCAAATCAAAATCGTTGCATGTCAATATCGTACAGTCACCCATAACAGTTTGTTGTATAGCAGCATGACCAGAAATGTGTGTGAAAGACCACAAGCGAAGATTGCAAAAAGAATATTGGTTTGCCAACACCGTCTGACTGACTTGGACGCGTAGGTCCCGTACATGACATTAGAAGAGGATCCAACCATGAACTGAGTGAACGAGAGCTAGGGAAGGGAGAAGACATCAAAAATCGAGAAGAGAGGTCCTGGGTTAAAACATGCATTTTGAAATCGGCCTGAGGCGCATGAGCAAGATGCGGATAGCTGAGATAGGTACCTAGGTACCTGAGGGCAGCGAGCAATAAGGACAAAGAAAGCGTGCTGGCGTGCATCTGCCACACGACAGGCGGTGGTGGATCTGATGGAATTGATATCGCAGTGACAGCCTTGCTCTGGCCTTGCATGAGGTAAGCCCATCAGTCGAACCGTTGGTCCGATCAATGGGTGCCCATGCAGTAGTCAGTCAGAACGGGCCAATCATAAATTCGAAAGTCGTTGAATGTCCAGCAAATAGCAGTATGGTATTTTACCGCTAGCTGTAAATCGTACAGATCTGGTCGGATGCATCGATAGCTTTCCACAGCCATGATTGGCCCGGGGCAGGCATTCCAGTGCTGCAGCAGTGGGCCAGGCAGAGTCGCTGCTGGTAATCAGCACGGCGGCCGGCCACCTGCCCCGCCCGAAGCAGGCTAGCGCCAACGCTCAATGCGTGCACCCCTGGGTTTCTGGGAGTGATCGCAATTGTAGGTACACCCGCTGTAGCGCAGCGACCGTGATCTGATTGTGATTTCTGATTCCGCGGACGCGCCCCCCAGCATACATAAGCTACCACGTCCCCCACTAACCTTCAACCTTTCTTCCACTCCCTCTCCCATATCCATCTTCCGCTCTCACCACAACAACAACCACCCACGCGTCTCATCTGCACTCGGCATCTGCTATTCCAGCAGTTCATTCACACAAGAACAACAACACTTTCCACCCGTTCAACCAACCCCAACAACCATCAACATGACTGGAGGCGGCAAGTCCGGCGGCAAGGCCAGCGGTGCCAAGAACGCTCAATCGTAAGTCTTCGTGCGTCCATCTATCCTGTTTTGTCTGGCGCGTGAGGCTCTCGCCTGACGCGTCGAGCACATCAAAGCATTCTGCTTTCACGCCGCGTCTTTGAATGATTGGCATCGCCTCATGAACGGCTTGACTGACATTCACTCTCTTCAGTCGATCTTCCAAGGCCGGTCTGGCTTTCCCCGTCGGCCGTGTCCACCGTCTGCTCCGCAAAGGCAACTACGCCCAGCGTGTTGGTGCTGGTGAGTCTCTTCGTCTTCCGCCTTGTCAGGTCCCGTGCTACGTCTTGCATGGCTAACACAATTTCGTGATCACAGGTGCTCCCGTCTACCTCGCTGCCGTCCTCGAGTACCTCGCTGCTGAGATTCTCGAGTTGGCTGGCAATGCTGCCCGTGACAACAAGAAGACTCGTATCATTCCCCGCCATCTTCAGCTCGCCATCCGCAACGATGAGGAGTTGAACAAGCTTCTGGGTCACGTCACCATTGCCCAGGGTGGTGTTCTCCCCAACATCCACCAGAGTGAGACCCCCGCCTTAGTCTCTTTATTCTCGTCTCCACAGTTCACTAACATATTCTCCCAGATCTTCTCCCCAAGAAGACTTCCAAGCCCGGCAAGAACGCTGGCAGCCAGGAGTTGTGATTGGGGAGCGTTGTTTTCTGTTTTCTAGTTGGTCGTTTGGGACGTTTTCATGAAACCACGGGGTCACGGCTGGGCACGGTTTGATTTTTAATGCGTACGGGTTGTACATTACACGTAATCCATAGGGACATGGATCACACGAATGAGAATTACTGAACAAGCAAAAAACACATTCACAACACTATTTGGTCTTCCTTGCTTTTTACTTCCGTGTCATGATACTTCCAGTGCTCCCCAGTACTCCCCGTGTTTATTCCAATGTCTCGGGTCACAGTTAAAGCTGATTGGCCGCTGAACAGCAGCTCTTCAATATTGTGTATTTCTTGGGCTATGTCTCATAACCTAGTGCCGACATCTAGAGATAAGCAACTAGTCGACCCGTAGCCATACGTTGCTCTTGGGAATGGTAGCGAATTGTCAGCAGTCCTTCGTCTTGGAAATCTACAGGGGATGGACTTACCATGCCAGAGACAGTCTACCGTTGACAGCCAGAGCAGAAACGCAGTCTACCGTCTGCTAGGTAGATCAATCAGAGGTTTCAACCATCGGAGTAGGAACGAATGGCGAATGCTATTCTGGTGGTAGACGGATGGTCTATCAATCTATCGGCTTGGGAAGTGGGTAAGATGACTACCAGCCAGTAGATGCAAGTCAACCCCAAAAGCATATACCAACCTGAACCCATATGATAAGCATCGCAGCTCTGCGCGACTGCCTCGTTGTCTTCCTTTTTCCACAACCAGTATTCCGATGTGGGCGTACTGGCCCCGTCAATAATGTTTCTTTCGATATGTTTCGATGTGTTTCTTCCTATGTGCCAGTAGTTTAGCCCTCTGCCTTCGAGACCAGTTGCCGTGTTCCCGCAGAGCAGCCGCCTAGGTGTCACCTTGAGCGTATTGCTCTGCAACGACCTGCTGCACTCGATTGTATGGTCAAGTGGAGCTGGATGCATTGGCGTAAATAGTGAATCGTGCAGCCATTGGTGGCTACTTCTCTCATTCTGTCTATGCGTGAATTACAGAGTCTATGTACAAATTGGAGCCATCATTCGCCCTCTCGAGCTTGGGAGACGTATCGTCTAGAATTTAAGTGGCGGCGGTGCTGAGATGTCGTGTTAGCAGTATATTACAAGAGATCAAAGGGGGCATGGTAGCAGACTCACGGTCGGTGTTGTGAGCGGGGAGGTTCCTCTCATATTTGGAACCTGGGAGCCATATCAGCACAGTTCGCGTGGCAAAGACAGGAGAGCTTGCGAAAGACGTAGCCAACAGAATGCTCGCTTCTTGGGCCGAGAGGAGCCGGGTGACGGGACTAAACGTACCTCCGGGGGCAGTAGGGTGGCAGTAGGGGTCGGGGTGCTTCCACGTCTCGAGCAGCTTCTCCGTCTCGCTCAATAATGCCTAGTCACAGTGATAGATGCGGTCAGCTCGAAGTGATACGAGGCAAACCAAAGGTGGGTGCGGTCGTCGATGGCAGGCGGGGTACAGAAGACGGCTCACTCTCGTCTTCTTGGCGTCTGTTAGATTGCGATTGGCCTCGAAGAGGGATCGGATGTAGAGGGCCTGGCCGCGCCATAGGTGCCGGTGGACAGCCCAGTCAAGGGCGAGCTTCAAGGAGCGGCGGTAGAGCGACCTGGTCGGACAGCGGTGGTCAGGAGCTGGGAGAAGGAGGAGACGTGGCGGGAAGCCAATCGGACTCACAAGGCAGCCTGACGATTAGACATGATGAAAGACGGGGACGGCGCGGCGGAAATTGCAGGCAATGACGGGAGATACGTCGGATTGCGGTGTTATGATGGCAGGACGGGGCAGGGTGGCAACCGCGTTCGTGTGAGCCACCGTGCGTCAATGTGCGAGTCGTTTCGGCGACGGGGCTGGAATGCGATCAGAGTCGGGGATGAGCGAGTGGGAAGGGTCAAGAGGCGGTATCGTGGGAGGGCGACGGCGACGGCGTGGGCGTAAGTGAAGCTATTCGGGGGTAATATCACAGTCGACGGTTTTGGAGGTTCGAGCAGCCACAGCTCCCCCCACAGTTCTGCAGGTTGCGGCACGGCCATTGGCCATTGGCAATTGCTGTCTTCTCTTTGATCGCAGGCTGCGGCCGTGCTGTGCTGCCCTCCGCCGCCCGTCTGTCCGACCTGCCCAACCTGTCCGACGACAGCTGGCGCCGAGATGTCCAGGGAGCACCAGCCAATCTCTGTACATCACAGCCTGACTACATGCCTGACTACATGTACCCATAGGTAGTAGGTACTCGACCTAGGTACAGTTTACCCAGGGCGGGTGAAGTCGGCTGGTCGGCTACGGTACCTAGTCACGAATGAGAACTCAGACCAGTTGACTGCTGGACAGGCTCGACAGGGAAGGCCGCACGCACGGGGAACAGCAGGTCCAGGGCCAGTGAAGGGCAGCACAAGAAAAAAGATGGGGTGCCTCACTCCCGGCTGCATGTCACGCTCCAGCTCTGAGCTATCCTCGTCCAGGCCCTGGTGGCTAGTAGGTAGGTTAGGAGGTACCTATGTAATGGAAACACTCGCCAGGGAAAAACGGTAAAAAAAAAAAGGCCTCGCTCCTGCATGAACCTGCCATCCACATCGCCATCCACCCCCGTAATACCCTCATCTCCCTGCCCAGCACGCAGCTGCTGCATGCTGTCCTCTTGCGCCTCCCTGTCGTCCTCTTCCTTCCCACCTCTTGCTCTCGGTTGGACGTGCTGCTGCGAGCTGTGCTGCGAGTCGTGTGCGCTTGGCGTTGCTGTCACCTCCATCAATCCCCTCAGTCCCATCAACAACAACACCTTCGATCTCTGCCTCTGAACTCTCGTCAACCTGCCTGCCCACCATGATGTCCCGACGCGTTCTCACCGCTGCACGTGTCTTGCGCCAGCCCACACGTCAGACCCTACGCAGCCAGCTGCCCTTGGCTGTCCTCGCCGCCCAGCTGCCCCGATATGCTCACACCGTCGTTAAGGTGCCCCAGATGGCCGAGTCAATAACTGAGGGCACGCTCAAGCAGTGGAGCAAGCAGGTCGGCGACTACGTCGAGCTCGACGAGGAGATCGCCACCATCGAGACTGACAAGGTAACCACGCAACCAACCATGCCTCGTGCCGCCCCCTGATCTCCCTAACGTCTGTTGCGTCCGTTTAGATAGATGTCGCCGTCAATGCCCCCGAGGCCGGTATCCTCAAGGAGCTTCTCGCCAACGAGGAGGACACCGTCACCGTAGACCAGGAGATTGCCAAGATCGAGCCCGGAAGTGCCCCCGAGGGCGGCGAGAAGAAGCCCGATCCCAAGGAGGCTCCGAAACAGGAAGAGTCGAAAGCCGCATCCGCTGAGAAGGAGAGCAAGCCCGAGCCCAAGGCCGAATCGAAGCAGGAGCCCGCCTCCAAGCCCGAGTCGTCTCCCGAGCCCAAGAAGGAGTCCGCCCCCAAGCAGTCCGAGCCCAAGAGCCCGTCTGCCCCTACCGGTCCCGTCCTCGGCAGCCGCGAGGAGCGACGCGTCAAGATGAACCGCATGCGCCTCCGCATCGCCGAGCGTCTCAAGCAGTCTCAGAACACGGCCGCCTCGCTGACCACTTTCAACGAGGTTGACATGTCTTCGCTGATGGACCTCCGCAAGCTTTACAAGGACGAGATCCTCAAGAAGACGGGCGTCAAGCTCGGGTTCATGAGCGCCTTCTCTCGCGCCAGTGTACTGGCCATGCGCGACATCCCCGCCGTCAATGCTTCCATCGAGGGCGAGAACGGCGGCGACACCATCGTCTACCGCGACTACGTCGACATCAGCGTCGCTGTGGCTACCGAAAAGGGCCTCGTCACGCCGGTCGTGCGCAACGCCGAGTCGATGGATATGGTGGGCATTGAGAAGGCCATCGCCGACATGGGCGCAAAGGTACGTGTCAGATTGATTTTTCGAGGGCGGCAGGAGGATGTATAAGTGCTTGGGGTGTTTCGCTGTAGCTAACCGATGATGCTAGGCCCGCGACAACAAGCTCACCATTGAGGATATGGCCGGTGGTACTTTCACCATTAGCAACGGGGGCGTTTTCGGCTCTCTCATGGGCACGCCCATCATCAACCTGCCCCAGAGCGCTGTGCTCGGTCTACATGCTATCAAGGAGCGGCCGGTGGCTGTCAACGGCAAAGTCGAGGTCCGCCCCATGATGTACCTGGCCTTGACGTACGATCACCGACTCCTCGACGGTAGGGAAGCCGTCCAGTTCTTGGTGAAGGTCAAGGAATACATTGAAGATCCCCGCAAGATGCTGCTGGGTTGATTCGAGTGGCAGGAGGGACGGATGTGGGCCGCGTGAGGGCTCGTCTGATGAGCTGCCATGTTTTCGTTTTGTACATTGTTTTTTCCATCAGGTCACGCGTCGTAATGTCAGTCTAGAGTGTACAGTAGTAATCATGTGGCACCGGCGCCACTGGGTTTGGGAGCAGGACGTATGAATTATACACGTATATATAAGATTCACTTGCTTCGGCCGTTCTCCACCCGCTGTCTGAGTACATCCTTCGCAGAAGACTGTGTAGGTGATCATAGTTTGTTATGCTGCTTATCTTGTCTTGGCCTGGTGTGTAGTGTCGAGTAGACTGCTCCGTATTACCATAGGCCACAACTGCCTCTTCTTGCCAACCGTGGTGTTGCCGGCGTTGCGTTCTGGGTTGATGGTCAACGTTGTGCGCCTGGGTTCGGACCATTTACCACTGCATCGTGTGTTTGGTTAGGGCCGTGACATTCCAGGTCACGGAATCCGTATCCAGAGGCATGGCGCACTTTTCCCTGCAGCGCTGCCGATTCTTGACATGTGCCTCACAAGATTGTCGCTGTGTGCGGGCGTGTACCTAGGTATAGGTAGTATTATTAGGTTGTGACCGTCATGCAACGCAGGGTAGGCTGGCTGGTCAAGCATTAATCGCGTTTACTGACCAATGTCAATTTCTGCTGCTCATCTCCTTTTCGCTCCGTGACACGTTGCTATTGCTGATCCTACTATTCTAATGCAGTTCAGCCTATATTCTATGCTGTGTGATCGCTTTTTGGCGTATGTGGTGTTGACAAGAGTTTGTGTGCCTGTCTTGCCATTCCATGTTGCTTCCAAGTGACTAGTCCAGCAATATTAAAGAAGATATACAATAGGACAAGCATCGGCGTGATAATGGAAGGAAGAAGTGTGCCACCCGTGAGTCAACATACAGCTAACGCAGCAGAGAGTGGCGGTCAGTGGGAAGTATCATAGGGTTTGCTACCGCGAGGGCACAACACCCGGGTTAGTGCTGCAGGTGTGCGTTGCGGCATCGCAATATTACGAGGACGGCGGAGGGATGCTGGCTTGACTACCTTAGATATGCTGGCGTAGCTGCCCTACGCTCGTCTGCATGACATTTGCCCCTTTCAACCAAATTCGGTCAAGCACGAAAACTCAAGATAGAGCCTGAACAAAGATATATGCCGACTCGTTAACTGAACACCCTGTTGCAAATCCTATACTCCATGTCCACAGTCCACCGTTTAGATGGCGCATGCAACGTTCATTCCAGACCGAGACACGGTTCCTGGAGATGCTGTTTCTCTGGGACTTAGGGCAGCCCTCCTATCGTCTTTGGGCTTGTGTACCTCGAACTGTCGATAGTATCCAGCTGGAGAGCGCGGATAACGTATACTCGAGACAGTGCTTCCCCTGGAAGCCATCAAACCCATACGAAAGCCAGATAAGGATGAGTTTCTGGGCAACAAGAAAATGCAAAGAGAAGGACTGCAGCGCAACGGATAAAACCGGGCAGCAGCTGTAGCATGTTGCTCACACATGGACTCGAGACTGAAATCCGGCATAGGGAGCATCGTGTTCGGTCCGTGTCGAAAACTTAGCATCCGTTAATTTCGCCTGCGGTATGTCACAGCCCGTTGTTCAATTCCGCATACAGTTTACCGAAACTGCGTCGGTTCGGTTCGAGGCCTATAATTTCGCAGCACATATGTCCTGTTCTTACGTGCCGAAAGTAAAGGGACCTCGATGTTGAAGCAGCATTAGCCCAGCGACCTGTATTAAAGGCTGCCCCGCCTCGTGCTGCCTGCCACTCTTTGCCCATGGCACTGTTGCGTGTATCGGAATTTGAATACTCTGCTCACTCGGACACGCCAGCAAGTGTCATTCGATGGATCTGCGATCCCGCCGCCCAGCGACTGCCACCAATGGGTTTTCTCTAGCCAATGTGTTGTTTTTCTTCCAGATTCCCGTCTCGCCATAGTCCCCCTTCAACCGTGTTTCGTGGCACAAAATGTGCTTGTTGCGAAGACACCCAATCTTACTTGAAATGTGTCACAGATGATATACTGTCGGTTTCGAACCTCACACATCGCCTATCTTAACCCAACTTGATAGCAAGGTGCTTGACAAAAGCCAGCTGAGAACTTTCATATCATACAGCAGTCCATTCTTGTGAGTAAATAGTTTCGTTCAGAGCGAGATGATGAGCCCTTTGGGGTCTGTCCGTATATTGCTGGGTCACCCAGGTGGGAACTTTGAATGTGATGCTATCAGGAGTGGACGACATGCCTCCTCGCACTACCGACTCCGCACATTAGCGCCGGAACCCCCTCCTGGGTGACGGTCACCGTGACTGGTGACGGCTTTAAAAATGGCTTTTCCGCAATAAAGTGGTTTTCGTTATAAAAAACGATTACAGTGACAGTTATATAGCGAATATCGTTACATTTACTCAAAATTAATTTAGTCGAGGTGACGGGTTCGAGTTGCAGTGCTGCTTTTTTTGTTTAAAAATCACATTTTTTGCCCGTGACCATTTTTTAGCCCGTGATCGTTTTTTTGAAAAAAATCATGTCCCGGGTAGGTAACTATTTGCTTCGTTGGTGATTACTTTTACTACTAAAAATAAGGCTATAACGGCCTTGTACGTACTTGCCGTAGATGCGTCCCGTTACTACTACGACTGCTTCGAACCTTACTATGCGACTGCTACGAATGCACCACTGATGGTATATAGGACGTTATAACTACTGCTTTCGTACGCGTAACATTAGCTAAGTGAATGAATTAATGTGTAATTCCGTAATACTGTAGCCAGTGATTCTAGTAACCCGTAGACCTGTTATTTAAATCCTATATGTAATTAAGTTTTTAATTGTAACTCGTATAGTATACCGGCGTAACGTAGTAACGTATAAATAGATGTACCGTATGTATAGTATAAAAACACTTATATATACGGTATAGCGATATTCTTTTTGCCATTTTTAACTACAGTACGGTGATCGTTTTTTAAAAAAAAATCGTTACCGTGATCGTTTTTACATTTCGTGATCGTTTCGGAGCGTAAAAATTATTTCCTAAACCGTTCTAATTTCTATGCAAAGACGTATAAGGGACGATTAAAGGACGCAAATGATTTTCGGGCGCGAAAACAATTTTTTTGCAACAAATAGGTCACCGTGACCGTCACCCAGGACGGGCCTTCGGCCCTAATGCAGTGGGGTGGGGTTTCGGGTTGGGACTGTGCTTCTAACATGAGCCACAAGTGATTTTTGAGGAACTGAATGTATCCATGGGGGACAGGCCTACTGTGAGGTTTGTACGTCTTCGAACATGTAGCAAAGGTGATCTCTGCTAGGACATGTATGTGAACATACAGGCGCTGTGTCTGTACCGGCTAGCGCAGTTGATACTATTTGCAAACACCATTCGGTCGACACCATGTGAAACTTCTCACCTGTTAGCATTCTCCGGACGCTGAAGATCGCCTGCGGTGCCTACATGTTGTGCGTCCAAGCCTTCCTGGAATCTGTACCGGCGACTGGAGTGTCCGATCTCGATATGTGTATCGAGCTGGTGTTCAGTGGGATCTTTGGAGATGGATATATCGTGTAAGTGTCAATTATATGGATCGAGTATTCGCGATCTCTACACATAGGGCCATGCCACGCCTACAATACACATAGGGCAAGTAAGCTTTCCATCTCAACCTACGAAACGATGCATCCAAAGGAACCACATGTGTTGAGTAAGTTAGCCCAGTCGAACCGAGCTCTGGTAAGTTGATGATTTGAATACATATCAAGCCGTCAACGTGTAACCAAATACAATCGTGTATTGGGGGCTTATCGGCAACTCCAGTGTCCGCGTGATCACCTACTATGCCAAAGACTATTTTTGGAGGTGCCCGTTCTACATACACCATTGTGCGAGACACTATGCCGGTGGCTATAAGCAAAGATGTTGTTTAGACGTTCCTCTTACAAACAGGCCTTAATAGTCTCGACTTAATATAAATCGATTTCCTAGACGTTTAGGCAGGCCCTTTAAATACCTAATACGTAACAGACAATTGTTCTTGCCCGAGATGCTTATTGACTAGGAGATTCCGACTTAGGCATAATCTACATTCTTCGTCTGGTCTGATCTCATAGTGTATGCCATAAATAGTATCACATCTCTTCCATTGCTTACAACATGCCTTATTGATGACCAGGAAAAACACTTTGTATTGTAGGGAACACAGTCACATGAGCACTCAGCCCTACAGAGTGAGTTTGCTGCAATTTGTGCGTAGTTGACGCTTAGCAGAAAAGGAACTGTAACACTGACTTAATGGAGCCTACCGATCTGCTAGCTAGAACCATGTAGAACCCTCAGCCAGTGTAGTCTTTGCGTAGTCTCATAACCAGTCGATGAGTTCTTTACGCTTCACAAGTCCAAGACCACACTGAAACTCATGAGAGACCCCAGGGAAAATACCGCTCCCACCCGCGAGATTCGCGTTCATAGAGTAACCACCAAACGCGATTTTCCCTTGAGCCCACACTTTAGCGAATAAGCTGCCTCTCTACCTCAAAGGCTCGTGGGTACATGACTTCTTTCTTAAATTTCTACCAAGGCTGAATCATATTCTTACGAATGATCTTTCCAACATCCGCATCGCGCTGACCCTCCACAACATCCTTGATGAAGTGGCCGCCAACCGAGGGGTCCAGAGCTCCCATCTGTCATCATGTCAGTTTCACGTAATTCCTCACAGACCCGAACCCAAGTAAAAACAAGTCACGATCGTCGACAAGGGTGACAAGACGGTCTCAGCTCACCTCCTTCAACTTCTCGACCCCGACACCCGCGAGCCCCGTGGCCAGGAAGCCGGGGGATATGCACCAGACCTTGACGCCGTCGTTGAGCAGCATGCGATGCCACTCACGCATAAGCATGTTGAGCCCCGTCTTGGCCGAGCGGTACGACGTCGTCATCATGCCGGGCATGTTCTTGGGCCAACCGGCGGGCGGGGAGGAGTTGATACGCTTCAGCGCTGGGTGGTCGGTACCAAGTGTCGTCTCGTGGATGCACGAGGTGCCGCTGGTGACGAACAGAAGGCGCGGGTCGGCGCTCTTGATAAGAAGCGGCACGGCGAGCGTGGTAAGTACGTGCGTGCCCGCCACGTTGACATCCCACGAGGCGTTGAAGCCCTGGCGTAGCGTCATGCGGCCCTGGTCAATCTCGTAATCGAAACTGCCGCCGCCGTTGTTGATGAGTACGTCGAGGCGGCCGTACTTGGTCATCAGGGCCTCGGCGGCCTTCTCGAGCGACTCATCCGACGCGAGGTCGGCCTGCAGCACGCTTAAGGTCGTCTTAGACTCAGGGAACTCGGCCTTGACCTGCGCGATGGCGACCTCGCCCTTGGAGACGGTCCGTGAGCCCACTATCAGCTCATAGTGCACGGGACTGCCGGCGAGGGCCTTAACGACTGCCAGGCCGAGACCGGTGTTGCCTACGCGGGGGAGAGCAATGGTCAGTCAGTCTGTAACGGCCATCCCCTTTCCCTCGCTACTCGCCGGGCTTGCCAGGATTCGGAGAGTGTAGCGTGGGAAGAGGGGCTGATGCTTACCACCAGTGATGAAGACGATCTTCTTGTCAGAAGCCATGATGTCGAAGCTGCCAGGTCAAGATGCAGAGGAGCGGAAAGGGTGAGGCTATGAGATGAAAGGGGCGATGCATGATGAATAAGAGATGGGAGATACAAAACGGCTTGAACCCGAGCTTATATAGCACGAGAATCGACGGCATAGGAGCAGACGGGTCTTGTCTTGTGCGGATTCATACAACATATCGTGATGAGGTCTCGCTCGGCCGACGCCTTTGACGACGGGGCGAGGATTTATGACGGTAGTTCCGATACGCGCCATCGCTTCCCAAAGAGGAGAATGTTTCCTAAAGCGGCAAACAGTCTCGACAGAGGCGTGGGGATGCTCGTCTGAAAGGGTTGTGATTTCAGTCGATAATTGGTCGTTAAAGATTAGTTCATAGGACCATTTCCAATTGGCTGCTGTCTACCGATTCGTGCGCATAAGTAAAAACACATGACAATTTCAAACTCTAGAATCTCGAATTTATCTCATAGTATGGGCTTTACTACTATACACGGCGCAACCTAGCCGAAGCCATTGGCCCTGATCACCTCTCCAACGCGATATCTGGTGTAGCGGTATGAATGGCAATTCTATAGTTGGCCGAGTCCGGAGCGCTCGACTAAGGGACAGTAACCATGATCAGCTTCTCTACAGGACGCTTGGCACATTGCGTGACGCTTCCACTTGATCGACCTGATAACGAGGCCTTACCCTCGCCTGCTCCGGTCCTGTAGCCTTCGACCCGGACACTCTTCCGGCATAGCCGTTACAGATTGCCCCTTCGATACAGTCCCGCCAGGCACCTTGAGGTCTACTTCCCATCGAAAGACTAATCCCCCACCATAAGCTCAAGTTGGGGCCCTGGTTATGGAGATACCTGGCGTAGGATGCGGTGTTCAACAGATGCGTCTGCACTATCTACTCGACCACACCAAGGCCACCTTCTCAGGGTGTCTCATCTTGAGAGTCGGACTCGCTTCTAGACTGCTATCTTCTACAACTTCCTGAACCCTGGCCTTGGCCTGTTCCAGCGTTTCACCCTTCTCCAACACGGGCCGAACGCGATAGTTCCCAAACAGATACGCAATGACGGCAACGAATTCAACTTGTGCAAACTTCTTCCCGGGACACACCCGGGGGCCACTCGCCCATGGCATAAATGTGCCTGTTTCGGGGGTTATAAGGTCGTTCGAGGCTGATGTAAAGCGGGTCGGGTCCCACGACAGAGCATTGGCACCCCAAGTCGCCGGGTCCGAATGTAAAGCAACATAGTTGATGTGGACGAACCACCTAGCTGGAATTTCGTAGCTCTTGCCCGCTATGCGCAACGCTTGCGGTGTATCTGCTGTTGTTTTCGTCATACTAGACACGGGGCCATAAAGACGTAAAGTCTCATACATAAGGGCCATGATGCGCTTCAACTGAGGGAAAGCTGAGTCGTAATCCCACTCGTCAGGCGACGATGAAGGACCGAAGACAGCTAGGATCTCTTGGCCTATCCAATCTTGCATTTCCGGGTTGACAGACAGCAGTGTGATTGCATCTGGTGTCTACATGTCAGTCTGGGTTCTCTGTGTTCTTCACCTCTCAGAATCATTCGTCCTCTGATAGAAATTATTCGGCACTGCTTAGTCGTTTACTGGAAATTAGTACTCACTATAAAAAGAATCAGCATAAATATGAGTGAAAAGTGACGGTCTAAAGAAGTTAAGCGACATGGACATTTGGTACATACCACGCAAGCGTGTTCGCAGTGGTATCATGACCTGCCAAGTTCCAGATGAACAGGTTGCCATAAATTTCGTCGTCACTCAGGCTTTCTCGTGCGGCCCCGCCGCTTTTACTCGAGTCGGCGGCTTTCACAAGGACGCTCATCAAGTTGTCTTTAGAGTCGGCACGGTTAGCACTACGCTCAGCGTGGACCATCTCGACCATGTATTGCTTGAACTCCTTGCAAGCGAGCTGCATCGCCTTAAACTTGGGGATAAAAGCCAAGGAAACAGGCAGTTTAACGATCAGGATGGCTGTTAGGATGTCGGCCAAGATTGCCGCTAAAGCATCACGGTAGGACATAGCATGGCCCCTATCATGAACGATCAGCAGCTGAGATGTTTTCGCGCAAAAACTGTGGCAGTGAGGATTGTTCTCGTATCAAGGATACTACTCACTCTGGTATTTTCGTAAGCCCGACTTGGTAGTCATAAGTCTGGCCAAAGCCAGCACCCGTAAGCACATGGAGAGCAAGCTTCATTGTGTCACTCGAGGTTTGAACTATGCCTTGGTCGGCAGCCTGCACCCACGACGCCATCATGCCCTTGGCCTGTGCGATGGACTCGCGCCAAACGAGACCACTGTCAGAGAATCGAAGTTAGCCTCTTTCCTCGAAGTGTAGGGCTGGATGCGTTCTCTCAACCTGACTACAAACGGGAATCTAAGAGCCGATATCCCTAATATATTTGAGGAAAGGGAACGAAAAGACTATGGATGCTGACCTATTCCGCTCATTGAAGGGTGGGGTCGTCAGTTTCCCTAGTAGATGAACACATGTTGGCCGGCTTCTGTATTATTTCTAGTTCGGCGTCGGATTGTTATATTTTGGGAAAATTCGCCTTCACCCCCCGGCACCGCACCCACGGGTCGCCGAGTGGTTTAATTGAAACGAGCTGTACTTACTACGATATAAATTAGCATACACATCTTGAGTGGACAAAGAATAAGTGAAACGTAGTGGCTGGTTTATCTGGTTTATACTCACCTATGCCGGTTCCAAGTTTTGCCATTCACTGTATCAACATTTGGGCCGAAAATCTCGATCGCACCATAGATCTCCGGTGGCTTCAGGAAATGCTTTGGGCGCGACAGGAGTTCGTCGCCACCAGCTGGATCTGATACATGAAGCTGCGTTTTCCCCGGACTCACCACGATGAACGCCGGTCCGAATTTGGCAATAGGGTTAGCGCGATCCTGGAAATGCCTTCATGCAAGATATATCAGTCAGCACTCCCTCCATGGAGAAGAGTCGAGGTAGCTATGCGGCGGGCACTTCAGGCGTTTCACTGACCAGAACATATCGCCGTATCGTGCCCAGTTGCATATAGGGCCTGGCAAGGCCTTCATGATTGGAAACAGCGCAGGCCCAAGAACAAACATCAGGGGATTTGCAGACGGGATCGGCGTTAAGAAAATAGGCAGCCCAACTTTCCTTGCCTCTTTGTAATTTTGAATGGTGGTCCATATAGGCCGCAGTAGCAATGCGACCAGCACCGCTGCAACAACTGTCACTACCGTCATACTTGTATCTCTTGGGTGATGTTGGTAGCAATAGTGAGAGGGTGAGGGTGAGGGTGTGTGTGTGTGTGTGTGTGTGTGTGTGTGTGTGTGTGTGTGAAAATAAGTGAGTGGTAATATGAATATAATTGATTAAGAGTGACAGGTGACTGCTGGCATGGCTACTGGCAGGGCCTACCAGGCTGGTAAGGCTTACCTTATTACTTGTACATTAGGTACATGACTACCGATAGCCTTTATTAGGCTACGGGTATATATATAACCTTTTACTATTTAATTAATGTACTTTTAAAAGCTTTAATTATAATTATTTAAAAGTAAATTGATATTTTTATTTTTATTAAATTATAACGGGTTTACTTTTATATATAATGTTATAAAATATTAATTAATTAAGTTTTATTATATTATTTATTAAAAATTTGCTTTATTAAACCCGATTTTTTATATTACTTATATTAAATATTTATTTAAACCTTAATTTTTAAACGGTATATAGTTTAAACCTTTAAAACTATAGTTTAAGTTTTTATTAAATAAAAACTATAATTAAATAAATACACTTTTTTTTATTAAAAAAGTTTAATTTATAATATAATAAAACAGTTAAAAAAGTTAATATTTATTAACAAATTTTGATTTATTTAAATATTAAAACCGTTATAATTAATATTATTAAAAATAATAATAACAATAATAATAATTATCACGTTAAGGCTACACTATAAAAGCAAGGCTTTAATAAGTGGTCGCTTAATGTATATTAATAATAAAATGAAGAAAAGAAAGGAAGCAGGCTTAGTGGGCTATTAAGGCTGCAGCATTTAAAGTGGGCTGTCTTTTATTTAGTCCGTACATTTACTTAAAAGACTAAGGTGGCTACCTAAAAGACGTACTAGTGGACCAGTACCACCAATACGTCATTATAATAGCTTTATAGCTTTTATTAATTGTTGTTTTAAATTTTTAAATAACGAGTTTTATAAAAGCTTATAATATATAATAACTTAAAAACAACTCGATAATAAAATATAAAAGATTATTACTATTATTATTAAAGTATTATTTATAATAATACACTTGCTTTTTTTTAATAATAAACCTTAAAAAAAAGCTAAACTTTATTTTAATAAACTAATAAATTATAAACCTTTTTAAACTATTTAGATTTTATATTTAAAAACAGTTTAAAAAAAATAAAGCTATTATTATTTTAATTAAAGCTTTATATATATATTAATAACTATTAAATTAATCATTACCGTATATTATATAGGCTTTATTACGTGATTATAGATTTTTATTAATAGATGATTAATTAATAAAAGAGCGTAAAGGCGGTTTTTATAAATAGTTATTTATTATAAATTAATAAGTTAATAAATTATATAATAAATAACTATATTATAGTTAATAGTTTTATTATTATAAACAATAGCTTTATATATTAATATATTAATATATTAATAGTTTTATAATCATAAACAATAGCTTTATATATTGATATATTAATATATATTAAAACATTAATAGCTTTTTTATCGTAATATATAATGCTATTACCGACGTTTTTCTATTAGTTTTTTTAGTTCTTATACCTATATTATATAAAATATTATAATATTTTAAATATAGTTACGTACCGGTTATACGGGTCTATTAATACGTCACCGCTTACCGTGGTCTTTTAAGTAACTTGTATTAATAAAATAAAGCAATGCGTACGCACCTTAAGTGCCTGCAGCGTTAATAGCCCACTAGGCCTGCTTCCTTTCCTTTCTTCACTTTATTATTAATATACATTAAGTGACCACCTATTAGAGCCTTGCCTTTATAGTGCAGCTTTAACGTGATAAATATATAAACCTTAAAAACGTTAATTTTGCCATTATCTTTAAAATCGAACTAATAGCAAAAATATCGGGTTTATTTTAGCCGTTATTATTATTTAATTAACTTTTTTCGCTTAACCGATCTTTTAATTTTAATAATTATTTTATTATTACTAACGAGCTTTTTAAATGTTTTATTAAATATAGTTTTTATTATAACGTTAACGGGATTATTATCACCGTTAATTTATTGCAATTTTTTTTATATAGTTTTTAAAAACTATAATATTTATTATAAAACGCTTCTTAGTAATAATACCGAATTTA
Source organism: Xylariaceae sp. FL1019 (assembly GCA_022578705.1). Lineage (NCBI taxonomy): Eukaryota > Fungi > Ascomycota > Sordariomycetes > Xylariales > Xylariaceae > Xylariaceae sp. FL1019. The sequence goes on along the minus strand of MU391951.1, from coordinate 341,892 downwards.
ATAATAGTTTTATATAAAATGTATAAATCGCGATATATTTCGATAAAAATATCCGTTAAATAAATTATAGTTTTACGTACGTAGTTTATTGTTTTTATTATTTAATTAATAGTAATAAAAATAATGATAATAATTAAAACAGTAATAATAAGAAAATAGCTTATATTAAGATTATATACTATTTTAAATATTTTGAATATTAAAACCGATTTAATAATTCGTTTATTTAATTAAAAACTAATATATAATATTGCCGATTAATTTAATAATAAAGTATTATATACGATATATAACGAAGTATTGTTTATTAAAATAGAAATATAGTTTATTTAAAAACTAAAATTTTCATTATTAATAAATAAAGCATTTACGTAAATAAAAACTTTAAATTTAATTTAAAGTTAATATAAATAAGCCCGTAGGTTATATTATTTATTAACTATTATAAAGAAATATTTAAAGCTTTATAATTATTTTCTTTAAACGTTATAATTTACGTAACGCGGAAAAAAAATCAAAATTTGCTTTTAATTAATAAATACTCGCTAAATAGTCGTTTAAAGCACGTTATTTAACGAATTTTTTAAGCGGTTATTATTAATAGCGGTAATAAAAGCTAAGTTTCAATCTTAACTTTATTATTATATGTAAATAATATTATTATTATAAAATATAACGTAGTATATATTAAAATTAAATATTTATAAAGTCGTAAAAATAATACTAAGCTTTAAATTAAAATATAAAGCGTTTTGCTTTTTTTAAACGAAAAAAATATTTTTAATTAATAAGTATTATTTGTTTAAAAGCTAATAACTATAGAGTTATTACCGTTATTCGTTCGAAATTGGTAATAAATAAATAAAAATTATATTTAAAAGTCGTTTTTTAAGGTTTTAATATAATAGTTATAATAAATCGTTTATTAAAATAATCTTGCTTTTATAATACTATATAAAAGCTTTACGATTTTTATAATAAAGATTTTAAAATAATAAAACTTTAATTGTTTTAAAAGCGCTTATAAATGCGCTTAATAAATACGTTTTTAAATTATATATATATTTGAATAATATTTCCTAATATTATTTATATTTTCAATATTTTTATTAAAGCGAATATAAATATATTTAATAAACGTTAAAATACGCGTTAAATAGTTAAAAACTATATTAAAAAATTTTTGTTTTTTAGCATTGTTATATTTTAAATAATAAAGCGGCTTTTATTATAACGTTTATTATTTTAATGATTTTAATGTTATATATAATTCGTAGTTTAAAAATGCAAAACTTAATATAAACTTTAAAGTCGTACGAAATAATTTATAATACGGCGTTTTTTAATAGTTTTTTGAGTTTAAAAATATCGTTAGCTTTAAAAAAGTTATTAATTATTATAATAGTTTTTTCGTTATAATAACGACGTAATAGTTTAACTATTGTTTTCTATAGCGGTAATTAAGGTTTTAATATTATTATTAAAACGTTTTTAAATTATAAAAGCGTGTAAATTTAAAAGTTTTTAATAATTAATAAAACTTGAAATTTTGAATTTGTTTTTATTACTTTTGCAAGGTTTTCGTTTACGTTATAAGACTATATTATACGGGTAATACGGTTAAAACGGATTTATTTATTTAATTAATATAATAAAATATATAAAGTCGTTATTATACGGGTTATAATCGTATATAATATGTTCGTTATTAAAAATATCGGGGTTTTTTTTTAGTTTTAAGAGTAAAAAAGCTTAATATATAAATCAAAACTTTATAAAGCCGTTAGTATTAATAATTAAATCGTAAACGTTAATATTTAATAGTTTATATAATTTTATTTATTTTTCCCTTTTTTTATAAACGCGTATTTTATAACTTATAAAAAGCGCTAAAATATTTATAACGTTTAAACCGTTATATATATTTAAAGCGTTCTAGATTTGCTTTATTATTTTAATAGTTTTTAATATTTTTATAATTAAATTAAAGGTTTTTATATACTATAACGTAATGAAAATAAGCAGTAAATTATAATTTATACGTAGATATATTTTAAAACCTAAAAAATTATAAATAAACTATTAAAACTAGTAATATTATTAATAGCTTTTATAACTAATTATAACATAGTTTTAAAATATTTAACAGTTTATAATTTAATATTAATAATTTTTCACGCTCGTTAAAAAAGTCGTAAATCTGTTATAATTTATTAATATTTTAATAAGTTTTTATTAAAAATTGTTTAATTATAGTTCCAATAATATAGGCTTTATTATAGAATTTTTATAGCGTAAAATTAATTTCTACGTTATATATAAAAACGTTTAAAAAGCCGATATAAGTATCGATTTAAATTTTGTAAAAGGTTTTTTATATATTTTTTTGTAGTTATAAAAACAAAAACATAACGTTTAAAAAAAACATTGCAGTATTAATAAAATAAAAAACGGCTTTGTTATTTAAATATATAATATCGATAAACATTTTATTAAAGTTTATATCGTTTTTTAAATAAATAGTATATGTTTTATTTATTTGCTTTAAAACTTTAAAATTAACGTCATTATAATTTGCTATAATTAATAAACGGTATAGCTTTCCGGCGTAAAAATAACTAAAACAATAATAAAGACTACGTAGTTCGTTTTTAGTTTTATTAATAAATAGCTTTTTAGCTTTATTTAAATAAAACTAAAAACAGTTATATTCTTAAACGACTTTAGCGGTAAAATTGCCGTTTTTATACTATAACAAATCGTATATATTATTAAAATAAACATAAAATCGGTTTATATTTTCTAAAAAATTAAAAAAAAAAGTCTTTAAAAGTATAACCTAAAAATCGACGTTTTTTAAAAGGGTAAATATTTTTAAAATGCCGGTAAAAACGATAATATCGTTATAACCCTTTATTTTAGTATTTCTTTTTATTAAACGTTTTAATATCATTTTAAAATTAATATTAAAAAAAGTACGCGTTTAGGTTTTATTAACGGTAAAAACCTTAATAACGTTAGTATTAAATATAATGCTTTAATACTGCTTAATTTTATAACGCGGTAATATAAATAAAATTGCGGTATATAAATTAACTCGTTATTATGAATGTTTTTATAAATTGAATAATATTTGTAAATTTATAAGATTATATACATAATTACGTATAAATTAATAATATAGTTATTATTTTTAAATAACGCCTTAATAGTTAAAATATGTTTATAATAGTAGTAATAAGCGTAATATTATTTTAAGGCTTAATGTTATTAAAATAATCATAATATTAAGTTATAAACCTGTTTGTTTTTATAAATATTTATTATTTAATAAAAATACGCTTTTGCCTTTTTAAAGTATACTTATATACGCGGCGTTTAAATTTACGGCATATAAAACAAAAAGGTATATAGTTATTGTTTAAGCGGTTAAATGAGCCGCTTTAGCAATTATAATTACGTAATATAAAACTACTTTATTATAAGTTTGAAAATCGATTATAATAATTACTAAGGTTATTGCTATAATTACTATAATTATTTTATATATAACGTTAAAAGTTTAAAATATATTTACGGCTTACGTAATAAATATCGGCCTAATTATTTTGAAAATCTTTGTTATAATACGTAATTAAATTATATAAAAAGTTTTAAAAATTAATTATACTTTATAATAACGATTTTAAACGTAAAAAAAGCCTTTAAATAATGATAAAAAGCGTTTAAAAGTTAAAGCAAATTTACATCGGTTTTAATATGCTTTTATAACTTTGTTTTAAAATATACCTTCGTTTATATACTATATATTAAATACGCGTTAAAAAATCTATAATTCATTAAGAAGTAATAAGAATATATTTATAAGCTTTTTTATATAATTATTACGTTAAATTTTATTAAACAAAATCGAAATTTAATTATTTAAATAATAAATTTTATTAATTTCTGTATTAAGATATATATTTTTTATTATAAATATTGATTTAAAACTATAATAAGGTTTAATAATATAAACAGAGTGTATTTAAGGTTAATTGATAAAAATGTTTAAAAGAATACCGTAAAGCTATTTAATAAGTATGTTAAACGCGGAAATAATATTTAATATTTAATATTATTACATTTTTATCTTTAAATATATCGTATATATTATTTATATACGATAAAAACTTTTATTCCTATTTAATAAACTCATTAAAAAATCTACCGTCCGGTTTAATTAAACCGAATTTTATAAACGGAAATTATTAATATATATTAAATATTAACTAATAACGATTATTAACGGGTTTTTTATATTATTAAATCATATATATAAAAACGTAAATTTATAACAACGTTTATAACTTTTTAAATATATCTAGTATATATATTTAAAGTTTATTAAATTATATTATTACTAGTTATAACGGTTTTACGTGCAATAAAAGTCAAATATATAACGTTATATACGTTTTAGTTTATATAGATTATATATTGCGTATTTTAAGTAATATCTCGTACGTTACGGAATTTATTCTACGCATTTTTCGCAAACCGCGTTATTTTGTTATTAATAACGTACGCGCCGCTAGTTTTTTAAATAAAAACGTTATAAATATTAAAGCTTATTATAAAAAAGTTTATATTTATAATAAAAATCGTTTTTTTACCCCGTAATAATTAGCTTTTTCCGATACGTTATTTATTTATTATAAAGTTAAATACTAAGTTATTAACGTTTAGTTGTATTATTTCTTTTATAATAAAACATGCCTTTAATCCTTGAAAATATAAAAAATCGATACGTTTAACGTATAAAACTTAATAATATTTTAAAATACTTTAATAATTATCTTAATATATCACTGTTTTTTAGCTTTTTATTTAGCTGCTTTTTTAACGCTAGTTTTATCGTTATACTTTTTTATAAAGCAATATCAATAAATAATAGTACTAAAAACAAACTTAAAAGATATAAATTTAATTACGGCCTTTTTTTAATATCTGCTTTCGTTTATAAATTATTTTAAAGCTTAACGATTACGTTATAAAGCGAAGTAATAAAACCTCGTTTATTAAAATTAGAAAAAACGCCGTTATATCGTAATATATTTTTAAAAACTATACTAAATTTATTTAATATAATAAATATTTTAAAGCGGAATTTAGTAATAAGTTTATTATTAATAAAATAAAAAAGTCGTATTAATATATTAAAATAAATATAGCTATATAAAAATGAGTGTAAGTATTATAAATATTAATAATAATAAAACTAAATAACCTGAAATCGACAAAATATACGTAAATATATAAAACTATTAATTCGTAAAAAAAAATAACGTAAAGGTTAATTAAAGATTTTTATTTTTATTTATTATTTAATTATATTAAACTATTAATATTTTTTACGAAGTGTTAATTAAGATTGCTATATAGCGCTATATTAATAATATTTTGTATTATGTAATTAATATTTGTAATGAAAAAACGCATTATTAAAAACGCTATATATAATACGTAAAAGCGTAAAGTTAAATATTAAACCTTAAAGTTTTATTTTGTATTAAAAATTAAATCGTATTATTTTTTAACACTAATTTTTTAATTTTTAATTCATAAGTGCTAGTTTTAAGGACTATTTAGAAAAACTTCACTTAATAAATGCAGCTTTTAAAAAGCGTTTAAAGAGTTTTAAACAGATTAATATAGAATAAATAATATAAATTACAAGATTCTTTATTAAAAAAGTTACCTGAAGATAAAGATTTAAGAAAAATTTAAATATACGTTTTAAAATAAAACGGACTAAATTTTTATAAAAAATTACCTAAAATTTATAACTTTTTTCGGATTTTTTAAATAAGCTATATAGTATTTAATAATAGAAGTACGGCTAGAAAATTGTTTAAAAAATATAAAAATAACGAAAATTAAAAAATATATTTAAAAGGTTAGTTTTAAAATACGTAATTTTAATATATTATTAATAAATAAACAATTAATAATAATAAGCAAAAAGCGTTATTAAAATCTATAATCTATAATAAAACGCTTAAATTAAATAAGGATAAGATATTGAAAATATAATAATAAATCGAAATTAGTTTATAAAAAACTTACTAATATCGTACGTTATTTAAATCGTTTAAAATATTAAAAAAATAAAAATACATAATAAAGTTTAATATATAGTAATTTATTTGAAAAGTTTTGCAGTATTGAATGTATGAAATAATTTAAAATGAGTTTTTTTTATTAAATTATATTTATAAATAAAATGATAAATACTAGTTAATAATAAATTAACTATTACTATATAGTATATAAGCTTTATAACGTAAATATAAGTTTTAATCAATAAACAAGTAATTAATAAAAAAGCGTAAAAGCGATTTTTATAAATGATTATTTATTATAAACTAATAAAATAGTATATTATATAATTAATAACTGCTTTATAACTAGTATTTTTATTATTATAAACAAAGCTTTATATACTAATTAATTAATATATTAACGTATTATTATATTTATTAATAAGAACTTTTAAAAATCTTTATTATTAAATAATAAAACGTTAACATTATTATTAAGTAGTATAAAAACTTTGCTAATAAATTATATATATATTTAAAAAAAACTTAACTATTAATACGTACTATAAAACGTTAATACGTTAATTAATTAATATAAAAAGCAACTGTTTATAGTAATAAAACTATTAACTATAAAGCAATTATTATTTATATAATATATTACTTTATTAATTTATAATAAATAATTATTTATAAAAAAACGTTATTATGCTTTTTTATAAATTAATTCTTTATTAATTAAATTATATATTTACGTAATAAAACTTATATATCATACGGTAATAATTAACTTAATATTAATTAAATTTTATTGTTTTATTTATAAATATTTATTAATAAAAAAAAAGTTTATTTCGAATTATTTCGCACGCTTAATGCTATAAACAGTTTTAAATAAATTATTATATATAAAACTTAACCGCGCGTTTTAACCTTTTCGATTTATTAAACGATTTAAATAATAAACGATATTAATTATTTTTTTATAAATTAATTTTGATTTATTATTATAGTAATAATATTTCGTTACTATTAAATTTAAGCGTTTTATTTTCTATTTTAAAAACGCTTTTTACCCGTTATTATAAAGTATTTATTTATTGGTTAAGTATTAAAGTTAAATATTTTAAAACTAACTTTTTAATCATATTTTTTTATTTCCGTTATTATTATATTTTTAAAATATTTTTTAGCCGTACTTTTATCATTAAATATTATATAGCTTATTTAAAAGATTTTAAAAAATTTCCAAGTTTTAAGTAATTTACTTTCAAGTTTAGTCCGTTTTATTTTAAAACGTATATTTAAAAGATTTTAAATCTTTACTCCCGGGTAACCTCCTTAATAACAAGTTATTACCGATTTTGAACATATAAACGGTAATAATTTCGCGATTATTAGCCATTAAACTAATAATACTTATTAACCAATAACACCCTTTTTTAATCAAAAAATGCAGAACGCTCTATACTTTAACTTAAAGCTTAATATTATATTTATAACTTTATAAGCATTTAACTTTAGTAAACACTACGTTATACTTTATGATAATAATATTATTTACGTTTAATAAAAAGGTTAAAGGGAAAAATTAGCCTTTATTACTGCCATTAATAACGACCGCTATAAAAAGTACGTTAAATAACGTGCTTAAAACTCGTACTTAATAAATATTTACTAACTTAAAGTAAGCTTTGATTTTTCATGCAATATAAAGTATAACGCCTAAAAAGAGTAATTATAAAGCATTAAACGCCGGATTATAATAGTAAATACATAGTTTAATATATAAACTAATTTATGTTTATTTTAATTTTAACGATTTAAAATTTTTTATTTACGGTAATATTTTATAAATAAATAATAAAAATCTTAGGTTTAAAATAGACTATATTATGATTTTAATACACGAACATTCTATTATATATTATAAGTAGCATTTTATTGTTTAATTAATAAATAATACTATATACTAGTTTTTAATTAAATATCAACAAATTATAAAATTAGTTCTTACATTTTAAATATATAAAATAATATACGGCTTTAATATAAGCTGTTATATAATTGCTATTATTAATTTAATAATAAAGGCAATAAACTATATACGTAAAAATACGACTTATATAACTAATATTTTTATTGTTATATATACCGATTTATACTTTTTATATAACGTTATTATTAAATTCGGGATTATTGCTAAAAAGGGTTTTGTAATAAATATTGTAGCTTTATAAAAATTATATAAACGAAAAGAAATAAACAAAATACGATAAATCAAAGGCAATAATAATCCCGTTAACGCTATAATAAAACCTACATTAAAAAAAGCTTTTAAAACGCTCGTTAATAATAGTTAAATAGTTATTAAAATTAAAAGTTCGGTTAAGCGAGAAAAATTATTACATAATAATAACGGCTAAATCCGACTTTAATACTTTTGCTAATTAGTTTAATTTTTAAAATAATAAAAAAAAAGGTTTCTTAAGGTTTATATATCTAAAACATTATAATATTTTATATAGTATAAATATCAAAATAAAAAAACCGATAAAAATATATTAATATTACTTTATATATATATATATTTATTTAAAATATAAAGCAATATATTAATATAAAATTATACACTATTATATTAAATAATCGGCGATAGCTTTATATATAAAAATATAAAAACTACTGATATTAATATATATAATAATATGTTAATATACTAGCTAGTTAATATATAAGGCCATTATTTATAGTAATAAAACCATTAATTACGAATCAATTATTAATTATATAGTATATTACCTTATTAGTTTATAATAAATTGCTATTTATAAAAACCCCTTTTATGCTTTTGTATTAATAAATTATCTATTAACTAAAACCTATACTTACGTAGTAAAGCTTACGTACTATACGGTAATCGTTAATTTAATATTAACGCTTATAATTATTATATTAATATATTTAAAACTATTTAAATGTTATAAATGCTATACGTAAGAACAAGGCTTTAAAGTGTACTTTTAATACGTATAATAATAATGAAGTAAAAAAAGGCCTTGAATTAATGAAGTATTAAATAAGCTGCAGAATTTATAATGCGTGCTTTATTTAGTTTATAATTTAATCCGTATAAGTTATTTAATAGTGTTAAATAAGTAATGTAACTATTATAACTTTTTAATGATATTAATAAAAACCTAAAAAAACGAAAAAACTAATATGAAACAATTATTAATTAAATTTCTTAAAATAAGTCAATTTTATTAATACGTATATATATACGTTCTTATATTAACTAGTTAATATAAAAAGTTACTGCTATAATAATAAAATCGTTACCTATAAAGCAGTTATTAATTATGAAATATACCGCTTTATTTACTATATAATGAATAGCTATTTATAAAAACCGCTTTTATGCTTTTATTATAACTAATTATATATAAACATAAAATCTATATATATATATTAAAACGCTTATATATTATATAATAATAATTACTTTAATATTTATTAATATTTATTACTTTTCTCGTTAGTATAAATTAATAAAATGAAAGTTTATTTTAAATTGTTTCGCGCGTTTAAAGATTAAAATATCCTAAAATAAATTGCTATATATAAAAATTAACTACGCGTTTTAATTTTTTCGATTTATTAAACGATTAAAATTATAAGCAATATTAGTTAATTTTCTATAAATTAATTCCGAGTTATTATTATAGTCGTAATATTTTATTCTTTAAAGTTTAAAACGTTTTATTACGTATTTTATTAACGTTTTTTCATTTCTTATTATAAACTGTTTATTTATTAAGTAATTATCAAAATTACGTATTTAAAGACTAATTTCTAATATAAATTTCTTTATTTTTATTATCGTTACATTTTTAAAAATATTTTTAGCCGTATTTTTATTATTAAATATTATATAGTTTATTTAGAAGTTTTGAAAAATTTAAGTCTTAAATGACTTCTTTTATAAATTTAATTTCTTTTATTTAAAAACGTATATTTAAAAAAACTTTATTTCCATTTTCGGGTAATTTTCTTTAAAAAAAAGTTGGTTTAATGATAATTTGCTAAGAAGTCTTTATATGTTAATTTAAAGTAATACCTATTAATAAAAAATGTAAAAAATAGTGCTTAGAAGTAACACGGCTTAAGTTTAAATAAAATATAAAACTTTTAAATAAAATATTTAAATTTACACTTTTACGTATTATATATAACGTTTTAAATACGTGTTTTTTAGTATAATTCAAGATTATATAACACGTGATTTATTATTATAGCGTTATATAACTATAATATTAAGTAAAGATTATTGAAAAGCATAAATAACTTATTAAAATCGAATAATAAATAGATATAAATGCTTTTAAAAGCTTCGCGGGTTTTTTAACCATTTAATAATTTTATTTTCTTAAGTATAGTTTATTGATTTTAGTTTTTTCGGCTTTAGTATCATTAATATTCATAATATTGAACTTTATTTATTAAATAGTTATATTTATTATAATATATCAATACGATTATTTTTATCTTATTAATAATAAGTTTATAACTAAATTCTTTTTTGATTTTAATGGGTAGAATTTTAAAATATTTACTATATTTAATAAATTTATTATAGTTTTTAAAGGAATTTACAACGGAACGGCTTTTGTTTTTAAATAAACAATGTTTTATCATTACGTTTTATAACGTAATTATTAAGCTTTAAAATAAATTATAAATAAAATTATATATCGGAAAAAAGCCGTAATTAGATTTATAATTTTCGAATTTATTTTTAGTATTATTATTTCTAAATCTCGTTAAATAAAAAAACACGAAAACAAATTTAACGCTAAAAAAGCAATTAAAAAAAAGCAAAGAATAGTAATATATTAAAATAGCCTTTAAAAGATTTCAAGTTTATACATTAAAAAATTGAACGTATATATTATAGTAAAAAAGATAGTTTAATTAAATGTTAATAAATCGTTATTAAATTCATTAGTAAATAAATAACGTAATAAAAAAGGTAATTATTATAAAATAAAGAAACGCCTTTTATTATAAAAATAGTCTTTATTATAAACCTTATTATAATAAGCTTAATATTTATAATATTATTATTTAAAAGCTAACGGCACGTATATTATTAATAATAAAGTAATATAGTTTGCAATAAATACGTAAATCGTACTTAATAACATATAAAACGTTACTTAAACTACTTAAAACGTACGTAATATAACGTATTTAAGCTTTATTATATATAAAACTATCATAGTTAATAATAATATATAGTTTAATGATTTTTAAAAATATATAGCAAATATCTTTAAAAAATTATATATATTATTATCGATCTATAAATTTACGTATATAATATTTAATGTAGTTTATAAACATTAATATTAAAGAATTATTTATTATTATTATTAATTTATAATTAATATATATTAATAACTTTTATTTATAAAAACATTTGTAATTAAAATAAATAGTAAGTTTTTTAACAAGTTTATAAATTAATAATAATAATCTTTATTATATATAAATAATATATATAATGTTTAAAAAATAGAATTAAGATAATGCTAAATATTATGTTTATATTAAAAATACATACTAAACAATTTTAAGGTATTTTCTTTAAATACATTAATAAATAAAACTTGAAAATATTCTATTTATAATATTAAACTTTATTATAGCTTTAAACCGATATATATAAAAGTGAATAAATATTATAATACCGAAATAAAAACCTATTATTAAAATAATTAAACTTTAATTCTAGTTAATAGAATTTAATATTATGCTATAAAAAAAGCTTATAAAAACATTTTAATTATTCTTTTAAAAATCTTAAGTCTTTTCACGCGTATTAAACGCGTAATATATAAAAAGCGCTATATTTAAAAATATAATGATAAAAATATATTAAAATCGATTAAAATCTGCTTTTAGTTTTGAAACGTTATTTATACCCGTTAAAAAAATTTCTATGTTTAAAATCGGGATTATATAACGTAATTGATTTTCAAAATATTTAATGTAATTTGATAATATATTACAGCGAAAACGTCGAAAATAACTACGCCGATATTTATTATATAAACCGTGAATATATTTTAACCTTTAAAAGTCATAAATAAAATAAACAAAATAATTATATAATCGAATTTTTAATTTATTATATAATAATTTTATTCTATATAATAATAATCGGTAAAGCGGTATATTTAACTATTATAATATTAATTATATACGGTTTTATTAAATAGATTATAAATTTATTTATAACGTATATAAATATGTTTTAAATAGAATAATAACGTATTTTTAGTAAATGATAAATATTTATATAAATAAACGGGTTTATAATTTAATATTATATATATTTTAATAAAGTTAAACACGAAAATAATAACATGTTCATTAATAGTTATTATAAATATGTTTTTATTATTAAAGTATTATTAAAAAGTAATGATTACCTTATTAATAGATATATATTTATATTTATAATTTTAAAAACTTATAAAAACCGTCTGATTTATGAAAATTTTTAAAATAGCGAAGTAATTTATATATTACTATTTTATAATATATTAATATATCAGAAAATAAAATGTTATCAAAATGTTATATTTAATATTAATATAGTAAGTTTTTTTATCATTAATAAATCTTAAACGCGTATTCTTTTTAATATTAACCTTAAAATAAGACTAAATCGTTGAGTAATAATGAATATTAAAATCAAGTTTAATAAAAACGATATTATCATAAATACCAGTATTTTAAGAATATTTACCGTTTTTTAAATATCGGGTTTTATACTATATTTTTAAAAATTTTGACTTTGTGTTTTTTGAAAATATAAACCGATTTAATGTATACTTTAATAATATATGCGATTTGTTAGAATATAAAAACGGCAATTATATTACCGAAATCGTTTAAAGAACTATTTATAGTTTTATTTAAATAAAAATGAAAAGTTATTTATTAATATAATTAAAAACAAATTATGTAATTTATATTGTCGTTTTAATTATCTTTACGTTAAAAAGCTATATTATTTAATAATTATTATAAAACATGATATCGTTAATTAAAAAATCTAAAAAAAACCAAAATACTACTTATTAATATTATAATATAATGTTTAATGTTTTAAGCCAAAAGTTTTCTTTTAAAAATAATATAAACTTTCATTATGAAATTTTCGATAACGTAATATATTTAAAAAACAAAGCCATTTGTTATTTTATTAATAATATTGTTTTATTTTAAAACGTAATATTTTCATTTTTTATAATTATAAAAAATACGTAAAAGACTTTTTATAAGATTTTAATCGATATTTATATTAATTTATTAAACATTATTATATATAATAGAAAAATTAATCTTACAGGATAAAAATTTTGTAATAAAGTTTATATTATAAATATTATAATTAAAGAAATCTAATAAAAATTTATTAATATATTAGCAAATTAAAATATGTTTATAGACTTTTTAAGTAAGTTTAAAAAATTATTAACGCTAAATTATAAACTGTTTATAATTTTATAAATATATTAAAAATAGGTATAAAAACTATTAATAATATCGCTAGTTTAAACGGTTTAATTTCGAGCTTTTAGGTTTATATATATATTTACGTTTAAATTAAAACTTAGTTCTATTTTTATTCCGTTATAATAAATGAAAGCTAATATGTAAGTTATAAAGGTATTAAGAAATATTAAAACAATAAAACAAATTTATAAAAATTTTAATATATATAACGGTTTAAAACTTATAAATATCTTTACGTTATTTATAAGTTATAAAATATATATTTATAAAAAGGCACAAAATTGAATAAAACTATATAAATTAATAAATATCGATAATTATGATTTAACCGTTAGTATTAACGCGTTTACTAAATTTTAATTTATATATAATTAAGCTTCTTTATTAAAAAAATTAAAAAAATGATAGGCGATATTTTCGATAATAATTGTATTAAATATAGTTATAACTTATATAACGACGACTTTTTAAAATCGGCAATATTAATTAAGTAAGTAACCCCACTTTAGCCGTATAAATATATAATATAATCTTAAAACAAAAATAAAAACGGGTTAAAAGTAATAAAACTAAAGCTAAAAATTTAAATTTTAACGACTTATTAAAAGTTTATAAATTTAAAAGCTTTTATAATTTAAAAGCCGTTGAATTTTAATATTAAAATTATTATTATTATATAAAAGAATTTAAGCTATTACGTGATTATAACGATAAAAATGTTAATACATGCTATAGCACACTAAATACGCTGGCTAATTAGCATATAAAACCACTACCTATAATAATAAGACTATTAGCTGCGAAGCAATTGTTAGTTATATAATATACCGCCTTATTAGTTAATAATAAATAGCTATTTATAAAAACCGTTTTTGCTTTTTATTATTAATTAATTATCTATTAACTAAAATCTGTATTTACGTAATAAAGCTTATATACCGTACGGTAATAAATTAATTTAATACTAATTAATGCTTATTACTTTATTCGTAAATACAAATTAATAAAAAAAAGTTTATTTTAAATTATTTCGCGCGCTCGGTATTGTAAACTTTTTTAAGCAAATTATTATATATAAAACCTAACTACGTATTTTAATTTTTCCGATTTATTAAACGATTTAAATAACGCGTAACGCTAATTATCCTTCCGTAAACTAATTTTAATTTATTATTATAGTTATAATATTTCGTTGCCGTTAAATTTAAACGTTTTATTACGTATTTCAATAGCGCTTTTTACTTATTACTATAAACTATTTATTTGTTAATTAAATATTAAAGTTATATATTTTAAAATTAACTTTTTAATTATATTATTTTATTTTTATTACTATTATATCCGTTATATTTTTTAAGCTATTTATTTTAGTTATATTTTTGTTATTAAATATTATATAATTTACTTAAAAGATTTAAAAAAATTTCCAAATTTTAAGTAATTTATTTTAAAATTTAGCCCGTTTTATTTTAAAACGTATATTTTAAAAATTTATAAAATCCCACTTTTAAATAACCTCCCCGATAAAATATTCGGCAATTTATAGCATTTACTTTATAATATTTTGTTTAAAATTTTCCTTACAACCTTTAAAGGTAGCAGTTATTAATTAAGAATTTTAAAAACAACCCTTAAAAGTAATACTAATTGATTAAAAATCCTAAAAACAGCCCTTTAAAGTAATACCCGTTTAGTAATAATTTAAAAATTAGTTATTAAAGGTAATACGATTTAACTCTTAATAACGCGTAAAACTTTAAAATTAAATGTTTGATTTTACGCTTTAACGCACTATATATAGCGTTTTTAATACGTATTTTTTCGCTAGATTTAACGGTTATATAATATATAATATCGTAAAATAGCGCTAAATAACAATTTCGGTAAAACTTTATCAAAAAAAGCAAATAATTTACGGTAATTAAATAATAAACGAAAATAAGTACTTTTAACTAACCTTTATATTATTTGCTTTTTTAATGATTTATTTATTTTAACTATTTATATATATTTTATCGAATTTAGTTTATTCGGCTATATTACCGTCGATATTAATGATAATTAAAACTATTTATATATAGCTATAATTATTTTAATATATTAATATAACTTTAATTACTTTTATAATAATAGATTTATTAATAAATTCCGCTTTAATTTTTATAATTAAAACCTTAAAATATTTAATATATTCGGTAGTTTTATTATAATTTTTAAAAACTTTTTATAACGTAACGGCGTTTATTTTAATTTTAATAAACAAAACTTTATTATTACGTTTTATAACGTAGTTATTAAGCCTTAAAATAACCTTTAAACGAAAGCAAATATTAAAAAAAAAGCTATAATTAAGCCTATAAGTTTTAAATTTACTTTTAATATTATTATCTATTAATACCGCTTTATAAAAATATATCATAATAAATTTAACGTTAAAAAAGCCGTTAAAAAAAAGCCAAACGGCAGTAATATATTATAATTATTATTAACGTACTTTTAAAAAACTAATATATTTTATTTATTAAAAGCGTCGATTTTTTATATTTTAGAAAATTAAAGGCATATTTTTTAGTAAAAACGATATTAAAACTAAATATTAATAAGTTTATATTAAACCTTATAGTAAATAAATAACATAATAATAAAAAAACGACTGTTATTACGGGTATAAACCCTTTTATAATAAGCTTTAGTGCTTATAATGTTTTTACCCCGAAAGCTAATAATATAAACGTTATAAATAATAACGTAATATAGTTTACGCAAAATATATAAAACGGATTACGTATTTTATAAAACGTTACTTAAAATACACAAAACGCTACTTATATAAGATAAAAGGTATATAACGTTATTTACCCGATTTTTATTACGGGTAGAATTATTATAGCCGGTAATAATATATATTTTAATAAACTTTAAATACGTTTATTAAATATTTTTAAAAAATTATAGTTATTATTATTAATTTATTTTTTTATATATACGTTTTAATAATATTAAAAAATAATTAATATTCGTTATTAATTAATAATTAATATATATTAAATATTACCGCCTTTAAAAATACTTTCGGTTAAAATTAGCGGTAATTCTTTTAATAAATTTACTAAATAATAGCAAAGATCTTTATTATATATAAATAATATATACGATATATTAAAAAATAAAGATAAAATAATATTAAATGTTATTTACGTATTAAAAATACTTATTAATTAGTTTTATAGTTTTTTTTAATATTTTTATAATTAAAGCTTAAATATATTTCGTTTATAATATTAGGCCTTATTATAATTTTAAAATAATATATATAATAATAAATACGCATTTTAATATTAAAATTAATAAAAGTTATTATTTAAATAATTAAATTTCGATTTTATTTAATAAAATTTAGCGTAATAATTTAATAAAAAAGCTTATAAAAGCATTTTAACTATTTTTTAATAAGTTATAGATTTATTAACGTATATTTGGCGCTTAATATATAAACGAAGCTATATTTAAAAATATAGTTATAAAAGTATATTAAAATAAACTTAGATTTGCTTTCGCTTTTTAAGCATTTTTTACGGCTATTAAAAAGCTTTTTTCGCGTTTAAAATTATTATTATAAAACGCTATTAATTTATAAAGCTTTTAATATAATTTAACCGCGTATTACGGCGAAAAGTTCGACGATAATTACGTTAACGTTTATTATATAAACCGTAAATATATTTTAAATACTAAAAGCTATAAACAGGGTAATTATAATAATTACGGCAATTATAGTTATTATAGCGGTAATTTTAATAGTTATTATAATCGATTTTTTAATTTATTAAAAAATAATTTTATATTATAAAACTATAATCGCTAAAATAATCTTTTTAATCGTTATAATAACCGTATACGCTTTTATTTTATATACCTAAAGCTTAATTGCCGTATATATAAATATATTTTAAAGAAATAAAAGCGTATTTTTAATAAATAATAAATGCTTACGGAAATTAACGGGTAATAACTTAGTATTATGCTTATTTTAATAAGATTAAACTTAATAACGATAATACGTTTATTAAAAATTATTATAAACGTATTTTAGCGATCGAAATATTATTAAAAAATAAAAACTACGATATTAACGTATATATAACGGTATATATAATTTTATAAATATATAAATATTATTTAATTTATAAAAACTTTTACGATAACGAGTTAATTTATATATTTTAGTTATATTTTATGCTTATATATTATAAAGCTAAATAATGTTAAGGCATTATATTTAATATAAACGCTATAAAAGTTTTTACCGTTAATAAGGCTTAAACGCGTGTTTTATTTAATATTAATTTAAAAATAACGATAAACCGTTTTATAAAAGGAAATATTAATATAAAGTTCGGAAATAACGATATTATCGTGTTTACCGGTATTTTAAAAGTCTTTACCGTTTTTAAAAATATTAATTTTTATATTATATTTTTAAAAACCTTATTTTTTTATTTTTAAAAAATATAAACCGATTTGGTATTTTTTTCGATAATATACGTAATTTATTATAATATAAAAACAATAACTTTATTATTAAAATCATTAAAAAATAAAGCTATTTATAGTTTTATTTAAATAAAGCTAAAAGAATATTTATTAATATAATTAAAAGTAAATTTTAAAATTTTTATTACTGTATTAGTTATTTTTACGCCGTAAAATTATATCGTTTATTAATTATAGCAAGCTATAATAACGTTAATTTTAAAGTTTTCGAATAAATAGATAAAATATATACCGATTATTAGTTTTATAATACGGCGTTTTAACGTTTTAAATTTATTTTAAAAAATAATATAAACTTTAATTATAAAGTTTTCGTTAATATAATATATTTAAACGGTAAAGCTATTTTTTATTTTATTAATACCGTAACCTTTTTTTAAAACGTTGCGTTTTTATTTTTTATAATTGCTAAAAATACGTAAAAAACCTTTTAAAAAGTTTAAATTAATATTTATATCGGCTTTTTAAACGTTTTTATATATAACGTAAAAACTAATTTTATATTAAAAAAATTCCGTAACGAAGTTTATATTATAAATATTATAATTAAACAAATATTAATAAAAGCTTATTAAAATATAAATAAATTAAAACAAGCTTATAAACTTTTTTAATAAGTATAAAAAATTATTAATACTAAATTATAAACCGTTTATAGCTTTAAAGCTATATTATAAATAGTTATAAAGGCCGTTAATAATATTACTAGTTTTAACGGTTTAATTTTAATTTTTTTAATTTTCGGTATTTATTTCCGTATAAACTACGATTTACTGCTTATTTTTATTACGTTATAACGTATAAAAGCCTTTAATTTAGTTATAAAAGCGTTAAAAACTATTAAAACAATAAAACAAATTTATAACGCTTTAAATATATATAACGGTTTAAACGTTATAAATATTTTAGCGCTTTTTATAAGCTATAAAATACGCGTTTATAAAAAAAATAAAAAATAAACAGAACTATATAAATTACTAAATATTAACAATTACGACTTTATTATCGATATTAACGGCTTTATGAAATTTAAATTTATATATATTAAGCTTTTTTATTATAAAAATTTGAAAAAAAAATACCCGATGTTTTTAATAATAAACGTATTACTTACGATTATAACCTTTATAACGACGATTTTCCGTATTTGCTTAAGCCTATTAAATAAATAAACCCGTTTTAATTATATAACCTATATTATATAGTTTTAAAACACGGTTATAAACGTTTTAAAAGTAATAAAAATAAGCTTAATATTTTAAGTTTTATTTATTATTAAAAGTTTATAAATTTAAACGTTTTTATAGTTTAAAAACGTTTAAATAATAATATTAAAATTATAATTACTGTTAAAATAAAACAGCGATCGAGCTATTACGTCGTTATTATAACGAAAAAACTATTATAACATTTAGCAACCTTTTTAAAGTTAGCGACGTTTTAAAATTAAAAAAATTATTAAAAAACGGTATGTTATAAATTATTTCGTACGACTTTAAAGTTTACGGTAAATTTCGGATTTTTAAATTACGAATTATATATAAAATTAAAATAAATAGTTACGTACTGGTCGTACTGGTCTACCAGTACGTCACCGGTCACCCTGGTCTCCCAGGTAACTGTACCGATTAGATAAGGGATCCAGTATATAACGTGACCCTCGTAGCCACTAGGGCCACCACCCTGCTTCCCTTCTTCACCTTACTATTAATATACACTAGGTGACCACCTATTGGAGCCTTGCCTCCATAGTGCAGCCCTGACGTGACAATAGTAAGGTCCTTTAACACGAGCGACAGCGAGGTCACTGTATTACGGCATGATTGCCAGTTCCCTCGCTGCGCCCGGCAGAGCCAACAATCCGTCGTCAATCGCGGTACAAACGCCTGCTCCAGCAACCCCACGGTAAGGGTCATCACCAGTCAGTCCACGGCACTTAACGCCAGTCAGTTAAAGGCACTTAACGCCAGTCACCTTGAAGGCAGGTCAAAGCCAGTCAGTCACCCTTACGGCAGGGTCAACAGCCAGTCACCTTATCGACAAGTCAAAGTCAGCAGCCAGCGACAGCAAGTCGAAAACATCTAAGCACCGTATCCCGTAGCAAACGCGTCTAAGAAAGCTCTCCTTCGCTACCACGGCACCCCACGGTAAGGTCATCACCAGCACGTTACAATAGGCACCTCGCAGAGCCCATGTAACGTCACCTCACGGCAGGTCAACGCCAGTCACCTTCACGGCAGGTCATCGCCAGTCACCACGGCACCTGGTGCCAGTCAAAGCCCTCACCTAGAGGCACCACCTTCGCGGCAGGTCATAGCCAGTCATCCCCCACGGCACCTGGTGCCAGTCGGAAGCCCTCATCGCGAGGCACCTCCGGAAGCCCTGACGGTCCGTCAGGCACCCCAGAAAAGCCCTCATCACGAGGCACTCAAGAAAAGCCCTCATCGCGAGGCACCTACAAGCCCTCATAACGAGGCATCCACGGAAGCCCTTCTTCGTCAGAAGGCACTCTAGACGCCCTGGGTGTGGCTTGACGCCTATCGCAAGACCTGGCCGTATGGCTTAGGCACCCTTAAGACCTGACGCTGTGGCTCAGGCACGAAAGCCCTCCCGAGGAGGCACCCCTATCGCCATCGTAACAAACACTTCACGGAGTCTATACATGGCACTTGATAAGAAGCCTGGATGTGGCTCAAAACATCTATCTTGAGTGGCTTAGGCTCTTAACGAAAGCCTTGAAGCGGTGGCTTAGGCACTTGAACAGAACTCAACGCACCTATCGACGTCGATGTCACCACTACTATCGGAAGCGTTGACTCTAGTCACCCAATCACCCTGGAGTCGTTACTACTTGACAAGACGCTGGATCCATCCCCTCTGGACCTCTAGCGGACTTATGACAGCCGGCAGTCATATATATATATAGTGGCTGGGCTAGTCAACACTTGGTAACATCTGCCTTGACGAGATCACTAATGTTAGCCATTACTTGGAAGACTACTTAACGTGGCACATATAGACAAGATGACACCTGGAAGGCATGGAATGGCTAGAATATGACAAAATGGTTAAAAATAGAGCCCTGGACATGGTTCGAACATGAGACCTCCGCTGTTTCGAGCCTGAATGGTGGAAAGTGTGGGAATCGCGTTTTTAGCCCGCGAGGGGTCTTCGCGAGGGGTAGTTACGTACTGGTCGTACTGGTTTACCAGTACGTCACCGGTTACCCTGGTTTCCTAGGTAACTATACCGATTAGATAAGTGATCCAGTATATAAGGTGACCCTTGTAGCCACTAGGGCCACCACCCTGCTTCCCTTCTTCACTTTACTATTAATATACACTAGGTGACCACCTATTAGATGGAGCCTTGCCTCCATAGTGCAGCCTTAACGTGATATAAATAAAAATAATAAACTTTGCGAAAAAAGCCGTTTTATTATTTAAAAGTATAATAATGCTAAAAAATAGGAGATTTTAACGTAATTTTTAACTATTTAGCGCATATTTCAACGTTTATTAAATACGTTCGCCTTTATTTTAATAAAAGCATTAAAAATATAAATAATATTACGA
The DNA here is from genome assembly GCA_022578705.1 of Xylariaceae sp. FL1019. Taxonomy (NCBI): domain Eukaryota; kingdom Fungi; phylum Ascomycota; class Sordariomycetes; order Xylariales; family Xylariaceae; species Xylariaceae sp. FL1019. Next base: position 320,090 of record MU391951.1, on the reverse strand, counting down.
AATACTACTTAAATATATATTTAATTTAAAAATGCGTTAATTAGGCGTATTTATATACGTTTTTTAAAAAAATTAAAGTTTTAATATTTTAAAAGCTTTATTATAAAAGTTATAAAGCCTTTATATAATATTACTAAAATAAAACTAGTTTAATAAACGACTTATTATAATTATTATATTAAAACCTTAAAAATAACGACTTTTAAATATAACTTATATTTATTTATTATCGATTCTAAGCGTATTAACGATAATAACTTCGTTATTATTAGTTTTTAAACTAATAATACTTATTAATTAATAATTTTTTTTATTTTAAAAAAAGCAAAACGTTTTATGCTTTAATTTAAAGCTTAATATTATTTTTATTACTTTTTAAGCATTTAACTTTAACAAATACTACGTTATATTCCGTAATAATAAAACTATTTATATATAATAAAAAAGTTAAAATAAGAAATTATTTTTTATTACCGTTATTAATAACGACCGCTATAAAAATACATTAAATAACGTGCCCGTAACGTATATTTAGCAAATATTTACTAATTTAAAGCAAGCTTTAATTTTTTTTATATTACGTAAACTACGATATTTAAAAAGACTAATTATAAAGCTTTAAATATATAATTATAATAATAAATAAACAATTTAATTCGCAAATTGGTTTACGTTAATTTTAATTTAAATAACTTAAAAATATTTATTTATATCGATATTTTATTTATAAATGATAAAAATTTTAGTTTTTAAATAAACTATATTATTATTTTAGCAAACGAATATCCCGCTATATATTATATATAGCATTTTATTATTAAATTAATAAACAATATTATATATTAGTTTTCGATTAAATATAAATAAATTATGAAATTAATTTTTACGTTTAAAATATATAAAATAATATATAGATTTAATATAAAGTATTATATAACTACTATTATTAATTAAATAATAAAAGCGGTAAACTATATTTATAAAAATATAACGTATATAATAAATATTTTTATTATAATATATATTAATTTAAATTTTTTATATAAAGCTATTATTAAACTAGATATTACCGCTAAAAAACGTTTAATAATTAATATTATAGCTTTTCGAAAATTATATAAAAAAAGCAAAATGAATAAAATATAAAAAATTAATAGAAATAATAACCCCGTTAATATTATAACGAAAACTATATTTAATAAAATATTTAAAAAGCTCGTAAATAATAATAAAATTATTATTAAAATTAAAAAATTAATCGAGCGAAAAAAATCGATAAAATAGTAATAATAACTAAAACCGAATATAGCATTTTCGTTATTAATTCGGTTTTAAAAATAACTGTAAAAATAGCGTTTTTAAAATTTATATACTTAAAATGTTATAATATTCTATATAATATAAATATAAAAATAAAAAAATTTATTAAAAATATGTTAATATTATTTTATATATATATATAAAATATAAAACAATATAATAATATAACGCTATATATTATTATATTAAATAATTAACGATAGTTTTATATATTAAAATAAAAAAGCTACTAGTATTAATACGTATTATAACTCGCTAAATACGCTAGCTAATTAATATATAAAGCTATTATTTACAATAATAGGACTATTAACTATAAAACAGTTATTAATTATATAATATACCGCTTTATTAGTTTAAAATAAATAGCTATTTATAAAAACCGCTTTTACGCTTTTTTATTAATTAATAATTATTAACCAAAATCTGTATTTACGTAATAAACTACGTACTATATAGTAATAGATTAACTTAATAATATATATAATAATAAATATATACTTTAATACTAAAATTAATAAAACTTATTATTTAAATAACTAAACCTCGATTTCGTTTAATAAAATTTAGCGTAATAACCCCGAAGAAAAGCTTATAAAAGTATTGCAAATGTTTTTTAATAAATTATAAACCTATTAACGCGTATTTAGCGCGTAATATATAAACAAACCTATATTTAAAAATACAATTATAAAAATATAATAAAACCGATTTAAATTTGCTTTCGCCTTTTAAACATTTTTCATAATTATTAAAAAGCTTTTTTTACGTTTAAAATCGTTATTATAAAACGCAATTAATTTATAAAGCTTTTAATATAATTTAATTATATATTATAAAAAAAAGTTCGATAATAACTATATTAACGTTAATTACGTAAATTATAAATATATTTTATATATTAAAAACCGTAAACGAAATAACTATAATAATACTAATTATTATAATTATTATAGTAATAACTTTAATAATTATTATAATCGTTTTTTTAATTTATTGCAAAATAATTTTACGTTATAAAACTATAATCGCTAAAATAATTCTTTTAACCGTTATAATAACTTTATACGCTTTTATTTTATATACCGATAACTTAATTACCGTATATATAAATATACTTTAAAAAAGCAAAAACGTACTTTTAATAAATAACAAATACTTATAAAAACAAACGGGTTAATAACTTAATATTATTTTTATTTTAATATAAATAAACTTAATAACAATAATATATTTATTAATAAATTTTATAAACGCATTTTAATTATTAAAGCATTATTAAAAAATAAAAACTATAATATTAATATATATATAATTACGTATATAATCTCGAAAATATATAAATATTACTTAATTTATAAAAATTTTTATAATAACGAATTAATTTATATACCTTAATTATTCTCGTAAAGTAGCGAAAAGTAATTAATTAAAAAGAAATTGAATAATACTGTTATATATTTAGCAAAATATAAAAAATAGGATAAATTTTTTATTTAAATCAAATAATAAAGTTTTATTTTAATAATTAAACCCTTTTTATAAATAACGTAACTACAAATAATAATTAATAGTTAATATAACTAGTATAGCTAGTAAGGATAAAATTACTTATTAAAATAAAAGTTTAAAGACTTGATACAAAAAACATTAAGTTTTATATACGCTTTTATATAAAAAAAATCAATATTTATTATAATACTTGTTTATTTTCGATTTAAATTAAATAATAAAAATAATCAGGCTTTATTTAAATATAATAAAATAAAATATTTATATATTTTTTAAATTGAAAAACAATCGGACGAAAAATAAAAAATCGGCTATAACTCGGTTAAAAGAATATAACTTATATACTTTTTTTTATTTCGAACTACGTAATAGTCGCATTTTGTTATTTTTAATTAAAATAATTCGAAAAAAAATACTACGGCGTAAAAATCGATAAAACAAATATTTAAGCGTTAACGTAATTAAATTATCTCGACTAATTGCAAAAATATAGATATATAAACGTTATTTAAAATATATAGCTTAATACTTTTTAAAACGTATTTTTACAACTATTCGCGATAATAATTCGAAAAAAATACAATAACGTAGCGCTCGCTAATATCTACGTTTAAGCGTTATCCGATTTTTAATATTTCGAAAAGTAGTAAAATTATCGTAATAAAAGCGTTAATACGTATATTTTATTTAAAGCGGATTAGCGTATATTTTCGTTAGTATTTACGGTATAAAAAGCTCGAAAATATCGTAACGTAGCTTTCGATAAGTTTTACGCTGTAATATTTTTTTCGAATTATTTTATTTAAATAAAAAAAATACGACCTTTACGTAAGTAAATAAGTACGTATATACGTCCTTAACTAGGCCTATATCAAAGCCTTAAACCAATTATAAAAATAGTTTTTTTAAAAAGTCTAATTAGTTTATTTCGTTATTAACCACAATTGGTTTAAATACTAAAATAAGTAAAATTATATTACGGACTATATATAGCCGGTATACTATATAAAGGCATATTGCTGTAGTAAGTTTTTAGCAAAGGCCGTAATTAAGAAATAAGCTTTTATAAAGCTTTATAAATTTTAAATAATGGCCTGCCGTATTAGAAATAGGGTCTTTTAAAGCGCCTAAACCATTAGTAAAAACCCTTTAAAGCACCTAAACCATTTAAGCTTTCTTTTAAAATAAGCCTTCTGTTTAATAATTATATTTTATATTTATACGTTATAAAACAAAACAATATTAAAGCATTATACTTAATATTAACGCTGTAAAAATTTTTACCGTTAATAAAACTTAAACGTATACTTTATTTAATATTAATTTTAAAATAATAATAAACCGTTTAATAAAAAAAATATTAAAATAAAATTCGGTAATAATAATATTATCGTATTTATTAATATTTTAAAAGTTTTTATTATTTTCGGAAATATTAATTTTTACGTTATATTATTAAAACCTTTATTTTTTTTATTTTTAAAAAACATAAATTAACTCGGTATTAATTTTAATAATACACGCGATTTATTATAATATAAAAACGGTAACTTTATTATTAAAATCGTTAAAAAATAAAGCTATTTATAGTTTTATTTAAATAAAGCTAAAAAAACATTTATTAATATAACTAAAAACAAACTACGAAATTTTTATTACCGTTATAATTATTTTTACGCTGTAAAACTATACCGTTTATTAATTGCAATAAACTATAATAACGTTAATTTTAAAGTTTTCGATTAAATAAACAAAATATATACCGTTTATTAATTTTATAATATAACGCTTAAACGCTTTAAATTTATTTTAAAAAACTATATAAACTTTTTATTAATATAATATATTTAAACAGTAAAACTGTTTTTTATTTTATTAATACCGTAACTTTTTTTCTAAAATACCGCATTTTTACTTTTTATAACTACTAAAAATACGTAGAAAACCTTCCGGAAAATCTAAATTAACACTTATATCGGCTTTTTAAACGTTTTTATATATAATATAAAAAATAACTTTACGTTATAAAAATTTCGTAATAAAGCCTATATTATAAGTATTATAATTAGAAAAATACTAATAAAAGTATATTAAAATATAAACAAATTAAAACAAATTTATAAACTTTTTTTAATAAACGTAAAAAATTATTAATATTAAATTATAAACCGTTTATAGCTTTAAAACTATATTATAAATAGTTATAAAAGCCGTTAATAGTATTGCTAGTTTTAACGGTTTAATTTTAATTTTTTTAGTTTTTAACGTTTATTTACGTATAAATTACGATTTACCGCTTATTTTTACTACGTTATAACGTATAAAAGCCTTTAATTTAGTTATAAAAACGTTAAAACTTATTAAAATAACGAAATAAATCTATAACGCTTTAAATATATATAACGGTTTAAACGTTATAAATACTTTAGCGTTTTTTATAAATTATAAAATACGCGTTTATAAAAAAAGCGAAAAGTAAATAAAGCTATATAAATTGCTAAATATCGACGGCTATAACTTAATTATTATTATTAACGGCTTTATAAAGTTTAAATCTACGTACGTTAAGCTTTTTTACTATAAAAACTAAAAAAAAAAATTTCCTAATATTTTTAATAATAAACGTATTATATACAATTATAACTTTTATAATAATAACCTTTTATACCTGCTTAAGCCTACTAAATAAATAAACCTATTTTAACCGCGTAGTTTATATTATATAGCCTTAAAACGCGGCCGTTAACGTTTTAAAAACAGTAAAAACAAGCTTAAAATCCCGAATTTTGCTAACTATCGAAAGTTCATAAATTTAAACGCTTTTATAGTTTAAAAACGTTTTAATAACGATATTAAAATTATAATTACCGTTAAAAAAAACGATTAAGCTATTATATTAGTATTATAATAAAAAAACTATTATAACATTTAAAAACTTTTTTAAAACTAATAATGTTTTTAAATTAAAAAAACTACTAAAAAAGGGCGTATTATGAACTATTTCGTATAACTTTAAAATTTATAACAAATTTCGAATTTTTAAATTATAAATTATATATAAAATTAAAATAAACAAAAATAATAAACCTTATAAAAAAAGGCGTTCCGTTGTTTAAAAATACAATAATATTAAAAAATAAAAAGTTTTAATATAGTTTTTAAGTATTTAACGCATATTTTAATACTTATTAAATATACTCGTGTTTATTTTAATAAAAGAATTAAAAATATAAATAATATTATAAAATATTACTTAAATTTATATATAATCTAAAAACGCGTTAATTAAACGTATTTATATACGCTTTTTAAAAAAACTAAAATCTCGTTATTTTAAAAGCTTTATTATAAAATCGTAAAGCTTTTATATAACATTACCGAAATAAAACTATTTTAATAAATGATTTACTATAATTATTATATTAAAACTTTAAAAATAACGACTTTTAAATATAACTTGTATTTATTTATTACCGATTTCGAACGTATTAACGGTAATAATTTCGTAATTATTAGCTTTTAAATTAATAATATTTATTAATTAATAACATTATTTTTGCTTAAAAAAGCAAAACGCTTTATATTTTAATTTAAAGGTTAATATTATTTTTATTATTTTTTAAATATTTAATTTTAATAAATACTACGTTATGTTTTATAATAATAATACTATTAATATATAATAAAAAAGTTAAAAAAAGAAATTATTTTTTATTACCGTTATTAATAATAACTGTTATAAAAAATATATTAAATAATATACCCGTAACGCGTATTTAGTAAATATTTACTAATTTAAAGCAAGCTTTAATTCTTTCCGTATTACGTAAACTATAGTATTTAAAAAAAATAATTATAAAGCTTTAAATATACGATTATAATAATAAATAAATAATTTAATACGTTAACTCGTTTATATTAATTTTAATTTAAATAATTTAAAAAGTTTTATTTATATTAATACGTCGTTTATTAATAATAAAAATTCTAGTTTTTAAATAAGCTATATTGTTATTTTAACAAACGAATATCCCGTTATATATTATATATAGTATTTTATTATTAAATTAATAAATAATATTATATATTAGTTTTCGACTAAATATAAACAAATTACGAAATTAAATCTTATATTTAAAATATATAAAGTAATATATAAATTTAATATAAAGTATTATATAATTATTATTATTAATTAAATAATAAAAGCGGTAAACTATATACGCAAAAGTATAATATATATAATAAATATTTTTATCGTAATATATATTGATTCGTACTTTTTATATAAAGCTATTATTAAACTAAATATTACCGTTAAAAACGCTTTATAATAAATATTATAGCTTTTTAAAAATCGTATAAATAAAGCGAAATTAACGAATTACGATAAATTAATAAAAATAATAACCCTATTAATACTATAACAAAAACTACGTTTAATAAAACGTTTAAAAAGCTCGTAAATAATAATAAAATTATTATTAAAATTAAGAAATTAATCGAGCGAAAAAAATCGATAAAATAATAAAAACGACCGAAACCGAATATAATATTTTCGCTATTAGTTCGGTTTTAAAAATAATAATAAAAATAGCGTTTTTAAAGTTTATATATTTAAAATATTATAATATTTTATATAATATAAATATAAAAACAAAAAAAACTAATAAAAACACGTTAATATTATTTTATATATATATATAATATAGAATATAATATAATAATATAAAACTATATATTATTTTATTAAATAATCGATAATAGCTTTATATACTAGAATAAAAAAGCTGTTAATATTAATACATATTATAATACGCTAAATACGCTAGCTAATTAGCATATAAAACCACTGTTTATAGTAATAAAACCATTAGCTATAAAACAGCTATTAATTATATAATATACCGCCTTATTAGTTTATAATAAATAGCTACTTATAAAAACCGCTTTTACGCTTTTTTATTAAGTAATTATCCATTAACTAAAATCTATATCTACGTAATAAAGCTTACGTACCGTACGGTAATGAGTTAACTTAATAAAAAAACTATTATAATAATAAATAACTTTTATAAAACTAGCGATATTTTTAAACTAAAAAGCTTATTTAAAAATAATATATTAAAACTTATACTATATAACTTTAAAAATAATATTCAAATGAGTATTATTAAATTACGGGTTATCTATAAAGTTAAATAGAACAAAAATAACAAGCCTAATAATGAAACTGTTTTATTATTTAAAAATATAATAACGTTAAGAATTAAATTTTGTTTTATATAAATTCTAGTTATTTAACGCGTATTAAAAGCTTATTTAACGCTTATTACATACGTTTTAACATATATTAAAAAAATATTAACAATATAAATTATATTATAAAAGATGATTTTAAGTTTATATATAGTTTTAAAGCGCGTTAACTAAATGTATTTACGTGTGTTTTTTTAAGAAAATTAAAGTTTTGTTATCTTAAAAGCTTTATTATAAAAATTATAAAACTTTGATATAATATAATAAACAAAACATTTTAATAAACAATTTATTGTAATTATTATCTTAAAGCGTTAAAGATAATAACTTTTAAATGGAATTTATATTTACTTATTACCGCTTTCAACCGTATTAACGATAATAAATCCGTAATTACTGATTTTGAAACCGATAATATTCGTTAATTAATAATATTTTCGTTTGTTTAAAAAGGTAAAATGCTTTATATTTCGAATTAAAACTAAATTCTATTTTTATTGGTTTATAGGCGTTTAATTCTTATAAATATTACGTTATATTCTATAATAACGATATTATTTACTTATAATAAAAAATTGAAACAAAGGATTAGCTTTTATTACCGTTGTTAAAAACGACCGTTATAAAAAATACGTTAAGTAATGCGTTTAAGGCCTATATTTAGCAAGTATTCATTAACTCGAAATAGGCTTTAACTTTTCTGTATTATATAAATTATAGTATTTAAAAAAGATCCTCATAAAATTTTAAACGCTTAACTATATTTAAAAATAAAAAAACTTAATTTATAGCCTTATTTGCGTTGATTTTAATCTACACCCTTTGAAATTTCTTTATTCACGTCGATATTTTATTTATAAATAATAAAGATTTTAGTTTCTTAATAAATTATGTTATGATTGTAATAAACAAATACTCCGTTATATATTATATATAGTATTTTATTACTAAATTTATTTATAATATTATATACCAGCTTGTAATTAAATATAGAAAAATTAGAAAATCGGTTTTTATCTTTAAAATATACATTGAATATAAACTATTATATTATTACAATTTTAATTTAATTAAAAAAAATAACTACGTACGTAAGAACGTGATTTATATAATTAATATTTTTATCGTTTTATATATTAATTTATACTTTTTATATAAAACTATTATTCAATTTGGTATTACCGCTAAAAAACGTTTAATAATAGATATTATAGCTTTTTAAAAATCGTACGAACGAATATAATTAAGCTAAATATAATAGATTAATGGCGATAATAATTTTGTCAGCGTTATAATGAAAACTACACTTAATAAAGCTTCCAAAGAGGTCGTTAATGATAATACAATAATACTTAAAGTTAAAAATTCGGTATAGCGAAAAGAATTAATTAAGTAAATATAAATAACTAAAATCAAACTTAATACTTTTATTATTAGGTCGATTTTGAAAATAAAAACGGAAATAAGGTTTTTTAAATTTTTATATTTAATATATTATGATAATTTATATAATATAAATATAAAACTGAAAAACAACTAATAAAACACATTATTACTATTATATATATATATATATATATATATATATATATATAATATAAAATAGTATAAAATAATATAAAACAATATAAAATAATATGAAAATATAAAGCTATAAATTATTATATTAAATAAATAGCAATAGCTTTATATATTAAAATAAAAAAGTTGTTAATATTACGATATATATATATATACATATATATAAATGTTAATATATTAACTAATTAATGTATAAAGTTATTGCTATAATAATAAAGTTATAAACTATAAAGTATTTTTAATTATATAATATACCGCCTTATTAGTCTATAATAAATTGCTACCTATAAAAACCATTTTCACGCTTTTATTATAATCTATTATATATTAAATTAAAATATATATATACGTGATAAAACGCTTGTATACTCTACGGGATAGTTAATTTAATAAATTTCGTTAAAACTATAAAGCATAAAACAAACTGTTAACGATTTTAATCAATTAATTAACGCTTAACTTACACTTTAAAATATAATTAAAAGCTTTTTATTTTATAAATCAATTAAAATCACTGTTTTTACGTTTTGTAGTTATAGAAACGAAAGCTAGTTTTTTAAAGCATAAGATTAAAGGGCTAATAACAGCTTAAAGCTAACGTTAATAAGTTTTTAACCGATTAAGCTTAATTAACCGATCTCGAATTTTATTTAAAAAAACCGGTTTTAAAATTTTTGCTTTTTAATCTATAAAATAAATATCTTAATTAAATCGATATTTTAAAGCGATTTTTAAAACATTTATAAAATCAATATTATAACGTTAATATTAAGAAAGGCTAAGATAAAATCTTAAGCTTTTCTAATACTTTTAAATTAAAATATATATTAAAAGATGGGAAATTTTTTGCTTAATTATTAAAAAAACAGATGTTATTTAAATCCGATTATAAAAAAACCTTATTAATAAATTATTTTTCCGGCTCCGTTATATAATCTTTAGCGAGTATTTTAATAACCGAATTATGTAAATATTTTTTAAAGATTATAATAAAACGGTTTATAGTGTTTAATAATGTTATAGTTTTAATAATTGATTAATAACTAAAGACTAATTAATTAATCACTTATATAATTAAAAACAAAAATTAGTCTTAATTTATTAATACGTTAATTAAAACAAACTAATTTTTTTACTTAGTTTTACTCATTAAATAGTTATTAAAAATAATGGATTAATAATATTTATATATATTAAAGTATATTATTTAAATAATCGAAAATAGTAAGCCTAACGGGATAATCAGAAAAAATTCGGATAACTATACTATATACTAAAAAGTAATCAAAAATGATTTATATTCACTTAATATACTATATATAGCTTTTATACGGTTATTTATATATATAGTATACTTTAATTAATTAATTATAACAGATATTAAAAAAGCTTCATAAATCACGTATTTGATTTAACCGTCATTATTTTAAAACGTATTCTTACTTTTATAATATTCCGGTTAATTGAATAATATATAAAACTATCATCAGCTAGTTTTACTTTAAAAAATATAAAGTATTTTTAGATTGTTTAATATAATAGTTAACTTTTTTCGATGAAATATTATTAAGTAAATACCGGTAATATTATATTAATATAAACGGTATAAAAGACTTCTAGAAAATGTTTATAGCGTGAAAACGAAAGAATCTGCGTTTTATATATTTTTAAAAACCTTATATAATATTAAGTTGTTATAGAAAATTTATTTAAAAATAACAAAGCTTTTTTTAAGAATTTTAATAAAACTATAGAAGCGTATAATAATTCGTTATTATAGCTTGCTATAAGCCGATTTTAATAAAACAAAGCGTAATTTTTAAATCTAATTATATAATTATACTGGTTTACTAGACTATAAACGAAAAGAAAGAGCTTAAATTTATTATGAATACGGCAAATATTAATTATATGAAAGGTAATTATAATATAAATACCGCTTTATTAATTTAAATACTATTTTAATAATATGCTTTTAATAAGTGGTATATATTAAAACTATTACCGATTAAATAAAAACCGTTTTGTTTATGAGGGTAAAATTTATTATTTAAAAAAACAAAAAAGAATTATAAACAATTTCTTTAACGATAAAAAACGATTCTATGTAAAAAGCCCGTAAAATAATTTTTTTAAAATACCGCAATTTATTTTAAACATTTAATAAAGTAAACTTTAACACTTTAATTAATGTTACGTTAAGGCTGCACTATAGAGGCGAAGCTTTAATGTGTGGTTATTTAGTGTATAATAATAATAAAGTAAAGAAAGGAAGGGAAGTAGGTTTAATAGGCTGTTAGGGTTATAGGTATTTAAGGTGCGTAAGCATTTCTTTATTTAGTTAGTATAGGTTATTTAAAAGACTAAAGTAACCGGTAACGTATTGGTAAACTAGTATGACCAATACGTAATTACTTTTTGCGAAAACTTTTTACGGGCTAAAAACGCGATTGCTATATTTTCTATTATTTAGCTTAAAACAGTAAAGAACTTATGTTTAAACCGTTTTTAAGGCTTTATTTTTGACAATTTTTTAGCTATTTTATGCTTTTTAGGTATTATTTTGTTTATATATATATACGTGCTACGTTAAGTAGGCTTTTAAGTAATAGCTTAATATTAATGATTTTATTAGCGTAAATATACCGGTTATTATTAAATAACGGTATGCCTAGTTATTATATATATATAAGACTGTTAATTGCCGTAAGGTTGCTAATAATAATGTTTAGCGTTTTATTAAGTAGTAATAACGTGATTAAAGTTAGCGTTAAGTGGTAACGGCTTTAAGGCTTAAGGTTAGCGTTAAGTAATAACGGCTTTAAATAGTGACTAAAGTTAACGCTTTCGATAATAGTAGTTATATCGACGTTAATAAATGCGTTAATATTTTTTAAGTGTTTAAGCTATTGCGTTAAGGCTTTAGTAAGAGCTTAAGTTATTCGATAAATGTTTTAAGCTATATTTAGGCTTTTAATCGTGCTATATATAGGTTCCGTAAGGTGTTTGTTACGATAGTTATAAGGTGCCTCGTTATAAGGGCTTTTTAATGCCTTGCGGTAAAGGCTTTTTTTAGTACTTAATCTATAGCGTTAAAGCTTAAAGGTGTTTTATTATAGCGCTAGGTCTTTTAATAAGTATTTAAGCTATAATTTAAGGCTTTTAAAGCTGGCCTTTTAGTGAGTGAGGGCTTTTATAGATGCCTTGTTATAAGGGCTTTTTTAAGTGTTTGACGGACCGTTAGGGCTTTCGAAGGTGCTTTGTAATAAGGGCTTTCGACTGGTATTAGGTGCCGTAAGGGATAACGGGTAATAAAGAGGTTGCTATTAGGTGGTAGTGCTTAAGGTTAAGGCTTGCAATAAGTAGTTTGAATTTATATTTAGGGCTATTATAAGGCTTAATAAAGAGGTTAAGACTTACTGTCAAATGGTTTTAACTATATTCAAGGCTATCGTATAGTTTAATAAAAAGGTTAAAAGCTTTCGTTAGTGCTTAATATAGAGGTTAAGGCTTACGATAGGTGGTTTTAAGCTATATTTAGGGCTATTAGCGTTAATTTGCTAAGAAAGTGTTTTTAAGGAAGGAGATAGGTGTTAAAGAGGGTAATAGGTGCTAAAAAGGGCAGTTGTTAAAGAGGGCGGTGCTAAATTAAAGAGAGCTTTTTTAAACGCGTTCGTTATTAAATACGGTATTAAAATGTTTTCGATTTGCTATTAGCTAATAGGTGTTTTTAAAGAGGAAAATAAATGCTAAAAAAGGCGTATTAAAAAGGGCAAAGTAACTGTTAATAAAGGCTAAAGCGGGTGTTTTATATTGCGATTAACGACGGTTTATTAATTCCGTTGTATGCAGCGAAGAAACGGGCAATAAGGCCGTAATATAATAATTTCGCTGTCGTTAGTTAAAGGACCTTATTATTATTACGTTAAGGCTGTATTATAAAGGCGAAGCTTTAATATGTGGTTATTTAGTATATATTAATAATAAAGTAAAAAAGGGAAAAGAAGCAGGCTTGGTGGGCTGTTAGGGCTGTAGGCGTTTAAAGTGCGTAGGCATTCCTTTATTTAGTTAGTATAAGTTACTTAAGAGACCAAGGCGACCGGTAACGTACTAGTAAACTAATACGACTAGTACGTAACTATTAAACGTAAGCCCGAAATAAATTATAAGATTAACTTCGTTAAGAAAAAAAAATGTATAAATTTAACCTTTTTTTATATAAAATGTTATTAAAAGAGTTAAAGTACGTCCGTAAATATTTTATTAAACATTCTAAAAAATTTTTACATTATTAAACGACGTACTTTTTATAATATTCACGTTATTTGTTTTTAAAACAAATAGTGAATTACGCTTCTATATCGATTAGTATAAATTAAACGTTTTAACGATAAAAGTATTGTTTTTTAACGTTAAATAACGACATATTATTTCAAATAGCTAATAATAGAATTTTTATAAAATTCGATATATATTAAGTGTTTTATAAAATCCGCGTTTACGGTAATGAAAGCTTAATAACTCTTTATATATATTATAAGTTATTTAAATATAACGTGATTTTATTAAAGTTTATTAATAAATTGGCTATTTTTCTAAATTATATAAATATATTGCTTTAAAAATATTTAAATAACTTTGTTTATATATATAAAAACGATATTTTAACTTATTTTAATTATTTAAAAAACTATTAATAATACGTTTAATTTATTTTAAAACGATTATATAACGTATATTTATAAATAACCCTAATGAAAAGCAGATTTTACGTTATAATAAATATTTATTTGATTTTTAATATAAGCGTTAATAAGATATAAACCGAGTTTTATAAAATCAGAATTATTTAAAAGTAAAAGGTTTTAATTATAATTAAAAAATATAGTTTTTTTTTTCAATTTTTATTGTCATTTTATATATAAATATAATTAAATGGCTTGTTTTATACTAAACTTACGTTAAAAAACGTATTGTTTATTAAAAACATTACGTATTAAACAGCTTTTAAAAACTTAAAATAGCTTTTATATTAGCTTTAATTTTACGTTATTTTTATTTAACACGACTTTTTTGTTAAACTCGAAACCGATATTAAAGAAAACATAAAAGACGGTATTATATAATGAGGTTTTAATCAGAAATAATATCCGGTTACGTAATAATATTTATTGCATAAAAATAGTAAGCAAAACTTATTAGGTTTTAATAAAACGAGCTATTTTTAATTATTATACACTATAACATTTTCGAGTTTTTAAATATAAACTAATGTTTAAATATTTAATAAATAAAATAAGCAGAATTAATATAAATAACAACTTTATATTAAATTTTAGGCTTTAAAAATACGTATAATCTTAACCGTATTGTCTTTAGAATAAAAAAATAAAAAAATACTAAATATGAACAAAAAACGTAATATATATTAAAAGCTATTTTATATTATTAATGATTAAAAAACGTAAACTCTTTTAATATAATGATATATTTAGTAAAACATTATATAACTTTTTATATTCAATATATTCTAATAAACAATAATATTAAATCTTAAATCATTAAAAAAAAATGAACGGAATACTTTTTAATAAACAATATATTTAAACTTAACCATAATAATTTTAGTATAAGAATCTGTAAACAAAAAGCCGCCATTTAAGTTAATAATAGTTCATAGAAAATATGAAACGGACTTATAACTTAAAAAAACAGTTTATAATACCGCATATTAAAGTATTAAAAACCGTTACTATTATATAAGCAAGTTTTTTAGCCTTAATTATATATTAAAAAACACGAAAAACCTTATATATAATAATATAAAGGTATTAATAACATAATATAGAAAAAACCTATAGCAATTAAGTTTGCAAATTATATAAAATATAAGCCGAGTTATAATGAGGGCTATATAGGAAGACAGGGCTCCAGAGTGTACTCTTACTACGTGTGAAATTAATAAAGGTGAAGAAGGGAAGCCCAGGCCTGGTGGTCTGCCAAGTGGGCTGCAGCACTTATAGTGCGTCCTTGATTTAATCCGTTATTTAATCCGTTAACCTGCCTAGCAGTGCTAGGTGGCCAAATGACTACTGTAACTAGCCGGCTAAAATACTCAAAAATGAAATAACAAATTATTTAATGCCGTTATTAATATTAAAACGGATTTAATAATTTATAGTAATCGATTTCAAGTAAATACTTAATATATATATATATTATTTATAATCTATTACTAAAAAAAGAGTATAGTTTATATATAATTATTACAGCTTAAAACATTTCTAAAATAATTTTTAAGAGTTTTTTTAAAATGTGTAAAATATTTAAAACTATAACTTAAAACTATAGAATATAATTACGTTCATTTTTTATTAAAAAACTTACTTTATTACTACGTATAAATTAAACTTTAGTATTAATTAAACATTGTAAAACTATAAAACAAATTAAACTTATAAACAAATACTTTAATAAACCTTTTCGATTTTTTATTAAATATTTTTAAAACGACTAATTAAACTTTATATTTTTGATAAAATATATTTAAAATAAGTAGTTTATAAATCGGTTAGCTTTTTTTAAAATCAAAATAAGCATTTCTATATTTTATTACTTTAATTAAAACGTTAAAACATTTAGTAAATAATTACGGCAATTTTTTATATAAAAACGACGCTTATATAAAAAAGGTTAAAACTAAATAAATCGCAATATAGATTATTTAAAAATAGCTAAACCTAATTTAAAATATACGCAAAATAATACAATTAGATAAGCAAATAGTACTTAATAAAAACCTCGTTATAACGTTAATAACTACGTTTTTAAACTAAAACAAAAACAGTAATAAACTATTTATAAGCTTGTTAATAAATTAAGCTATTTAATAACTTTATAAATAGTTGGAAATTTTGATTAAAATAATAATATATCGTTATTAAAAATACTTAATAATTCACGATTTATTCATTTATTTAACGCTAATAAACTATTTAAGTTTTTAAATAACCCGTTATTAAAATAAACTGTAGTAAATCTTTAAAATTTTCATTTGCATTTTAATGATAATAAAAAACAAAAAATCAATAAAACCTTAATGTTTTGACTAAATCACAGCATATTTTAGTATGAATATTTTTAAAGAAGAACGAAATTTTAACAACTTTTAATAGTTTGCTAGAAACTTTAAAATTACAATTCATTAAATAAAAGACTTTTATATATAAAACGTAAATAATATAAAACTATTACTTCGTTTAAAAGCTTTATAAAAGCCGCCGATAGCTCTAAAACTAATAAGCTTTACGTTAACGATAATAAGTTATTAATTTAAAGCATATATAGATTTAACTATATAAAACATAATTAAACGGTAGAAATTTTTAATTTGTTTAATTTCTTTCTAATTAAAAAACCATGAACTATAAAAATAGAACTATATAAGCTTATTTACGTAGGATTTTAATACTAATTGATTAGTAAAAAATTAACGCAGTTATATTTAAAATGAAAAGCCTTAGCTTATAGTAATTATAATAAAGCTTTAAAGCAACGTTTTTTAAAACGCACATCATTATCGTTATTAAAGCTTATTTTAATGAACTTAAATTTTAAGCCGTTTAACCGAAATAATTAACATAATATATTTATCTCTTTTATTTTTTAACTTTATTAAAAATCATTAGTTTAATTATAAAAAACACTAAAAGTGTTACAGTTAAATTTTACTTAAAATAAAGGCTTTAATATAAGTGTTAAGTATATATTAATAATAAAGTAAAAACAAACTCTATATAAATAAGCCGTAAGTTTATATAAAAAAGGTTTAAAGCGGTAAAAAGTAGCAAAGTGTATTAGTTAATATTATAAATTAGCTAATACGTTATTACTTTTTTATAAATACTTATAAAAAGTGAAAAGAATAATATATTTATTATTATAGTAATCGACTAATATTAAAGAACGTTGATTAAATGTTTTCATTAAAATCTAGATTAAATAAAGCTTTTATAATATAGAAAAAGCTATTAAAAAATCATATAGTTTACCGTTATATTAAAAGCTTTTAAATCTTAATGCAATTTATACGTTATTTTACGTTACTTATTAATATATCCTTAAAAGTGCTTATAAATATAAGTTTAATTTTTAACCTTTTTTAATTCGTTAATCTTTAGTTTCTTTAATCATTTTATATTTTGTTACATTTGTTTTAAATTTCTTAAATTTCCTTTTTAAGTTTTTTAATACCGGGTCAATATTTACGTTTATATACTTACATAATAAATAATTTAAATAAAAACAAAGTTAATTAATATAGTAGTAATTGTTTTATATTTTATAATGTTGGTTTATAGATATGTAGCTGCCACCTGCGGCAGTTAGCTGCAGCCAACTGACGTAAAGTAGTAGCCTTAGTAGCAGCTTGGTGGCCTGATTTAATGCCCGGTAACCCACGCCGGGATTAATACCTTAAGCACTAGCAATGTTATAGTATATAACCACGTACTATAGCCGTACGTAGCTCTACTTTAATATTAATTAACAATTATTAATATTACTATATTATTAATATTATACGTACGTAGTAATTAAGTAATTAAGTGATTATATTTACTTAACACTGATATTAATGCTAAAAGCCTTAGTATAAATTAGTAAAGGACTTATTACACCTATATATAAATGGCGCCGACCTTTACGCACTTCGCTATTGCAGTTAAACGTCGCAATATCGACAATTTCGACACTTTTAACCTTTTAGTCAGTTATTTAACGATTATTAACACTTAATAACGACGACGTTTTATCGTTACTGTTAATCAATTAATTAATATCGTTAATAGTAACGTAGCGCTTTAAACCACTACTAGGTTTGCCGTATTAATACAGCGCTATCGTCACTAAAAAGGCCTATAGCACTTTAATTACAGCACTTTTTAGGCCTTAATAGCAGCGCTAGCGCAATATTATCAGCGCGTTAAGACCCCTTTAAAGACCCCGCGGCATTATATTAAATATAAGCCTAGCGCCGTCATTAAAGTTATCCTATTAAACGTTACTTTAAACGTTTTTATCTCTTTTTTACTAAACGTTAATAAACGGCAATAGTCCCGTTACCGTTAAAAAGGTCACTAACCGTCACTTAAAACGGCTGTTTTACCTCTTAAACGGACTATTAAATATCTATTACTAAACGGCAATTACCCTTTACTTTAAACGGCATTATTACCGCCGTCACTATTAAACGTCCCGTTATTAAACGTCCTTTTTAAATAAACGTTATTTTATTAAACGTTCTTATCGTTAACGGTATTTAACGTCCTCTTAAACGTTATTTTATTAAACGTTACCTTTACTTTTTAACGGACCGCTATCCCGTTAAACACTATAAGGCTTACGTAATAAAAGCGTTTAAAGCCGATTTAACGGACTATTACTTCCGTTATTTGCCTTTATCGATAGTAAAAGTTAGCACTTTTAAAACCGTTAATAGCTAACGGTAACGTTAGGCTTAAGAAAACCAATTAAAATCTAGCCTTTTAAACGTTACTTAAAAAGCACTAGTTGTTTTAGCACTAATAAACGCCTTAGTTATTTCCTTTAAGGCACCGTTTTTCACTGCTTAAAGCACTATTTTAACTATACGGCAGCAATAACAACGCTAGCAGTTACCCCACCTTTAATAACGCCATCGTTACTACCTTTAAAGGCCTAGGTGCACCTTTAACCTGTTAAAAAGCCTCTTTAAAGCACGCACTTACTACCACCTAGTAAACGAGGCCCCGTAGCCTTACTTACCGTTATTAAAAGCCTAAAATCGAAAATCTTACCATTTAACAGTTACTTAAAAGCTAAAACTGTTACTATTTTTAAAAAGTTTAAAAAAGGCCTAAAAACCACCTAACACCTGTTACTATGCCCTAGTATAGTAATTTTATGCTTTAAGGCACTCCGCTCTAGCTATCCTAGACTTTACCTTTACCTTATTTATAAATGCCTAAAAGCTACTTGTTACTTGTTACCATACCGCCTTATATCCTTAAAGGCTTGCTTAAAGGCTTACCGTAGCAGCCTTCCTAAACGGCTTTACCTTTACCTTCGCACCTATAAAGCACCTACTTAACACCTACTTACTTTATTAACTAGACTTTAGTTATCTTATATAACTACTAGATTTAATGCCTGTAAAAAAACCTCGCAGCTATTAAGCCAACCGTTAACGACTTAATAGAAAATAAGGCAAAGCTATACTATATAGCTTTAGTTAAAAAAATAAACTTAGTAACTGCTAACGATTAAATCGAATAACTTTAAAGCCACTTTTAAGCTAAAAATAAAACCTTAATAACTGTTAAAAAACAACTTAAAAACTTCCTAGTAGGAGGTAATACCTTTCGAAACCTTTAAGCCCGCGATAACTTCTAGTCATTCCGAGAAATACTAAAGGCCCGAAACGATAAATTAATAGCTGCTAACGAAACGATTTAACATTTTCGAAAAACCTAAAACGACGATTTAATAGCTAACGAAACCGAAATAAAAAAGCTTTATAACGACTTTATTACTTTAAACAAAACCTTAATAAAAACCGAAAAAAAGTTAATAATTACTAAAATAATAAAAACGAAACTATTTAACGCTTTTAAAAAACCTTAACGGCTTTAAATAAAGCCTTAATAGCCGTTATAAAAAAAGCTAAATATTTTTAAAATAATTTAATAGCTGTTATAATACTAAACCGCTATTTTCGCAAAGACCTTAAAGCCTATAACGAGACTATAATAGGTGCTAGCCGTTAACTGCAATAAAACCAACTTTATTAATTAGACTACTAGGAGCCTAACTATCGTTACTACCGTAACCACCGTTAACAGCGTCGCTAGTCATCTATTTAATACTAAAAGACACGTTAGCACTAAGACTTACTTTACTAAAAAACACATTAATTTTAAAACCGCTAGCAACTATAAAAGCCTTAGCAATTACGTAATAACTAGCGAAACTAATTATTGCAAACTAATAACGGTAAAAACACGCTTTATAAAACCATTTAAAAGCGCCGTTAACTTAACGGCCCGTTACCGACGTTAAATACCGATTTAAAAGGCTTTATAATATTTATTAAACGCCGTTAACGTGGTTACCGTAATAGTAAGAACAAAAAAAAAAGGCCTTAAGTGGCACTATTAGTGTTACTATAAGTGGCACCTTTAAAAGCCACCTTACCGTTATTAACCCCTTTAATATAACTACCGTAACGACCTCGACCCTTTTTATCGTTAACCCTTTTACCGTAACTTTTACCGAGCCTACTACAGCAGCTTTAAAAACCTCTTTTAAACCTATTATTGCAGCTACCGTTAAGACTTCCTTTAAACTTACCGTTATAGCTATTATAACTTTAGTACGTTTATTATTTAATAGCTTAAACGTAAAAAAAATGCTGCCGATTAGCACTATTTATAACAGCGACGTAAAAAAGGCTAAAAACCGCGATATTATTATTTTAAAAAACTTTTTAATAATAAAGGCCTATAATTAGGACTATCTTTTCAGCACGTTTAACGTTTAGCGTTATTTATAATAGCTAAAACGGCCTTGATTAACTTAATTTTAATAATTAATAGTTAAAAAAAAGAAAAACTGCTAAAAGTAATTAAAGTAATAGTCGGAATTAAATAGTAATTTTCCGCTGTTTTTAATAACCACGAAAAAAGTAGTAAAAATCGCATTTTTAAACAAATTAAAGATATATAAGAAATATAGGTTATAATATATTAATAACGTAGTACGTAACGTAATATATTACTGCTATTTAATATTACTTATAGTATTATATATTAACTATTTTACTTAATTTTATTACTTTAATTACTTAATATAACCTTAACGACTTAAAGGACTACTAAAAGCAGTTTTTAACTAAAGGATATATTAGTACTTTTATTACTATAGCCGTACGGTTAAGCTTTTTATATTTATATATATAGTTACTTCCGTTTATTATTACTAAATGGCCTATAAACGAAATTAAATAAATATAGCTAAGCTATAAATACTAGCTATAAAAAGAAAAGTTACTAATGTTGGTTTATAAATATATAGCTGCTACCTGCGGCAATTAGCTGCAGCTAATTAACGTAAAGTAGTAGCCCTAGTAGCAGCCTAGTGGCCTGATTTAATGCCCGGCAACCCACGCCGGGATTAGTACCTTAAGCACTAGCAATGCTATAGTATATAACCACGTACTACAGCCGTACGTAGCTCTACCTTAATATTAATTAATAATTATTAATATTACTACATTACTAATATCGTACGTACGTAGTGATTAAGTGATTAAGTGATTATATTTATTTAATATATAATTTAGTATTTTAAAACGGTAAATATAAAGGCTTGTTTTTTAAAAATTATAAAATATCATTACGTTAACGGAAAATTTAATTCATTAATAAGTTTATTTAGTTTTTAAAACTGCTGCTTTTTAATAATAAATGTTGTATCGCCGATATTAAAGCTTAATTTACGGTGATATTTATTTCTTTTTATTGTCTTTTAAGAGTGTTTTAAAAATTTACGGGCTATTATATTAACGTTAGCAATAATTAGCGATAATTTTCGTTAGTTCTCGTTAAAATTTCAAGTATTTTATTTTTTATAAAAACTATGTCTATTTAGTTAATTATCTTTGTTTTGATTAAAATAATTAAATATAAAATGATTAAATAAGATTTATATAATTATAAACTGTTTAGTTAAAAAAAGTATTAATTATAACGTAATGATAATTAATATTAAAAGGTTTAAATCATTTTAGTAATAATTAAAAAAGGAAACATTATTTTATATATTTATTAAAGATTTTTATGCCGCTAATTATGTTATAATAATTTAATAACGTAAATCATTATTTAAAATTTTACACAATATATAGTTTTATTAAAAGTTAAAAATAAAATATAGTTTTTAATCGGAAATTATAAAAAAAATCAGCTAAATACTTAAACAAAGCCTTTAAAATCTACTTAAATAGCGTGATTAGTTATAACGTTCTATTTATAAAAACTTTTTTCATATTTGTTTTAATAATCGGTTAATTATAATGAAAATATTATTATGACTGTTTTTAATTAAAAACTTAGCTTTTAGTTTAAATCTAAAATAGTGAAATAGTTTTTTATATATATAACTAATTACAAAAGCTTAAAGTTTTATTACGTAAAGTGTTAATAAATTTACAAAAATAGTTTAACGTAGATTAATATAACGGTATTTTTAAATATTTTATTTATTTACGTTATTTTATTAACATTTTCAAAAAAAAGTTTAAATTTTAGAGAATTAATCTTTTTTTAAAGTATTAAAATTAACCTTATTGTTATTAGCGATCTTGATAACAATATAACGTATGTAAATATTAATATCGTTAATATAGATAATTGCTTTATTGAAGCAATTTTTAAAGAATATAACCTGTTTTTTAAAAGTTAAAGCATTTGTTTTTATATATAGATTATATAATTTGCTTTAAATTTAATCAAAATCGTTCTAGAATTAAAACATTAATAAATGAATAAAACCGGTTTTATTACATTAAATAAAAAGTTATAGTTATAATACCGCAGTTATAACATACGTTATTAATATTAATACGGCTTTTTTAATTATTTATGTTACAAACTACGCGTTGTTTATAAGAGTTTTTATTATCATGATTAAAATTGGAAAAAAATATTTCGCAATGTTTAATAAAAGCATTAAAGCCGATATTATTATTAAAGCGTTAAATAATAACGAAGTTTTAAACATAATGTAATAACTTAATATAAAATCCTTTTTTTCCATTAATTTCAAAAACCCGGCGTCTTTAAATACTATATATGAAAACGTTACGGAAGATTTTACATTTAAATGAATTAAGCCTTTTTTTAAAAACATATTTTTTATTAAAATACGGTATAAACTTATATATAGCGTTGTTTAAAAAATGATTAAATGTTAATTATTTTAATTAATCAAAAACAAAACTAGTTATCGTTAGTTTTTAATTAATTTAGATATAATCATAACTAAATATAAAAGTTTATTTCATTTTTATTATAGTTAAAGCTTTAAGAACTTAAAAATATTAATTTTAAATATATAATAAAAAGCTATACCATTAGTATTAAACCGTAAATAGATTAAAGCTTTACGGTTTTAACATATAAAATTAATGACTAATTAATTTGCGTTAATAAGCTTATTTTCGACTTTTTGTAAACGATTTTAAATTATAGTATATTGTAAAATTAATTAAATTAAAGCTTTTTATCAAAATTAATAACATTTATAAGAACTTTAATAATTAAATAAACTTGTTTGTTTATAATATTTAAATAAAAGTAGAAAATATTAATTTAATAATAATGATCGTTGATTTATTTTATATAAACGATTTCTAAACAAATTTAATATTTAACTTTTTATTATAAAACTAAAGCTTTTATTAAACAAGCTTTTTTAAAACTTTCGAGATTTATAAAAGTATAAAATTCAGAAAATGCTTTTTAACCGTTTTTAATTATAATAAAAAACAAAATAATAAAAAATTTATTTTTGCTTTTAATAATATATAATCTAGTTAAAAGATCGATTTTTTTATTGATTTATCATAAACGTTTTACCGATAATCTTTATATTTTTCAATAAAAAAACAATTTCTAAACTTTTAAAAGGTTTATAAAACTAGTGATTGTTATTGTTATTGTTATTTTAATTTAAAGTTTTAAAATGAATAAAAACGTAAATCGGCGTAACATCAGTATTATAAAACAAAGATTAAAAGTTTATATTATTAAGTTCATTAAGTCAAGAAATAACTTAAAAGGGGTTTTAAGATAAAAATAGATTTATTTAATAGCTTAAGTTTAAGCTGGTTTTTAGGTATAATCGCAGATTATTTTGATAGTTTATTTTATTTTATTTTATTAACTTTCAATCTTATACCTTAATCTGGGTTTAAATTAACTTTATTACTATTAAAATCAAATTATTAATAAAAATAAAGCTTTAGTATAATTATTAAATACATATTAATAATAAAGTGAAAATGGAAAAAAAGCTTTATATAAATACGGTTTACGTTTATATTAAAAACTATTAAGTCGGTAAAAATCAGCAAAATAACTATAAAAAAGCAGTATTATATAAGTTAAGTAATTAATTAATAGATTAATACGTTATTTATAGTTTGTTTATACTTTAATTAAATTTGATTTTCATTCTTTGTTTTATTAATATTATATATATTAAAGATATATTTTAAAGGTTTGTTTCTACGTATAACTTTTATTATCACTATAAAAAAGAAACAAATTTAAATAAATTTAATATATCTAATATATATAACCAAATGTTAGTAATATTCAATAATTAGTTCTATTGTTTTATTTATATTTTACAAAGCGGTATATATATATAAGAAAGTTTAATGTATACTGCGTAGTTTTAAATAATCAGATTATAATATTGTTAATTAATTTTTAAAAATTAAAAAAGCGTCTTTTATTTTTTATTTCACGTTATATTATCGGGCCTTTTATAATAACCATTTAAATACAAATTTGAGTCATTTATATATAAAACCACGTTTATTAGATCAGAACTTAAAAATTCAAATACATTTAATGCTACGAATTTGAATTAATATATATTCTTTTATTAAGAAGATTACTTTTAATATAAAAGAATAATATAAGAATTACAGTTATAACGTAATTTATAAATTAATATAAACTATTATAATTAAAAATACGCTAAAAAAGTGCTATAATATAATATTTATTATGATATAGTTTCTATATTTTAATACTAGTTACGATAAGGCCGTACGTGAAGACAGGGCTATAGGGTGTAGACTTAAAAATGTAATATTATTAAAGGTGTAAAAGGGAAAGCTAAGCCTAGTAAGGTGCCAGGTCGGCTACGCACTTTTATAATGTATGCGCCGTTATTCTATTTGCTATTTAATCTATATAGGCTATTTAAGAATATTAAGTAAGATCGGTAAATACCGTAATTACCCCCGCGCGGATATAACACTAAGTCTTAAAGTGCTGTTATTATATAACTATTTATCCCACTAAGTTTTAAAAACGTTAAATCCGAGGGTTTTTAGCATATTAGCGTTAATAGTAAAGGTTTATTGTTCGACCCGTATTAGTACTACTAGATTTTTATTTATTTTCGCTTATTTAATAATCGTAATCGTATTTATTAAAGACGTTAAAGACGTTAAAGACGTTAAAGACGTTAAAGACGTTAAAGACGTTAAAGACGTTAAAGACGTTAAAGACGTTAAAGACGTTAAAGACGTTAAAG